>CM028759.1:11406203-11858707 GCA_016801395.1 Leptodermis oblonga
CTTTTGCATCACTGAAATTACATATTAGGCAGCTTCTATTTTTTTTTTGACCCGAGATTATCTTGAGGACTTTTGCATCACTGAAATTACATATTAGGCAGCTTCTATTTTTTTTTTGACCCGAGATTATCTTGAGGACTTTTGCATCACTGAAATTACATATTAGGCAGCTTCCATTTTTTTTCTTTTTTTTGTCCTGCATGCTGCATTCACATACATTGTAAGGGAGGGCATGCAAAGAAATACAGTGGGGAAGAGGTGGGGTGGGAGGAGGATATGCTGCTTCTATGCTATCTAAGTCGTGTATCCCTTTCAATCTTTCATTTTTATAATGTCATGGTATAGCACAAACTTGTGAGATTTGAGAAATTTAGACCTTTCCATTCTGATTTCTTTTTCAGGTGTGGTTCATTGTGTTTTTTGATAGGGAAATCACAATTTATAATGTAAACTTTAATGTGTTTAAATTGCTGATTATGAGCTATGTTCCACTAGGCTGATAAGACAAGGGCTTCAGTTTTTAGATGAAGATAAGTCATTAACTTGGTCTCTGGAAGAATTGGGAGGATCACTGAAGGTATAGTTATCTACCTTTTTGATGATGTATCCTACTTTCAGAGACGTAGGAATTGATTTGTCTTATTGAAGAATCTTTAAAACATTGAATGGGGATACTGTTGTCAGAATGTTACATGTCTTACTAAGCACCAAATGCACTTTAATTTCTCCTTCGGAACTGATTTACAAGCTCAATGCTTCTTATCCCTGAAATTTAAATTCCCAATTGTCACTATATTACTATCAAGAGAAGAAACTCATAGTCAGACCCCAAAAATTTTGTGGTTTGGAGTTTGGAATTTGAAATGCTACCTCTAAAAGTTTTTGAGGAAAGATATATAAAACAACTATAATTTGTCAATCAGAATGCAGGGTGTTTTATTTGGTCATTCGACCATGCTCTATGAGTTGATCTTTTGTTAATTGGTAGCTTTTTTTTAAACAATTGATCTATTTTACAGGATGTCCCCTGGATGGCATTCTTCAAAAATAAAGTTGTCTGGGCCATGATATATGCAAATTTTTGTGGAAGTTGGGGTCCTTATACTTGTTTATCAGGGCTTCCTACTTATTTTAGGTATCGTTGAACTCAATGAATTTTGAACCTAACATCAAGGTCCAGTTTCTATTGGGCATATTGGGATTCTGTCAAGAATTTGCTCTAGAAAAGTCTGATATTGTTGTGGTAAGTATATATTTAAAATGCTTAGGCAATTCCCTTTGTGAGAGAAACTGAAGTTTCAGCTTGCATAATCTGCAGTGGGGAGCTGGATCTTAATCTTACCGAAGCTGCAGGGGTGAGTTTATGTCTATGTACATCTGAATCCTTATTGTAGTCTTATGTTTTAGTCATGGAACGAGTAATCACTTTTTTTGGTCTTTATTTCAGGTTTCATCAATGTCTGTTTGTTGATGAGAATTAGTTTTGTTAGGAAGGGATGTTTAATGTGTTACAAGTGATTTTTCTACCATAAATGGTTCAGGTATATGAGTTCATATTGTGTTTTCAGTTGATTTGAAGCTGGCTTGTTCTAAGATTAAAACTGTCATTTTGGATAAAGATATAATGGGTTTGAGTTGATGTTCTTTAATCAAATGACCATGATATTGCAGGCTGCTTTGGAGCTTCTGCTTCATATAAGGAAATTAAAAACTACAGGAACAAAGCTTCTTTAAATTCTTCTGAAAGATCCAACTTCCTGGGAATTCAATTCACAGTCTATGAAGCTTACCCATCCTGTTTTGGAGCCAGAGTTACTAAATTCGTCAATGTTAAGCTATCAGGTACTGTGCTGCAGAAATCAAGTCATTGCAGTCAACTTTAAATTAAGCATAGGGTTATTAAATTTTGTTAGCTTTTAATAGTGAATCATTGCAGAAATCAAACCTTGCAAAGGTTAAGATTCTGATGATGGAGTGTAAAATAACCATTTCTTTTCATATATATATATATATATATATATACACTAAATGATTTGGGAAATCCTTTGATTTTAATTCATGAGAAGATTGGAAGTATGAATGCTAGAGTGTGAGTGCATGCCTGAGTTAGTTTTGAAGGTAATTGGTGCTTTGTTGACTTATAAGGATTTCCTTTTTTTCATTCCATGAATTAAAAGTCTTCATTTTACTCATAACAGGCAAAGACCTTTGCTGATTGTTTCTGAAGATATGTAGAATCATGCTATGAGCACTTTGATTTTAAATGAGTTTTTTTGCTGGAATTAAGGTGTGAAAACGGTCAAGGTAAGTTTGCAGCAATATTTTTTTATCTTTTTGAATCTGTTCTTGTAGGTTTTGTGTTCTAATTGCAAAAGTGGAATTCTTTGAATGAATACACTTTCTATTATTCATCATTGAAAAACTTTCACTTTTGTCTTTTTATCACAAATTATTTTTCAAGCTACTGTTTTTACACATAACTTCTAAATATTTTGGGAGATCTTTTTCAAGAGATGAAAAAATAAATGTTGCAAGTTGTTTAGTTGGTATTTAAGGTTAAGCTGCATTTCCCTGCCCTTGGAAGTTTGGTGGCAAACTACTTGCTCCTTCTCTTCTGTTCAGTTCTTGTTCTTAGTAGAAACTGATTAAGGTGATCTTCTTTAAAGATTGGTAGGGAAAGTTGCTTCAGACATCAGTCACATAGGAGTGCAGAGTTGCCAAAATGTAAATGAACTCAAGCTCTCAGCTTCATTCCTTCTTGCTAAGTTTCTATTGATCCTGTAAGCAAAATTCCAGTTCTTTCAGTATACTTTTCTTTCTGAAATCCCAATCAATCAATAGCAACGTAAGAGGGGGAGGGGGTGAATTAGGTTCTTGACCCTTTTAAAAATTTCTTCTACAAAGAAGATGAACTTTGAAAAACCTTTTTCAAAGACAAGTGTAAAAACAATTTTACAAAGTGAGGTGTGTGATTAATGATTAATGATTTGCAAAACATGAAAGCAAATAAATAAACAAGACAAGAACACACCAAATTTATAGTGGTTCGGATTCCCCTGAATCCTAGTCCACTTCCCAAGTTCTACAACTTGTTTCCAATCAACTAAGAAACACTTAAATGAGTGTTTCAATCCCTTACAATTGCTTAAGATTAAACTCTTAATCTTGAAACTTTCCTATTGCCTAATCTAACTCTAGACTAGGACTCCCTTGCTTAATCTAGCTCTAGATTAAGGCTCCTTTGCTTAAGGCTAGCAATGTATCTTTTACCCTATCCTTCCTCAAGGATTTTAGGGCTTACTCAAGACTCCAATGCTCACTCCAAAAGACTTTTGCTCAATCAACCTCTTGATCTAGACTTTGATAAATGCCTATCTTAACTCTAAGCTAGGACTTTTGCTTAATCAACCTCTTGATTAAGACTTTCTCCCTTTTCCCTAATTTAGCTCTAAATTAGGACTTCACCCCTTTGCCTAATCCGAACTCTTGGATAGGACTTTAATCCCAATGCCCAACTTACCTCAAATTGGGACTTGTACAATTGCCCTAACTCAACCTTTTGAGTTGGGTCTCTCCTTCTCTTCTTGCTCCCCCTTTCTTCTTGCCTAACTCTTTACTCAAGAGTTGGACTTTCCCTAATACATATTGCCTACACTCAAACTCTTGAGTTAGGACTTTTCTAGATGTGTTTTACAAGGATGAAAGGCTCCACAATGGAGTTTACAAATGACACAACAATTGGGCACAAAGGCCTCTTGACAATCCTGCCTCAAAAGCTAATTTGACAATTAAATGTAAGAAATACTGCTCTTGAATGATGTTTAAGTGTAGGAGACTTGTGGGGGATGATTGCAGCTTGGGGGTATTTATAGGAGCGTCCAAATGGCTCCCAACGGCTACTTTCAGAGATTGTCGCTTCCGACACAAGATAGGTTATAACCTATGTAAGATCGGTTAAAACCGCTCTTTTGAATTTTCCAGATTCGCGCCCAGCAACGAAGATCGGTTATTACCGCTGTAATATCGGTTCAAACCGATGTTCCCTCTTCCAGCTTTTTTCTTCTTCTTTTCTTTCCATTTCTGTTAGTTGTTCTTCAATAGCTTCGAAGTCAATAGGGTGTCGAGGCTCAGGGTCGAACATTTCTGGGCAGCATGCTTCGAAGTTGAGATGGTGTCGAGGTCGGGCTCGAAATTTCACATTTTTTCTCATATTTTCGGCCAGTAGCCTCAAAGGGTGTCAAAACCATGTCTAAGCTCGGAGTCGACACTTTCTTGGCAAGGTTCGAGGTCGAGATTCGAGTTCGAAGGTCGTGGTCGACACTCTCTGGGCTTAGCTTCGATGTCGACAGCCTGCCTACACTTGGGTTAGAAGCTTTCTTGCTTTGCTTACCGTTTCTTCGTTTGAAGTCCGTTTTCTTCGCCGTTTTTTGCGTTGGTCTTCTTCTGAACTCTTCTTTTGCTTTGGTCTGTTTTCAGCTTTTCTTCTTCTCTTCTTTTTGGCTGGCCACTACGTTTTGCTGCACTTGTTCTATGTTTTTGTACAAAAAAAACTCTTCATGTGCAAAGCATTAAACAAAATCATATATTTGTTAATTAATCATCAAAACTAAGATTGAGACCATAAGGCTAACACTTTCTTTTCTTAGCTTCATTTGTTTTATTCTTATCATTTCCAAGATTTGCATTTTTAACTTGAATATATTGAAATTGTGGGATTTTGAATGAAATTTATGTTGTCAGAAACATCATTCCTTTGTTTGATTACTTATGATTCTATGGAACTTGATAATCCTAGGAAGCAGCTCGCCGTATTGGAGAAGAGCTTGTCAAAGCATGCATTGATCTCAGATTGATGAAATTACACCCTATGATTCCTTTGAGATTGCCATTTCAGGTCACAACTTCTTGCCTTGATAATCTTAGATTACTATCTCTTTGTTGTCATAGTGGGATAAATGCTTAGTTGTAGCAGTTTTGCAATTGTGAACACTTACTGCTGCTGGTGGGAACTACTGATTGAGACTTAGCCTGATATGCATAATATACAGCGGAAATCCTTTGCTTTTCATCCATTGTGTACCAAGGATTTTTTGTGTCTGGTCTAATTTAGAAGTAAGGCAAAACTTTTGCCTGTGAAAATGGGTTGTTTATTCAGACTTGGAACTTCCAAAACTAAAAAGAATATTGTTGCATGGCAATTAGTAATCCAAATCAAACTCAATGTGCATTTAGGATATTGTATTTGCAAAATACTTATCAGGGAATGTAGTAGGCTTATATCTTTAGTCATATCATTTGAACTGTGGACTCTTGCTGATTCTTTTACTTCAGAATATTTGGTTGCAGAATTAAAGATCCTATTGGCTCCTGAAGTTACTCAGTAAAGCTGATGAAATGCCTTCTCCTTAACGAACTGAAGACCAGAGCATTAGATCTCATTTGATAAAATAATTTCTGAGAAATTGAGCGTTAGAACTCACGGGGAGCTTCAAGGAACATCTTTATAGATTCAATTTCTAAAAAGTTATTTTATCAAACCCCTAAGCTTTCTGTACTTTTGTTGCTGTGGGATTCATCTTCTGTTTCCCTATGGTTTCATCATCGTTGATTAATGTGTTGCTTTCATAATATGTTTGATTGTCTTCACAAAGAAATACCTAGATGAGAATGGAGGCCTGCCCAACATGGAAAACTCGCTCCGAACTCATACCAGGCTTGCCCAAAATGGAAAACTCATCCCGAATCGGTCTGACCCTAACAGTTCGGGTCAAATTGAGCATTAGAATAATTTTGAAGTACAAATTGTACATATTTGTGAAATTATTATATTTTTTTTGTTTGCAAGTTATTATTATTTCAAATTTTTTACTAACTGAAAAAAATCTTGGCTGAAGAGAAGAAATAAAAAGAAAAAATAATTTTAAAAAAATTGAAGAAAGAACAGGAGAAAGAAGAAAAAAGAAAAAAAGGGCCAATTAGGGTCGAACCTAATGGAGTTTAGGGTCGGGTTCCTCGTTCAATTCTTCAATTCTGGTCTTGGAAACGATAGGCGCCAGCGCCGAATCCATGATGGAGGTATATAACTTTACCACTTTTATCCATTCTATTTTTACCCTATAAAATTAAATTAGCCTCTTTCCCATTTCCTCCATGTTAATAATAATCCATAATAATTAAAAATAATATTTCCTCAATTCTATTGAAAAAATCAAATTTTAAAATAGTTTTTTTGCTCTATTAGAATAATCAAATTTGAATTTATTTACTTTCGTAACCTTATTAATATAATTATATGTTTAGAACTAACTGACCTTTAGAAAGTAAGAATATTAATGGAAAATTTGTAACAAATTACATATTTTAAGTATTGTACTTTGCAACTCATAAAAAATTGTATATTTTTTAAACTTGACTCTCTAATAAACGGAGGGAGTAATAACTTAAAAATACATTAATGTCGAAATTTCCACTAATTACACTAAAATTATAAATTTCACTAAATTCCCATTACAAAAACTCCATTAATAAAATCCAAAAACAGTATAAAAAAAAAAGAAAGAAAAAAGAAAAAGGGAAGCACATACGTATAGAACGAAACGTAGGGACTGCAGCCTTACTTTTTTTTCTCTCCATTTTCCTTTCTTTTCTTTTCTTTTCTTTTATTTTACTTTTTTTTTTTTCTAAATTGAGTTTCTGTTAAATTTAATGTCTTAAACAATTAATTTTTATTTTTAGTGTTGTTAATGAGAATTTAGACATTAATTTATTTTTAAGTTATTATTACTTTTAAATTTAAGTTATTATTACTTTTAATGATTATGGCTATTATTAACATGGAAGAATTAAGTAATGGGCGTAATTTTATAGAGGTAAGGGTAGAACTGGTAGAAATTGTAAAGGCTATCTCTCCATCATGCGTTTAGCAAATAATTGTCTTGCTTTTACCACCTCCCTATAAATATTAGCAGTAATAGTTAAAATCAGTACATATATAAAAATTGCTTATAAAAATTAGAAATTTCATCCCCATTAATTTATAAGTAACTGAAATCAACCCATTACATAAAACATACTTAAAAAAATGATAATGATCAACGTTAATCCACATTAATAATTAAAAAAATAAATGCCGCGTGGTAATTCCTCATAGTATTGGTATAAAAGTATTAGGTATGCATTAGGGGACGAAAAGCGTTGCATTTGGGGGAAAAAAGCGTCGCATTCGGTGGAAAAAGGGTCGCATTCGGCGGAAAAGGTGTTGCATTAGGGGCGAAAAAGTGTTGCATTAGGGAGAAGAATATCCAACACAAGTAGATTTATTTATCGTTGATTAATGCAATACGCTTATTTATTATAGCTATTACAATGACATTCTTACATACCAACACTAATGTAATAGTTTAATACTGCTGAAATGCAAATTCCATGCAGTTATTGCATGTTTTAGATCGCGGATTATTTAGCGTATCTGGACAATCTATTATTTCTTTTTGACGATTGAAACAAATTCGTATTTCCAATACTAAACAATGATCAGGCTTATAATGAGAAAGGCTGCAGCGGAAATCTCCTTCTTTTCCAATTCGAGTCCTAAACCAATCACGTAGATCTAAGTCATTTCCGGAACTTGTCCACTCCAAGAAATGGTAATCGAGGTCAACTTTAGAACGTAGTTCCTTTGCAAGTTCAAAGTATTCTTTCTGATTATACTGTTCTTTTATACAAGAACCATGCTTTCTCCATTCATGCTCCCAAAATTGTTGGGCTGATTGAGCGATCGGAGCAGGTCTCACAAGGTCCGGCCAAATTGGGTACAACCATTGGATTTCACTGTTCATCTAATGAGAAAATGAGGTTATTAATGACACTAAATTTGAAAACTAACAAAAAAATGTAACTTTGAATGTACTTACCAGTCGTTGAAAGTTTGTCCCCCGGTCACAGAACGAGTTTGTTGCAGTGTAATTACATGGCCATAAACCATGAATGGTAAACATATTGGGCCGTATTGCACAATTTGGAACACACAGAAAGAAGCTGGCCAAAAAAAACTTAACTTCAGATAATCAAATTCCGATTTGATTACATGAAGATATAAGACAATAAGGAGAAGACTACAGCGAACAATAGCCATAGTTACAAAAAATCAGAATGCTTTTACTCAAATTCTCCCAACATATATATATATGTTCTGAAGTTAATTTGGTTTAAGTTAATTTCAAATGTAAATGTTGTGAAGTTTATATATGTTCTGAAGTTAATTTGGTTTAAGTTAAGTTCAAATGTAAATGTTGTGAAGTTAGTTTGGTTTTAATTAGCTTCAAATGTAAATGTGAAGTTAGTTTGGATTTGGTTTTAATTAAGTTCAAATGTAAATGTTGTGAAGTTAGTTTGGTTTTAATTAGCTTCAAATGTAAATGTGAAGTTAGTTTGGATTTGGTTTTAATTAAGTTCAAATGTAAATGTGAAGTTAGTTGTCCCTGTGAAACCGGTCTGTTTTTGCACTAAGAAACTTGGGATTGTCCGCTATGTTCAGGGAGCATTGCTGAAGAAGAGCTGGAATCAGATTTATCGTCGTTAATGACTGCAGGAGTCGGTCTGAAGGGTTACTTTGGCTTTGCAACATGACTGTAGGCATAAGTTCAATCACTCCTATCAGAGCCAGCTATTCATGAAATTATCGAGAACAGTCAGACAAGCGGCGACTCGCATCCCAACTTCTGGAATTGATTTTCGAAAAGCAACCAGGAAAAGTAGGACCCATTATTGCCAAGAAAAGTTTTATGCTAGAAATTTTTTTCAAAGGTAAGTTCCTTGGATTTACACTAACTTCAACTTTTATTCAATTTTGTTTTCTAGTGGTGGATTATTGTTAGCATCTCCAGTTTGGGACTTTTGCCCACCTTGTATTGGTTCTTGAGCTTTTGGACGTAGTCTTCAAATGTTTGTCACAGAAGAATTTTTTACTTGAATCTTTTCTTTATTTAAGAATCTGATGCAGGGATCTTGATTATTGAGCACTGTTAGTAAGATATTCCATTTATGCTACAGAAACTTGCTGACAGTTTGGCTCCAATTATGAAGGAATGGTCCAAGAATAAAAACTTAAGTGTCAATAAAATGGTTGGGCTTTGCTGTCTTGGGCATTCTTTTTTTAAATTGTCGGAGGGATTTAAGACTTCTGAGTCCTGGGAGTCCTTATTTGTCAGGAACGGCACAGATTTTCGGAAGTCTGACTAGTATGAATTGCTTGACCCTGTAGAAATATTGAATTAGTTCTTGTACAGCTAGCATTAGATGATGTGGCATGCTTAGTCGGTTAGTATATATACCATGTTGTTGATTTCACGTATATAGACCATGTTGTTGATTTCTGTTTAGTTGATTGTATTGGCTGTGATAGTTCATATTCATACTATTATTGAATCACATTCTTTCATTCACTGCTTTATCTGGCTATTTCAAGTTCCCTGTGTCTATTGCATTCTAATGATTTTCTTGTTTAGCCTTTTTTTAGTCGTTTCTCTCACCTCTGATAGATCTTGCACCTATTGACAAAACTTTGCAACCACTGCACAGGGAACACTCTTTATCTCTGTTTTATAGGTAGATGATTTTCCGTTGTTTGTAGAATAAATCAGATGCCATGAGTAGTTTTGAAGGATGATTTTGTGGAGAGTTGGGAAAGACAGGGGCCTAATTGCCTAAGGGCATTAAATTATTCTGTGACTGTATCTTGAAATTTTACCGTTATATTTGCTACGTTTTGATGTGTAAGATAACAATTTCCTTTTATGTTGTCTCATTCTGGAGAGCAGTATGAAACTATAAAAGGTTTAACCTGCTATATAAAGTCATTTCTGATGCCTTTTGGTGCTAACCTGATGGGCTAAATGCAAAAAATTAAATTGGCCGCTGGTTTTATGAATCTTACTTTTTGGTTTGAAGAAGAATGTGAATGTCCGTCTCTGCATCTTATTTCTTCTATGTTCTCCTTGCTTCACTTCCCTGCATAATCTTGTTTTTACCTAAGACTTCCGAAAGTTTACTTTCGTGAATTGTAATAACAGATGGAGCTGGTGTTAAGGGTACCTGGGGAAAGTTGGTTGATACTGATGGCGATGCCCATATTGATCGAAATGACCCTAACTATGATAGTGGGGAGGTAACATAATGGCTTTTTTTTATATCTGCACTTATAACTTATGGTGTTTCTTATTTTAGGGACACTACTCTATGACCCTTTGCAGGAACCATATGAACTTGTTGGATCCGTTGGATGAATACAAGAAAGCTGTTGTAACCCTTATTGAGGGATACTTTAGCACAGGGGATGTTGATGGGGCTGCTTCTGACCTTAGAGATCTTGGCTCAAGTGAATATCATCCATACTTCATAAAGAGACTTGTTTCTATTGCCATGGATAGACATGACAAGGAGAAGGAGATGGCTTCAGTTTTGCTATCGGCTCTCTATGCTGCTGTCATCAGCTCTGCCCAGATAAGTCAGGGTTTCTTCATGCTTCTGGAATCTGCTGATGATCTGGCTGTTGATATTCTAGATGCAGTGGACATTCTTGCCTTATTTCTTGCTCGTGCTGTGGGTGATGACATCCTCCCTCCTGCATTTATCACAAGTGCAAGAAAAATTCTTCCAGAATCCTCCAAAGGCTTCCAAGTTCAGCAAACTGCTGAAAAAGGCTATCTCTCAGCTCCACATCATGCAGAACTTGTGGAAAGACGATGGGGAGGTAGTACCCATCTCACAGTGGAGGAAGTGAAGACAAAAATAACTGAACTTCTGAGAGAGTGTGGAGAGTGGAGATACATCCGAGGCATGCAGGTGTATTAGGAAGTTGGGAGTTGCATTTTTCCATCATGAAGTTGTGAAGAGAGCTTTGGTCCTAGCAATGGAGATCCGCGCTGCAGAGCCACTTATTATGAAGTTACTGAAAGAGGCTGCAGAAGAAGGTTTAATAAGTTCCATCCTAATGGCCATGGGTTTTATGCGTCTAGCTGAGAGCCTAGATGACCTTGCTCTGGATATTCCTTCTGCCAAGACTTCGTTCCAGTCTTTGGTTCCTGTTGCAAAATCTGAAGGATGGCTTGATGCATCGGGTGAACTGACAAGGATGATCGGGTGAAGACGGTGAGGCAAATGACAAGGATGATGAGAAGTTGAGGAGATACAAAGCAGAGGTGGTCACCATAATTCATGAGTACTTCCTGTCAGATGATATTCCTGAACTGATTCGGAGTCTGGAAGATCTTGCAGCACCCGAATATAACCCAATTTTTTTGAAGAAGCTCATCACCCTGGCAATGGATCTGAAAAACAGAGAACAGGAGATGGCTTCTGTTTTACTCTCTGCACTGCATATTGAGATTTTTTCTACTGAAGACATTGTGAATAGGTTTGTTATGCTTCTGGAATCTGCAGAAGACACAGCGCTGGATATTTTAGAGGCTTCAAATGAACTTGCTCTGTTCCTGGCCAGGGCTGTCATTGATGATGTTCTGGCTCCACTAAACCTTGAAGAGATAGCCAGCAGGCTGCCACAGAATTGCAGTGGCAGTGAGACTGCGCATGTGGCTCGATCCCTTATAGGTGCTCGTCATGCCGGGGAGAGGATTCTCAGGTGCTCGGGTGGAGGCACCGGGTGGGCTGTGGAGGATGCCAAGGACAAGATACAAAAGCTCCTAGAGGAGTATGAAAGTGGAGGTGTTGTTAGTGAAGCTTGTCAATGCATTCGTGATGTTGGTATGCCTTTCTCATCATGAGGTGGTGAAGAAAGCTCTGGTTATGGCAACGGAGAAGAAAAACGATAGGATGCTGGATCTGCTCCAGGAGTGCTTCAACGAAGGGCTGATCACCATCAATCAGATGACGAAAGGGTTTGAGGATCAAGGATGGACTCGACAATCTGGCTCTGGGCATCCCGAATGCAAAGGATAAGTTTAGTTTCTATGTGGAGGTTGCTAAAGGAAGAAGCTGGCTTCTACCATACTTCACTTCTTTTTCTGGCGTGGATGCATATTCTTGAGAGGAGAATAATATAGTTGAGAGTGTTGGAGTTGGAAGTTGGGAATTGTTCTTTTGTATGTTGTTGCTTTATGGTCACTTGACTTGTCTGGTTATTAGTAATTTCTGTCTCTGTCCCCATACTATCAATTTCTTTGGAGCCCCCTATTTTCCTGAAGGATGACATAATCAAAAACCAAGGCAACACAAACATGAAGAGTACGACAAAGCTGCCTGGCAGGAACTCGTTGATCGAGTTGAGCAAACCAGCGTCATAAGTGATGAATCCTAGCTCTTGCTCACATTTGCCTGTTGTCTGTGATTTCATTTCACTGATTGTCTCAATGCTGACTTGACTACATTGTTCAGGATGCTATTGTAGTTAATTTCTCATGCCCCATGGCATGCCAGAGCGCAAAATGGGCGCTGCGGTCGGGCAAGATTGTGCTTTGTTGGAAGAGATATGTGGGTGGATTAATGAGAAAGGCACTGTCCCTGTATGGGCGAAGATGACTCCCAACAATACTGATATTACTCAGGTTAGTTTGTTATCTTCTTCTTCTTAGCTGCTGAGTTTATGAATTTTACCATCATGAGAACCATTAGAAGTGTTCGATCCGGTAGTGATTTGTTCTGAAGCTTGGTAAAACAGAAGACCTAAACATGGTTAAATTGTTCTCTGATATAGCAATTGAATTGCTATTGATCAGTGTAATTTCAGCTGTTTATGTGACTAATGATTATCTTTCTTTTTACCCCTTATGTGATTGATGACTACTTTAGGAACAAAAGGGCCTGCCTTTCGCTTAACATGTTCATTACTAATAGAAATGTCCTCAAACTAGACCTTTATGTTTCTGCCAATAAATAAAATATGTAAACTGGAGATATTTATGTGTCTGCCTAAGTGATTTAGTAAAAGCTTGTCAAGTTTTGTGCTTTTCTACTGTTGAAGTTAAAATAGAGATTAAAATGATCGAAAATGTGTTTCTGTTAAAATGTAGCAAAATGTCCCTTTTTTTTGGCCTCTGTAATTGGATCTCTGTTGCCAAATCTGTTCATAAAACTACGGGCAATGATAGGGCAATGATAGATACTCGTCATACAGTTAATTCTGCACAGTTGGTCCAATATAAGCTTAGAAGAGAAGTGTGTACTGATTAAAATAAATGAAAATTGCAGTTTTGGGTTTTAGCTTATGATTAGTGTCTGCACATTTTGCAGCCCAATGGCCCTTGAAAAAGTGATGAGCACTGCAAAGATGATGAAGGCAGAATTTGGCAATAAAGATTATTCACTCTCAGGAATGGGAGGTGTTGAAAATTGAAACAGGTGGTGATATCGCTACATTATCTGGACAACAATCTGATTTATGCATGACTAATCTTGAAGGAGAAACGCGCGAAGAATTGACAATATACGGGTTGAAATCGCTGACAATATACGGGTTGAAATCGCATGCTCAAGAGAAATTATTGAGTGTAACAGATGTATACACTTCAACATGATGATGTGTTACAATCATCTAATATTTATTTGACACGTCATTAAAATTTACCCCCTCCACAAAATTTAAATGAAATTTTATATTATCATTTTTCTAATTATTCCATGTTTATAGGGATTCCATTAGATCTCTACTTCTCCTCCCAATTCATAGTTGTTAGAATCGTACGACACGCGATACATATCGTATGATTCGTATCATAAACTAGCAATTTCGATACAACTCGTACGAGTGTATTGCAATTAATGGTTAATCGTACAAAATTAGAAAATTTTGTACGATTCAATACGGTTTTTAATATCGTACAACGATAGTTAATCGTACAAAATTAAAAAAATTTGTACGATTCGATACGATTTTTAATATCATATGACACAGACGTTTTTTTTCCCCTCCCTTCAAATTTTCAAAAATTTCGAGTTAAACCTAAAATTAAACTTGTACTTGTCTAAGCTCGAGATCATCTCAAGCTTAGATGGCTAAGGAGCATGCACATGCACGTCTCACCATAGCCATTTTACTTAAGCTGGCAGATAGTTGTTCGGCCCTCTTTTTATCTTTTATAAGAGTTCAGTTCAAACACTCTACTCATTCATGAAAATCCGACTTGGGAAGCTTTCTCAGCCTTGCCCTGCCCTTTCTGAACGTATTAACGACTACTCTTCTTACACTGTGATTGTGTGTTCGAAACTTGCTGCCAAATTCATTCTTTCCCATATTTTTTTAATCTATTATTAATTGTTTTCCTTTATCTCTAGCTAAATTTCCTTTATTTTTAATTGACCATTCATTTTTTTTTTCCTTTAGCCATTTATTATAGAAAACAATCAATTATAATTTATAAAGTTATATATGTATAATAAATATATATATATATATAATTATGATATATATTTTAATTTATATTCAATATCTATAAAATTTGTATTATATTATTATATACAAACGTATCTTACGATACGATATACGATACGATCGTG
This sequence comes from Leptodermis oblonga, assembly GCA_016801395.1. Taxonomy (NCBI): domain Eukaryota; kingdom Viridiplantae; phylum Streptophyta; class Magnoliopsida; order Gentianales; family Rubiaceae; genus Leptodermis; species Leptodermis oblonga. Next base: position 11,420,712 of record CM028759.1, read on the forward strand.
TATCGTGAAATAACATTTTCGATACGTATCTCGATTCGACAATTATGCTCCTATCGTCTTTCCCATCAAAATTCCAAATTCCTTTCCCTGCTCCAAATCGATTTAGCAAGCTAAGAGTATTAGAAACTTAAATTTCGTAATTTATTTTCTTTAATGTGTTGAAAAAATAAAATTTTCGGTAACGCTGAAACTCTCTCTTATCCTATAGAATCTCCATACAAACCAATCATTTACGCCGCCGCACAAGCGGCCAGCTATGACGTCTCCTCCGCAGAATGGAGGGGCGCCGCCCCACTCTCTTTCCCAGAAACCCGACACCGAATTTGGAATTTTTTGAGAAGAGAAACAAATTTGGAAATTTGATGGGGAACACGATGGATTGATTTACGATCTCAATAAAACACAATGACCATCTGATAACTTAAACAAACATAAAGAAAGATTTTGGTTAATCACCCCTTTCTTTTTACCCGAAGGGCAGATACTTTAAATATAAAATTTATCTATTTCTTTAACTTTGGAACAAACATTGAAAAAAAATCTCTAAAATTCCAAATTTGGAGCAGAGAAACGAATTTGGAATCTTGATGGGGAAGAGGATCAGTGGAGAAGTAGAGATCTAACAGACTCCCTATCTAAAAATAATAATAATATAAATTTTCATTTAAATTTTGATGACGTGTGAAATAAATAGAGTGAAAAATCTAAAATATATCTATTGAAATTGTGTCTTGTTTTGTTATTATACTTTTTTTGTAGTTAAACTAATTAAAACAGGCCAAAAATGTACTAGAACCTGTTTAAGGGACTCACTCCTTGTGCATCTCAGATGCCTAATTTAAGAGACATTTTTGTCTGTTTACTATCGCTCTTTCCTTTTTTTTTTTTTTTTTTTAATTTTTTATTCCTCAAATATATTATTCATCTTCTCCCCTTCCCACTCCCCGGCACCCATTCAAACCCTCACTCCTCCCGCGCCCGTCCTTCAAACTCTCCTCTACCCCGACTCTGCTACCAACCCCTTCAAATCCCCTCTTCCCCAACTCCGCCACCAGCCCCCTTCAAACACTACCGGCACCGGCAATCAGATTTGGAATCCCCGATGACTGTGGAAAGGGTAATCTGAAATTGAATCATTTCCAGCAGGAGTAGCATCACCAACCAACTTGTGGGTTTGGGTTCGAGACAAAGAAGATGAAGAAGGGATTTTTGCTGCCCGAAAAATCCCGCTGCTTTGTCTCACAGATACGATGGGTTCCGGCCAAATTTTTGTTTCTCTACCTTCTTATTTCTGTTTGCAACCTTCTCAGTTTTGGGTCTAGGTTTTTACTTTGATTGGTTTGAGTCTTTCACAAACTGTAGAGGAATCGCAACTTCGGAGGAAAAATGGAATTCATTATGATTTGATTTATTGAAACGGAATTGGCTTCTCAAACACTTACGGTTTATGATTTTATTTTATGGAAATGTTGTATGATGGTTTGAGTAGCTACGATAATTGCTTGACCGGAAATGGAGCCCAGAATCAGAATTTGGCAGCTGAAGTTTTTGAGAATCCGTCCCCGCAGATATGTTGTAGCCTGGGTGGGTTGGCAAAAAGAACTGGATTTCTTAATGAGATGAAACCATGGGAAAAGACAATGAAGTCACCTTCTGATTGAGGCGCCTTGATTTTTTCCAAAGAAGAAATCCAATTTGCAATTCTTTGCATTGCTAGCTTGTTGGAATTTGGAAAGAAGCTGCTCTCCGTGATCTATTAAACTGGCCTTGTTTTGTTTTTCTTTGTTTCATGGGAGCCTTTTGTTTGGACTCAGTGTTAATTTTAGTTCCTTTCGTTTCATCGTGACAGAAATGGTCATTTCGTTTGCATTTTGTGGCATTTTCAGTCCTTTTTACTTGTGAAAACCAGTCATCACTAGTCACTTTGCAATCAACGGTTTTTAGGATCATTTTGAAATGAAAAAATAAAATTGGGGCTTTCTCGCGATTTTCTTAAATTCCAATGGCCCAAACAATAAATGGCGTTTTCTCGCGATTAACAGCGGCTTCTTCCACTCTGCCTCCTCTCAGGTATGAAAATGGCGTTTTCTTTTCTTGCGCTTTTTCCTCTTACCGAAACAGAGGATTTTAGTTTTAGTTAACATTCATTTATACTACTTGTCAGCGCCTTTCCAGAGATGAGAATATCGTATTGAATCCCAATTTTGACGATGGACTGAGTAATTGAGCGGGAAAGGATGCGGAATTACGCTGCACGAATCAATGGCCGAAAGTAAAATCGTACCAGAAACCGGAAAATTCTTGCTTCGGCAACAGGCCGGACTGATACCGGAAGTGGGATTCAGCAAGAGTTAACCGGGAGAACGAATCGGAAGTTGGCTTACGAGATTGAAGCTGTGGTTCGAATCTACGGCGGCGATAATGTTCCGGAGGCAAATGTTCAGGCAACTTTATGGGTTCAATTTGCAGATCTCCGACAGCAGTTCGAAGTCGTTTCAAGGTAAGTTCTTAAATTCATGTCTGCCATTCTTATGAAAGTTTAACCAAACTAACGAATTGATTCTGCAGAGAAAACGCCATTTATTGTTTGGGCCATTGGAATTTAAGAAAATCGTGAGAAAGCCCAAATTTTACTTTTTCATTTCAAAGCGATCCTAAAAACCTTTGATTGCAAAGTTGACTACTGATGACTGGTTTTCACAGGTAAAAAGAACTGAAAATGCCACAAAATGCAAACAAAAGGGACTATTTCTGTCACGATGAAACAAAAGGGACTAAAATTATCACAAGTCCAAACAAAATGAACTGAAAATGTCATTTTCCTTGTTTCATGCTAAGCCAAGGCACAGGAGGGAGGGAGGGAGATGTAAGTAAATTTGGAGAAGAAGAATAAAAAGAGAAATAATAAACACACTAATATTGATGAGCTTGACAAAAATGCCCATAAAAAAGTTATGTAAGAGGTACATGACGACAATTCTATTAGTGCTAAAAGAGGTTAATGGTGCCAGTACATTTTTGGCACATTTAAATTAGTATAGGTACATTCTTAGTTACAAAAACAATATAGATACAAAAGCGGACACAATCGAAAAGTATAAGTATATTTTTGGCTGTTCACTCAAATAAATATTGGATTGTTATACCACCTCATCGTGCTGAGGTGTATACATCGGTTGCACTCAATAATTTCTCGTCAACTTTGTGTCTGTCCAGAATTTCTCACCTTCTTAATGCAATGCTTTTGGAAATTATTTACCTTCGTTTGCTAGAAGCATGGAGAAGAATAAATTGAAGAATAATAGTTTGAAGTGCTTAATGAAAGTCCAATTTCTCCTTTTCTTAAAAAAAAAAAAAAAAAAAAAAAAAAGCCCTCCCTACTCGTGGGGAGAGTTTGGAAGAAGGAAATCCTTCCAAATTACGCGGTAATATTATTAAATATGATAGAGATACTAATCGAATCCAAACTTCTCTGAGTGGTTTGTTAAGCATTTTATCAATTAACCTTCTGTTTTTTTTTTTAAAACAAAAAAGTTTTCATTTAGATGAAAATTATCTAGCAACAATTGAGATACAAAGATTAGGAAAACTTTCCATCAACATACTTCTCTACAAGATGAACGTTCATAGAGCATATCTGACAAAATATGTACTAAGATTGCTTAAATCATATCAATTCAAACTCTAAATTAGGAGGAATAAGTATAAATATGTAAAATTAATGCAGCATAAAACTATCTTTTCACAACTAAAATTACCAAAGCACAAACATCAACTACTTTATGTTCTAGGGGCCTACTTGAGGAAATTTCGTGGCCAACGGTAGGATTTGCCAAGAACGAAGACATTAAATAAACATAAAAACTAAATGTGATAATCATCACACAAAACACTATCATGGATGAATTTTTATAAAAATACATATTTTCTTAGAAAACAAATAAAATAAAAGCAATACACTGTTTAAAAAGTGAAAATACCAAAACATCCTTCAACTCACAAAAAAATTCTTACTTTAAATTTTTTTTTAATTTTAAAACACCATCATGCTAACGAAGGTTTTCTTCAACCTTGGCTGGCAGCTTTTGTCGGCCTTTAGCGAGGTTTTAAAACACTCTCCATAGGCCGGCAAAAGTTTTCTTAAACCTTCATCGGCCTATGGCAAAAAGTTTAAAATTTTGCACAAGAAAACCTTCGTTAGCCTGTGGCGAAAGTTTCAAGGTTCCCAGGTTTTTTTTCTGCTTCCTTCAATTTCGGGTGATGGTTTTTCTCCTCCTCTTCTTCTCCCATTCCTGCCATTTTCGACAATACCTCCCAACCGCCGCCGGCCACCTTCTCTTTTTATATTAGTGCAGGGCTATTATTTAGTTTTTCATTTGGGACGCCGACTCTTTCCTAAATCCTTCTACCTTTTACACAAGTAATTTTAGAATTTATTTTTCGAGGGAAAATTTTATGAACTTATTTAATATTCCATTGTTTTTCTTTTTTTCCCTTCAAGCACGTCAATGCTCCCTCCATATGACAAGCTTTCTTTTCATTTGACTTTCGAAATTCAAATCTTAATTTGTAGGGGAATTTGAAAAAAGTATATATACATATTCATAATCTTGATCTGCACGATTCGAAAGAGAATAATTTTGAGCGACTTCACTCTCTTAAAAATTTTCCTCATGTTCTCTATCCAATAATCGATGAGGGAGTCTCTTGTCAGATATCAGAAGATTCATTCGCGTGTGCACATTTTTTTTTTCTTTTTATTGAAACATATATACAATACTTTTTTATATTTATATGTGATATTTTTCCAAACACAATATTTTTATTATTATACTCTATACTTCTTTTTTCTCTACCATATGCAATACCTTTTCTTCTTGAAAAAGACAATTTATCAATAACTAAATTCGATACATCAGAGGTTAAGCAATAAATGACATTACTTTTAGAAAAGAGACATTACTTTTTTCTACATGCGATACTTTTTTAAACATGCAAATACTTTTTTTTTAATTTTTATTACAAGCAATACTTATTATTTTTTAAGAAACATGCAAAATATTAGAGGCCGTGTGACACACATATTATAGGCAAATTATGTTTCTATCCAATACTTTATACATACAGTGATATTTTTCAAGTTAGAGTCAATACATTTTCTTATACAAAAAAAATTTTAAATTTTTTTAAGAAATAAAAAATAAATTTTTTTTTGGCACAAATGCTTACAAATTTGCATCAGATGGTACTGTTGGGTATCTTCTCAAATTTCTAGTACAATTAGTATTGAGTCAGTAAATCTAAGCTCATTAGGGTTTGCCTTTACCTATTATAAATAAGTGATGTCTGTAATAGATTAGGGTATGCTAAACAGAGAGCATCCACCCAGACGGGGTGCAGGTAGAGAGAAGGCCTTTGGGCAAGCGAGAGATGGGGTGTCATTGTGAATTCATAAAGATTCCTACTTATGTCTCTGACGTTGACGTTGGTAAATTGTTGCGAAGCCGTAAGAGATGATTGATGTTCCTGCCTATGCTCCCGATGAAGATGAAGGCATTGTTGTTGGAAGGTTGTTCTGAGGCCATAAGAGATGTGTCTTCTTGCTTATGCCTTCGAGGACGAGAACAAAAGGGGACGAGATCGAAAGGGGGAGTGATAATAGAATAGAGGGTAAGAGACTTTGTATGTTGAGGATGTACATTGTAATTTCTTCTATTGTTTGATTCCCATATATGAAGAAGTAGTCAGTAGTTCTGTGGAGTAGATCTGTTGAGATCGAACCAAGTTAAATATGTTGTGTTTCTGTTTTCAATTCCGCTGCAGTGTTCTTGTTGGGCTATTTCTTCCAACAAGTGGTTGAAAGATCCTGAGGAGGCGTGTTTAATCCGAACAAGTGGTATCAGAGCTGGGAACCAGAAGTCAGAGACAGAAGAACGAGAAAAGATAAACACAGAGCCAGTAGAATCAGCAATTTTCACTGATTAGATTTCTGAGAAGAATCTTGTCGGTTGCCGGAACAAAATTTTGCCGAGGAATTATTGATTTGGTTTTAATGAGATACTGATTAAGCTGATTAAATTGAAGGGGGAAAAAAGGGAAAGGAAGGAGAGGCGGCGACTGTTTATGGTGGAAGAGAAAGGATTGCAACTTGGTATGTTGTGGGGTTCACTTGTGTAAGAGAGGCAAGATTATTTCTTTTACAAAGGCATTAGTTTGTGGGCTCCAGTGATTGAAGGGGTTCATGTAATGTGGGCAATGGAAGATCAATTTTAGCAAGCGAGGTAACCAAGTTTTCCTGATCAAGACAAAGAAGCAAGTCTAGTAGACAATCATTATGTTGTACTTAGGACTTTGAGTCGAGTGGAGGATTTATTGAGTATCTCCTCAAAATTTTCCTAATAAAATTAGTATTGGGCTAGCAAATCTAGGCCTATTAGGGTTTGCCTTTATCTATTATAAATAAGTGATGTCTGTAATAGATTAGTGTATGCTAAACAGAAAGCATCCACCCAAACGGGGTGTAGGTAGAGAGAAAGCCTTCTGGCAAGTGAGAGATGTGGTGCCGTTGTGAGTTCATAAGAGACGATGAAGATTCCTGCTTATGTCTCCGATATTGACGTTGGTAAATCGTTGCGAAGTCATAGGAGATGATTGATGTTCCTGCCTATGCTTCCGATTAAGATGACGACATTATTGTTGGTAGGTTGTTCTGAGGCCATAAGCATTACTACAAAAAGGGGATTTAACGGCAGTTTTTTTTGCCCTTACTATGATGGTATTTTAAGCATTTGAACCGCCATCTATCTGGCAGCCGTAGAAAGTGAACGGACTTTCTATGGCTGTTTCGAAAGTCCTGCACTCTGAAGGTAAATAAATGCATAAAACATTATGGTTCTTTTTTCTATTTTTTTTAAGAAGAGCTATAGAGAAAAATGACAACAAGAGATGAATGTAGCTAAGAAATCAAATTTGAAAGTAAGCGATATCACTCAACTTAATTTGTATGCAGAGCTCCCATTGTAAAACAAATACAAGCAGCCAACCACCTCACAACCAACCCAAAATTATCAAAGAATTGAATAGGCCAAAGAAAAGTTTACAAAGATTTAAAGAAAGGGAAACTATGTTGTGTCTAGGAAACTTTTCTTGCTTTTAAAACTCAAGAAACTCACAGATGAAGAGTCAGATGATAAATCCCTTCAACACCATAGCAAACAACTGCAACTGTGGTGGGTAAGGTAGGCGGCTCACATCATAGTGCACACATGTTGAGGGAAAAAAGTACTTTAAATACTCAATGCTTTGTAAGTCATGCATACATATAATAAAATAAGTTTCAAGAAGCAAGAATAAAAATAAAAATTTATAAATACTAAAAATCAAACAGTGCACAAGCACTATTGAACATGAATGTACAAAATCATATCAAAAAATTCTAGCAAACACTTGAGATAGAGCAGGCCTGCTCTATATCTATTACCCATCCCAGCAGCTGAACAAGTGATGCTTTAAGCCTGAAGTAGGATGCTGAAGCATCATACTTCACACATTAAAAATTAAGAGTAATTAAAATATGAAGCACACTGCACTGAGATATTAGATATCAGTATTATTACTTGCTTTCACATTTACCTATCAGCTTTATCAAACCCAAATTTAGCCCCAAAGCAAAAGACAACAACTAGTAACCATGCAACATTATACAGAGCAACTAGGGCCGATCAGTCATTCTCTTGCATTCCATCCATTGTAATGTTTATTCGTAATGCATACTCAAGACGCTCCGGAGGAGCCTCTTGAGTAGGAAAATTAAGATCTTAAAGCTCACTTGGAAACCCATAAAAGTAAAGATTTTCTTTCTCTGAAAAATATTAAAGTATTGAACACAACATATAGAGATAAAAGTGACACAGAAATAGCATTTGCGAAAATTTCTTTAGAATAGCTTTCACAATCAAAACAATGACTGATTTACCACTAATCAATCCCAAATTTAATCATTCATCATCTCACCAAACCCAAATTTAACATTAATAATAAACCCTAGGCCAATCACAATAATCAAGTAACAATAAAATTTCTAAAGCTAAACTAAAGTTGAAACTATTCGGTGTAACTTTTTTTATGATTTGAAGCCCACAGTAATGACCGATTGTGGCAAAATTCTGGTGGGGGATTAACTCCAAGTGGTGGGTGATGGCCTATTAAGAAATCATCTCCGGCTTTGGGCGACGGTGGCTCTGGTTATCAACGCCGGCGGAAGAACAGCTTCGAGGAAAGACAAGATGGAATATCGGCGGCGAGAGGATGTCGTCGGCGATGTACCTAGCAGAAGATGAGAGGACACGACAGATGGAAATCTTGAGAGGAAAACAGAGGAAGCAGGGAACAATTTTTGGCTTAAAATTCAAACCCCTTTCTTTGAAATAAATTAATATGACCCGCCCCACTCACATAAGTTTCTGTGGCGATTTTTCTAAAACCACGGTAGAACGCACTTTCTTCGGTGGTTTTAATTTAAACCACCATAATAAATTGATTTTCTACAGCGGTTTATGTTAAACCACCTTAGAAAGTGGCCCAAAAAATTGAGACAATTCCCACGCGTGCCTCTATTCCTATTAATTTCTAATTTTTCTTTTTTGTAAATCAACCCCAATTTTTTAAAAAAATTAATATTAAATATGCAATTTAATATCGATCAATTTTTATAGTAAAATACATTATATTTATTAATTATATACACACTCCAGCCTTTACGTTATGATAAACGATAAATAAATTTCAAATTTTTAGTTAACCAATCCATTATTTTAGGCCCTCAAATTTTTTTGAAGTATTGTTACATATTAATTATAGGAAAACCTCAAAAATAGCAATTTTCATTGAATTACTAGTAAGATTTTTACTACTGAATTTCTATCTACTTATCTATATTTAAATAAAGTAAATCAAGAAATTCAATTATGTTAAAATAAACATTCATAGCAGCAATTAATACTCATCACAATTGGTTACAAGTATAACTCAATATCGTATCCATGTAAAGTCTTAATTAATTGTCGGTCGTTTTTGTATCTCTCATATATAGGCTAGTTAGATCTTCCTTTACATTTGTACCTTCTTTTATTAAAATTAAGAGTCGAAAAAATATAAAGAGGTGAGCATGCGTACGTAATGCACCTTACCCCTGTAGACAAATTTTAGATGATGTAGATAATATGTTTAAATTTGAATATTACAGTTAAACCTCGATAAAGTAATGTTCGATAAAGTAATAACCTCGATTATATAATAATTTCTTCCGGTCCCGACTTGGGCCAAGGGCTAAAGTAATAACCTCGTTAAATGCATTAAGTAATAAAAAAAATTGAATCCTTAAGGGCCCAATAAAAATATAAAGTAATAATTACTGGATTTCATTTGCTATATGTACGTACATGAACTTATTTTTTCAAAACATTAAGTTTCACTAAAACTTTTGAGCTTCTCTAGATTCATATAATATATTGTATATGTAAAAACTAAACCTTTTCATTTGCTATGTACATGAACTTAGCTTTCTAAGACATTAAGTTTCACTAAAACTTTTGAGTTTCACTAGATCAAATAATTTTCACTAACACTACATTGAAAAACTCTCTCTAAAATAATAAATATTTATTTATCTATAAATGAATAATTTATTCATTTATCGATAAATAAATACCCTCGCTAAATGAATATTTTTTCCGATCCTGAGGGTATTAATTTATCGAGGTTTAACTTTACAAACATCAATATTGGAGTTTTAAACAACTCTAAACAAAAAAAAAATTCAATTTTACTGAAAATTTGACAGAGTCTCCACTATAAATGTAACAAAACTCCCTATCAAATAAACATAAAAATCAACTATATGGTGATACACATTGTGTTTTAGGTTTAAATACGTATATTCTATGGTGGTTATGAAAACCTGCCATAAAAAGCAATTTTCCATGGCGGTTATTTGAAAACCGCCATGGAAAGGAGCTTTCTATGGTGGTTTTTTAACCACCGCCATAGAAAGCAGCTTTACGGCGGTTTCTTAATAACTGCCATAGAAAGTAGGGACTTACTATGGCCGTTTTTCTACAACGACCGTAGATAATGACTTTCTATGGCTGTTCTATATAAACCGCTGTAGAAATGGCTTTCTACGGCTGTTCTATATAAACCACCACAGAAAGTCCGTACTTTCTTTTAATGGGGGTTTTGGTCTATTCCGCCGTTAAACTACCGCCGTTGAATCTACTTTTTGTAGTAGTGAAGAGATGTGTTGATGCATATTCTCTATTGATAACTGCAATGTGCAGAAAGTAACCAAAAACTCTAATTAAAAGAACACAGTATAATCCCTTGTAATCCCAACCACTACTTGCATTCGATAGAACAATCAAGTTATTTTTAAACTATAAACCAAGCAACGAATTGAAGCAAAAATCTAATTTAATTAGGCAAGACTATAAACCTAATTAACATGCAATTCTATAAACTAATAGGTCAAAATCATGCAAGATTGACTACAGTTCAATGAGTAGAATTCAAAAATAAAAAGATGATTATTAACCTTATACCAAATTATAACATGTATGAATTCTCTTATTTATTATGGCGCATGGGAGCCCTTTAAGTAGGGGGTTGTGCGCCTAGGTAAAGTAGAAAAGGAATAGGAAAATAAAAGTGGAAACCAAAGAGAATTGGAAACCTTACAAACCCAAAACCTAAAGGAACAAGGTTAAGGGATGAAGTGGAATTCAGGTACCTTCCAAATCGGAGGTGGCCGAATTTCCCTTCAAGAAATTAAAAGGAAAACATAAAAATAAGGTAATTCCTATTTCTTAAAAGAAAACACGCAAGAATTCTTTTCAAGAAACTACTATTAAGTAATTACCTTAAAAGTAACAGAACTTAAAAGTAATTGCGTGTAATTAAATTAACAAATCAAGAACTCTGATGATCTTCAATACTTGTAATCTTCACTTCAATTAATACCTTTAAAATTCAGTCCAAAACTCTCCAAAATAAATAACCCTTGGCCAAGATGGAGGTGAAATTACTCTTTTACCCTTTTCAGCCACTTGTTCTTCTTTTGGCTTGTTCTCAGCTTTTATAACCTTTGGAATGCCTTTTGGCTTAGCCCATCTAATGTAACCCTTGTATAATTCTTGTGAAGTAGGATTAACTCTCATTCTAGGCTTTGTAGCTCGAACATTCCTTCTATGACCATTTGGAACACTTGGATCAAATACACATCAAGCTAATCTCCGACTTAGCAGATTTTCGGATTTTACAACGTGATTCAATTGAGAATTTGCATCAATTTGGTATCAGAGCCAAGCTAGGCTACGGAGTCAAGGTGCTATCTTTTCTTCTTTACGGTTCTTTAAATTTTTCGAAATTATTGAAGTTTATTGTCCTAGTTAAAGATTGCTTCTTGTTTGGTTATTGAAATTTAGATATTATAACTTTGTGCAAATTGAAACCTTAATTGGTGATTTGGTGCCTATGTTACATTATCTTTAAAATTCCTCGGGTTTATTGTGTAAAAGGGTTATCGAAAAATTGCTATATAAAATTTTTGAAAATCCTAGGGCTGTTTAATATTATTGTTTTAGATTTATTGGAAGTTCCTACTTGATATTATTGTAAATATTAGATCTTGAAATGTTAAAAGGTCTAAATCTAGAGTTATTGGAATTTTTGCTTCGAAAAAGTGTGTAAGGGGTAGAATAGGATTTCAGTTTTGGAGGCTGTTGAAATTTTCTTTTTCTCTTTCCTTTGGGGTGACTGATATGCATATCAAGGGGAGGGTTGTGTAAAGTTTTGAGAATTTTTGGAACCATACATTGCTTGTTATCCGCCATCTGAGCTTTGACGGGCAAATTACTGTCGAAATTGTGAATCTGCAAATTTTCTGATCTTTTCTAGAATCTGTGTTAAGATTTGGGTATAGTGGATTAGAGGAAAGTTTGAGTTCAAATTTGGTAGTATTCTGAGCTTGTTTGGGCAGTTTTCCAGCAAGCCGTGATTTTTCGGTTATGCTGTGAAAACAAAATTTTCTTTGCGTGCTTTGCATGCAAGTTGATATTCTTGTGTTAATTACTGTGGAGATTATTATTCTAAAGTTTGGTTGCATTTGGATCTTAATTTTACGTAAAATTTTGAAATCGAAGTTTCCTGGCTTTTGGGTATTTTTCTGAAATTTGCTGATCTGAAGCCTGATTGAATTACTGATTGAAGAATCATGGTTTCTTTCATGAAAAAAATGGGAACAAGTGAAACATTGACTGCCATCTATGCCTTAGTGAAGCAATTACTGGGGCGCATTGAAAGTTTGGAATCCGAGGTACGTCGAACCAACCAACAGGGTCGGTACAGGGACAGACAGACTCGATTCCAAGAAATCAAGGATGGAGGTCCGAGGAAAGTTACATGAAGAGGTACTACTAAATGTTTTAATTGTCAAGAGAAAGGGCATATTGCTTCCCAATGTCCTAAACCAGTAGTACGTAAGAAGGGAGATGGTGGGGTTCACAAACTAAATGTTACTATGACACCTCCGCCATTAATGAAGAGCAAGTGTGAAGGAGCTAAGGATCAAGATGCTATTCCTCTATAGATACCAGTACCATATAAGGCAGATGGTAAGAGAAAGCCGCAAGCTGAGTATCGCGAGGCTCTCTCGCAATATTTATGTTATGTGGTTAAGGACTCGATGAGCCCTTTTAAGGCCGAATATATCAAGCTTTGTACTGGGGGGAAGAAGAAAATGGAACCTAAGGACGTCAAAATTGATATTAGTGATACTAGTAAACTGCCTGTTAAAGTTTTTTTTGCAGGAGATCCAACAGATAGACACGAAGCCAAACCCAATACTTTGTCCAAAGGGCCACAAGACTGAATTCGATAAGAAATCAGATTCGAGGTCAAATCTTTTCAAAGGGAGAGGGGATGATGGAGGAATGAAAACTCGATCACTCAAGTCTATGCAAGTATCGGATTCGAGGACGAATCCTTTCGAAGTGAGAAAGATTGATGAGGTCATCCAAAGTCAACACTCGACTTCCCAGAAGGGTACAAGTCAACAAGTGGTTAAAAAGGTTCAGAGTGGACAGATGGGTTCACAAATCCACTGGAAAGAACTTTGATCCAATGAAGGAGAAATGGGTCGTTAAGAATGGAGTTAAGAAGAAATATCGCGACACGCCATTTCTAGCTGAAAAGAAGATTCTTGAGTATTTAATCCAAGTCCTGAAGATAATTAAATCTCTTGATTTTAATTAAATTATTCTTGAATTAATTTTATTCCGGAAGATTCTAGAAGACTCGAGAAGGATCTAGAAGATTCACGAAGAATGAAGGAAATCACACAAGTGAGAATACTTGCCTTAAAGGATAAGTATGTTTTTATTTTCCTTCCTTGTTTTATTAAATTGTTTCTTAAATAGGGATTTTCCTGAAAAGAATTCTTGCATGTTTTCTTTTAGGAAATAAATAAAATTCCTTTTAATTCTTAAATAGGATTTTCATATTCCTTTCTTATTATTAGATAAAGAATTCGGTCAAACCTTTCAAAGGTGATCAACCGAAATTCTTTAAGTTAATTAGAAGTTAGGTAGGAATTAGGAAGCTAGTTTGGTTTCTCCCAAATCGGTGAGATAACCGAATTAATTAATTAGAAGTGAGGTAGAATTTTAGTTTCCTTTTTCTTTTCTAGTTTTGTATTCTACCTAGGATTAGAATTAGGTAGCTTTTAGTTATCTTTTCCTTAGGATTCAAACTAGTTGTTTCCTTTTCTTATTTGTAAAAGGCGCACAACTCCCTTCTATTTAAAGGGGTGCTGGGCGAAACTAATACAACAATATTATTAAGAATATACATTGAGTTAAATTGTGTGTTATGCAATTTTAAGCTTTGAGCTTTCAACCTTCGGGTTCGGGTAATGTTCTGTGGGAACTTATAATTGTTCATTAGTGAACTTGTGATAGATTTATTAGTGAATTGTTCTTCTTTTTATATTTAGCTAAGAGAAGCTTGATTTCAAAAGGGGTTGCGAAATACATAATTAAGTTAGGTGTTCGACTTAGTTTATGAGGTATTTTCGATAGATCATCGTTTCTTACTTCAAGAGTGGATTCAAGAAGGTGGTTTAAATCAACGACATCAAGCTAATCTCTGACTTAGCAGATTTTGGGATTCTGCAATGCGATTCAATTGAGAATCTGCATCATGTGTGTGCCTGCTTATGCCTTCGATGACAAGAACGAAAGGGGACGAGATCGAAAGGGGGAGTGATAATAGAATAGAGGGCGAGAGACTTTATATGTTGAGGGTGTACATTGTAAACTCTTCTATTGTTTGATTCCCATATATAAAGAAGTAGTCAGTAGTTCTGTGGAGTAGATCTGTTGAGATCGAACCACGTTAAATCTGTTGTGTTCTTTTCTGTTTTCAATTCCGCTGCAGTGTTCTTGTTGGGATATTTTTCCAACAAGTGGTTCAAAAATCCTGAGAAAGCGTGTTTGATCCTAACAGGTACAACCCTCGGATGCAAGTGTTTGTGATAATCCAGTACAATGTCGATTAAATAAATAATAAAGGTTAAAGATGATTTTAGAAAAGAAATAAACATTAACTTTTTAAAAAAACTCGTAATTAAAAATTAAAGAAAAAGTAATGATACTTCTCACAACTTTTTTTTATTTTTTATAGCAAGTTATGTGGTATATATTTATTAGTCAATAATGTAATATCAATAATTATGTTATAAAAATATAACCAATAAATGCATGTCACATCACTTACTATGAAAAATTGTGATAATTAATTGCAATGTTTAACAAACCGGATCGGACGTTGAACCTGACGAGCTCAGGGGTCGAACCGTGACGTCATAAATATATTAAAAGTATTATCTATCTCATAATAATATATAATTACTTTTTGTGATATTAAAAAGATAATTTTTTAAATGAACAATAATAATATAAATTATTTAATGTCTAACTTATCACAAAAGCATGCTTGGCTTAATGCAATGTTTTCAAAATCGGACTGGGCATCGACTCGAAAGAGCTATGGGTTATGGAGTTAATGGGTGGAATCGATTGAATTGAAGGTTGAACCAGTGACGACATCATGATGTCATAAATATATTTATTATAATTTAAATACTATATATAATTTTATAAATTTAAAAGAAAGAATTTTTAAAGTAGTAAGATCAATCTCTAATTTTTTTTTATTGTTTCAAGTACAAAAGAAAATGAAATAAACATACAATAATAAGGAGTAAGACAACAAAGAAAGAAAATGAAAAGAAAAGGTAAAAATAAAATAATTTAAAAGTCAAATAAATAAAAATAATGGGTTAATTAATAAAATATACTATAAATACTAGCATTTGACCTAATCTCTACTACCCTTTTCTTTCCCCGCCGCCCCCCATTCCTCACACTCTCAAATACTGCAATCTTCTTCTTCTTCTTCTTTTTATTACATATATATTCTTTATCTGGGCATGGAATTCTTTTATATATTGATTTTTGTTTCATTTCCTCAACTCCATTTTATTTAGTTCTTTTTTTTTGAAATAAAAATATTATATTTAGCAAAAACAACAAGGTGTCCATGTCACTATATGAGATTTGTTGATTTACAGGTAAAAGTTTTAATGCTCTATTAAAAAACCGATAGAAAAAAGAAAGAAAAAAGAAAATTGGAAGGAAAAAAAAAAAACAAAAGAAAAAGAAGACCACTGGAAAAACAGGAAAAAGGAAAATCCTAGTTTCCGGGTTCAACCCGGTTTTGACCGATCTTTTAAAGTTCCGAGTCTAAACAAGTAGTCGGACCGGTATCACTACCGGTTCGCGGTCCAACCGGGCGGTTCGAGTGAATTTTCAAAACACTGGCTTAATGGCTAATTGCTCTTCTATAAAAGTTTTCCACTTCTTAAAGACACAGGTTCGAATCTTGACTCAGTATAATTAATTTTTATATCTGTTTCAAGTTTTTCACATCCCACATCAGTTGTGGATAGGAATAAGTTCCCATATAAAATGAGAAGGGATGCAAAATACTTCAAAAAAGAAAAAAAAAACTTTCAAAGAAAAAAAAAAAAAGAAAAACCGGGTTAGCTTCGGGTTTTCTTCATTAACCATTTTATATGGTAAACTGGACCGGACATCGGACCGATTCCCAATTAACCCGGTCGAACCGGCTAGTCCGGTCTGATTATTTAAACACTGATTAATTGTGATGTTTATGATTAGTTATCAACTTATTATCACACGAACAAAATAAGGGTAAACTTGAAGTGATATATTTATAGAAAAAAGTAACATCTTCAAGCATAACTCAAATATTTGGGAAAGGGTAAAAAGAAAAATAAATTATATCTAAGTTAAATAAGCAATACTAGTACCCATGAAATCGCTATTCGTAAACACGATTCTTTTTTTGGTACGGATATGGGCAAATTGAAAAATCGAAGTGTAGAGATGGAAGGAAAGATCTAGCATGAATGAGAAGAGCCAGTCACGTAAACCAGGGAGCTCGCCTACTTCTACTCAGGGGATCCTCGATCGATCTGCTTGTTTTTTTTTTCGATTTCATGAGGAAGCCCTAAAGTGGAGTCCGCAAGTCATCCCTGGCTTACTCAACAATTGATTCTTTCTCTTCCATACAAGAACTCGCTTCCTTTATCACAATAAGACTCTGTTCTTTATTGAATGTTTAAGTTTTGGTTTGAATTCTGGTTTTAGGAAAATAATTTTATAATATAAAAATGTATAACTGAATAGTAAAAAGTTGTATTGAAAGTGATAAAAACTAATTATAATATATTAAATTTACTATTGAAACCAAAACCAAAACTGAAACCAAAATCAAAACTTAAATAACATGCCCTTCATGCTTTTTTTTTTTTGTTTTTTTTTTGGTATGCAAATTAATATTGCTTCATCTTGCAAAGAATGTTGAGATGGAGATGGATATTTATAGGGAGCCAAAGAACCAAAAGCTACCTAAATAGAGATTAGATTAGAAGCTAAGAATAAGGAGATTGATACTATTCTATAAGGGAAGCTTTAAATGGACTGATGAATTCGTTGACTGAGAGGGACCGACACACGTGAGTGGAAATCCACGCCAGCGCGTAGGTAGAAAAGGCAGAAATGCCCCCTACTTGTGTTATATCTACATATTTCATTCTCTCTCCTACGTGTTTGCGAAGAAACTAATGAAAATCCATATTCTTCATACGACTATATCAAACGATGGCGTGATTCTGAGATTGCCATAACTGCACTTCAAATTTAAACGACGTTAGCCACGTCTGAATTGGAATCTAGAAGGTTATTATCGTTTTGGAGTGTAAACCTTAGGAAAGCAAGAAACATTTTTTCTTGGAAGAAAATCTGGTTTGAAAGGTACTGGAACAACCTATTATCTTGTGATTTTTGGTCTGAGAAACACCGTGGGTATGTAGAAGGTGGCACGTTATGTGTAGGCAGGTCTAAAAACTGAACGTTACAATGCAAGCAACATAACAGTACAGCAGAGGAAAACAAGTAGTACGTCCCTTTAATAAAATGTGTGAGTTCCAATAAGAGTTTCCTTCTCTTGCAAAGTTACATATCTTCACAAAAAGTGGTCGTGGCTGTTGGATGGCAACCTTTTCTATAAATAGGCTTCTTAGTACGTGGTTCACATAGTGGAAATCATTCTTACTTTACAAGATTTTCTTGCTCTTTTTTTTCATGTTCTGGTTTTGTTTAAGTCGGTGCATCCTTACTACAAAAGAATTCATATTATCCCATAAAGCTATGGTAACTCTAAGGATATTCGTCCCCAATCTCTTTGTACGTAAAAGGAACTAATAAATCCTAAAGGAAGGTGCATTTATACAATTTGAAGCAACATCTCATTTCACTATATCATGTAATAGATTAGTGCTTACATAATAAATTCTTGGTTTCATTTTGGTTAGGCATTGTTGTGTTATCCAGAAATTATATCCAACAATGAAGAGGCATGTGGAGATCGGAAGGGTAGCCCTCATCAAATACGGCAAGGAATATGGGAAGGTGGTTGTCATCGTTGACGTTATCGATCAGAATAGGGCTCTTGTTGATGCCCCTGCCATGGTGAGAATTCAAATGAATTTCAAGAGGCTCTCACTTACAGACATACAAATTGACATCAAAATAATTTCAAAAAAGTATTCTTTGGTTGATGCTTTGGAAGCCGTAGATGCGAAGAACAAGTGGGAGAAGAGGTTTTGGGTCAGGATTGTCAGTGTGCATAAGAATAGGGCCTCACTCAATGATTTCGACAGATTCAAGATTATGTTACAGTGGTTTTCATCGGTGACGTTATCGATCAGAACAGGACTCTTGTTGATGCCCCTGCTATGGTGAGAATTCAAATGAATTTCAAGAGGCTCTCACTTACAGACATACAGATTGACATCAAAAGAATTCCAAAGAAGTATTCTTTGGTTGATGCTTTGGAAGCCGTAGATGCAAAGAACAAGTGGGAGAAGAGGTCTTGGGGCAGGATTGTCAGCGTGCATAAGAATAGGACCTCACTCAATGATTTCGACAGATTCAAGATTATGTTGCGGTGGTTGTCATCGATGACATTATCGAGCAGAACAGGGCTCTTGTTGATGCCCCTACCATGGTGAGAATTCAAATGAATTTCAAGAGGCTCTCACTTACAGACATACAGATTGACATCAAAAGAATTCCAAAGGAGTATTCTTTGGTTGATGCTTTGGAAGCCACAGATGCGAAGAACAAGTGGGAGAAGAGGTCTTGGTTCAGGATTGCCAGTGTGTATAAGAATAGGGCCTCACTCAATGATTTCGACAGATTCAAAATTATGTTGCCCAGGATGAAGAAAGCAAGCGTAGCAGGGGAGGAGCTTGCTAAACTGAAGAAGGAAGCTGCAGCTTGAGGAAAACCATATTTTCCTGCCTACCATTGAGATTTCGTTATAGTATATCTTTGGCAAGTTGTATTGATGTAATTTTTTAGGTTTAGTATTTCATTAGCTTCTGGGTGCATTGAAAGCAGAGTAACTAAATGTGGTTTGAAACTCGATCCTTGCCCAAAATTTTGAAATTAACTGTTATTTGGCAAAAAGATAAAAATAAAAAGAAAACCGTGGTTATAGTATGAATGAAAACAGTTATATAAAGGAACCACACTGGAAATGGAAATGTGAAGGCGTGGGATTGGAATTATTGTAGCGCAACCAGAACTTTCAAACTTGGTGGTACATCAATAAGAAAGAACTGATATATTCTACAACATGGAATGGTACAGTGTTGGTAATGAAGTAGTTACTCTGTCCGCTAGTAACTACGTAATTGAATCTGGGTGGGGTCGTTAAATAAGAGCAAGGATGGTTGACATGATAGACTTAAGACAGTATGAAGTAGTAAGCTAGATTTCAAGGAAGACACTTGAAAGGGGTTGATAAGGCACCCATGTTACAGTTGACACACTGGAAGAGTAGGAAGAACAACAATATGATTGAGAGGCACTTAAGAAGAAAAGCATTTATGTCGCTACTCCGGAAACAGTTCTTTGTGAGACAAATTTCGTGTTGCAGCCCATCGTTTTTTTGACGTATTAGAGACAGCTCCCTTTGCACGTCTCTTATTTGATCCGTAGCCTATCCTCGTTATTTTGATAGTCAAGCGGTATTTCGTCAACCCAAATAAAGAAGCCACAACCCCCATTCTTCTGTTGGGAAAAAAACATTTAATGTGTAAGTGATATAAAGTGTTCGATGAGGAAAATGAATTTGGAAAAGCAGTAAAACAAACCAAAACTTGAACCTTATAGTCTGGGCAACCTAGAAATTTTCTATTATGATTTTTTGCTGTCGTGGAAGTACGTAACTTGGCAACTTGGTAACAGTCACAAAATATTCCCCACGGGTGGAGAATGAATTGGACGAAGTAGACGAAGATGGCGAAGCGGATTTCCGTATCATTTTGAGAGTTGGGGAAGTGAGTGTATAGAAATGTGGTTGGTGTAGAAGGTGAAATTTGTTGGTGTATATATAAAGGGAGAGTGGGGAGGGAGGGGGGAAGGGCAGGGGGGCAACGGTAACAATGGATGTTTGAATCCGAATTGTTTGGTTGAGGATAGGAAGGCACATAACGATAACAAGAAATAGTGAATGAAGTATGAAAGTAAATGGGAAGCGTATAACTGTATAGGTGGAGAGTCGGTTTAACTGTAATTGGGCAAGCATCTTAAATAGAGATTGTACAGTTGAAACATTGCAATACATTTTAATTTCACTACAGAAAATCTAAGAGTTGGTAAGTGAAACGGTTGAAAGAACTGAGGAGGAAACCATATAAATACATATGTTATAGTCCAAACATGGAAATATTACAACCCAAGGATGGAAACACCACAAAGAAAGCCAAAACAAAAGACATGCAGAATGTACTTATGTCATCAAAAAATAAAAGAATAAATTTGGGTAATTAACAAGTGCATACACGAAAATGTTATTCACATATGAAGGCAAAACGCAAGAATCATTACGACGGCAACTCAATGCAATGGTGGAATCAATCAAAGATCTTCGTAGAAATGAAATCCTGGACAAATTTGCAGATGGCTCCACCTCTACTGTTCAGGTTGCTCATTACTATCCCGGCGCAGTAAGCAACCCGAAAATGTAGCCGAGTGTAGTGCTGAAAAAATGAATGAATCATACATGGATGAAAATATTTTGTAGCGAAAACTAGTTAAAAGAATTCTATAAAAAAAGAGGAGGGAGGTTTACATCGGAGAGGTCTGGATCCGAGTACAGTCGGCCGTACAAATTTTCCATGTTTTGCATAACAAAGACAACACAGTTATTGTTGTGTTCCTCAGCTTTCTTCGTCCTCCAAAGGAATTGAATAGTTTCAAGGCCGAAGACTTTGACTGAATCTGCTCGGGGGTTTTGAATTTGGGACAAGAACTTAACCATTGCATTTTTCTAAAACAATGTAATCATAAAAGGAATTAATGGAAGTTAATAAACATGGATTTGCAAATGTTTAAACACGATGTTACCAGATATTCTGGAACAAGGGCCCATTCAACCGCTATATCGTCGTGGACTATGTCATCCAAGATCTGCATTTTCTATTTCTTGAAGTTCAACACGACAAGAATGTAGTATTCAAACATAAGGACAGGCATAAAAATCTGCATTTCAAGGGGCATGGACAAGAATAAACGTTAGTTAGTTTGTTGAAGGAGATAAATGTAGTACAGGAAGAAACACAAGAATAGAGTAAAAAGTCAAAAAGGCAATGGTCTAAGTCCATGTTGGACAGAGTATTTTTGCATAGAGAGTGGGACAGTTTCAGCTATTCAACAATTGTATGGATGCTATCTTCGATGGGCTACATCTGAAGCTAAAGTCATCATGAAGGCAAGAGTCAAGCTTAGGAAAGTATAGTAATAAAGAGGAAATAATAAGTTTTAGGATAGACCGCGGTTACCAGAGCAACAACGTTGAAGACATATCGGGAAGCATTTTTTTTCTCACTTGGAGGAGCATTGTTCATGAGAAATACCCAGGCATCAACGACTGGACTCCAAATCCTCCGTTCAGCTTCAAGCCCTATCATATCTGTCCTCTGGACCAGTATCGAGCCATCATTTGAGAACATGACCTCTCTGTAGGAATTAGGAAGGGTTAGAACATATCACAGCTAATAATTTCAAACATTTAGAGACTAAATACTATCAATCTATGCAAAAAAAAAAAAAATGCTTCTAGGTTGTGGCAAATTATCGGTCTTTAGTCTTATCTTCATGGACACAATAGTCCACCACTTGGGCCTCATTTAGATGGTCTAGTGGACGTTTTGCCTGCACAATCCGTGCAAGCTGAGTAAGATATATATTCCCATGGTATATTGGCAGTGTGGACCAAGGGGAAGTGATATCATTGGCAATTCCCTCGTTGACTAACAGATTATGAACCACCTGTTCCTGGTCAACCTCCCCAACAACCTGGTCTAAGCCATCATGAGTAGCGAGCCCTTCCACAGCAACATCATCAACAACATGGTCGATGCGACCAGCAGGAGGCTGGAGGTCCATTTTTGGAATAGAGGAATCGGAGTACTCACTGGCATCGTCTCCAGTCTCAACGTTGCCTTCGGTGTCAGCAACATATTCCCCTATATCAGCATATCGTTCAGTATCAACATGGGATGCGTTGCTATTATCTGCAGCACCGGGGATAGGATGATTTGCAGCCGATGACTTAGACCCTCCAAGCAGCCCTTCAAAGGGCCTCCTCTGATGGACAACGAACTGAGGGTCAGGTCGGGCATCAATGCAGGTACTGGACAACTGCTGAACAATTGGCTTGGCCTTGCTTTGAATGTTGACACAGTTCACCGGGGATTCGGCAGCAGAGCCAGCAAGCAGATCGGATCATTTTGCACAGGGGCATCAGCCTGAGTTGGCGAAGTTTGATGACCACGTTCAGCTACACGGTCCCATTGTTCAGCAATGTCATGTGGTTGGGAAGGTGGTGTTGTCGAAGATTTGCTTCCTGAGTCTGAAACAGCTATTTCGGACTTATTGAAACCCCCCCCCCCCAGAGTCGCCTGAAATCAAAGGAGAACTGATGTCGGCCTGTATAGTAGGCTGCTGGATGGATGACTGGTCCATACCTCCAAACGCTGAATTATCTATCACATCCTGCGAAGTGTAAACCTTGTTTGCGGTAAGTTCAGAGGTGCCCTGAACATCATCAAATCCTATATCATCAGCAGCAGCAGCATCATTCGCATCATTAGATGGACTGTAGAGAGAACTACTCGATTTCTCTTCCTCATGTAATTTCTCTACAATGCTAGATTCATTATCCGTTGATGCAGGATCCTGAATTCTATCACTGGGGCCTTCATTATCCTTACCCACCAACACCACCCAAATTCGCTGCATATTGCTCATGATGCAGTCGATGTCCTCAATGATGGCTGGTTTGCCTCCTGTAGTAACTCTTAAAATAGCTTCCTGCATATGTAGACCGGTGGAAGCTGCTTGCAAAATGGGCAAATGCACTGCCTCGACCCTTTTTACTTCATTCACATAGGAATCCGTGGCATCATGGTATGCCTGCAGTTATAAACAAATTGATTACAGGACAGATCACTTAGTGCAGCCATGAAACATATCATATAACCACTGAACGAGTAATATAAAATGTGAATAAGCCAAACAATAGTTAGGTAAAATTTTTATTAAGCCTAAACAATGCAGTCTAAGTTACAGAACATCACAGTACAAGTAAGTAACTATCTGAATGTAATATGCATATGTGGATGAGTTAATTATTGAATGTTAAGTGCCCGCATATTTACATTGTATCACTTAACTAATTTCCATCTGGATGCATGCATTGATGAATCGTTTCCATGCTTTCTTATGTAGGAGAAAATAGTTTTGTCACCTTCTAGCTTTTGTGACTTGACAACCTCCCCAACATGGTAATAAAATTGATTACAACCTAACATTCATGACCCAAGAACTTGGTACATGTCACCTTGGTAACACATTCAAACAGTCATTATTGTTGCCGGGACATAACCAAATACTGAACTATGAAAAGATATGCAGGTTTCACTATGAACCACTAGCATAAAAGGAAAGTGAACAGCAGAAAAGATAACTAGTTTCAATAATTAATCATGTCATGAAACTAAGAGCCAGTAATGTCATATGGGGGCAACAATAGATAAATGTAAGTTAGTTATTGGGATAATGAATCTTTGGTAGGAATTTTTATGCCGACTAGTATGAAAAGTGTTCAATGTAAGGATTCCAACGGCACAACCTAACATCAACTATAATACACTTGAATATTACTTATTAGCCTTAACCCAAGAAGTCCTACTGTTCACTTTGTTAATAGATTGAACCATCTATTTCAAATAACCCAAATTAAGACGGTCAACAGGCCAAAACCAAATAAAACAATATGAAAAGTTATGCATATATGAGTATGTACCACAGAATTCAAATGAAGTGAACAAAACAAATGGTAACCAGGATAACTCTAAAGATGAGGTATGAATGTGAGGGACATTAATTTTATCTGGATGGTTTCCTTATTTACATGTATATTAGTGCAGTGGATAATAGGCAATGGTTTGAAGCGGAGTGGAAAAAGTATTACATCTTAAGGATTACAACAGCACAACTTAACATCAATTGGAAGACACTTGACTATTACTTTTCATTCATGGACTAAGCATTTCCACTAGTAACCTTGTTAACACATTGAACAATTTATTGCATAGCACCCAATTCAGGAAAGTTAACGGTAAATAGCCAAAAAAAATAGACCAAAACAAAAATTTATAGATATGGGACTTTGGGCTACATATATGAAATGAAGTCTACAGAACAAATGCTAACCATGAGTACTCTATAAATATAAATGAAAGTAATGTTATCTAGGGGAAACCTTATATACCTGTAGGTTAGTGCAGCAGATATTGAATTGTCTCTAGGCAATGGTTTGAAGCATAATGGCGCAAAATGTTACAATATAAGGACTCCAACGTCACAACAAAATAAACAATGCACTTAATTGGAACAACACTCTTCAGTCTTGCCTTCAAAGCAATTAGGGACAATTTACATTGGTAAAACATTCAATATTCATTGACAGAATGGCATGATAATGTCATATAACCTACTATTAACATTGGAAATTTGATTCATAATTCATTAAAAAAAACCAGCAAGTAAATGCAAATCATTTGAGCATTTGATAACCATGTTCAAGCGATATTCAATGTTTGATACTAACAGACACTCATGTTAATTAGGGATAACCTCATCTATATTACCATTTCAGGCATGAAGGAAAGTAATTTACCTTTGCGCCGAGGGTAGAAATCTTGGGGTCTACTCGCACCCTCATTTTATCTATAAGCTTTTTGGAGATAGGATAACCATCCCTAAGATACTGTCCTTTTCCGTAAGGAGGGCCTGTCCTATCCTCTACCGTCGTTCTCTCTTTTAATCTGTCTTTCAACCAGTGGTTTATCAATGACAGTGTACGTGGTGTTTCCATGCTTTGCCAAGTAAATCTCTGAAAGTAAATGATTTGCAGCAAAATGACATATCCATTAAAGTGTTTCAAGGGGCGCGCATTACTCTTGTAGCCATCAACTGCACCACAGAGTCACTTCAGTACGTAACCACACCAATCCAACTTGGGAATTCTGGCAACATCCATCAGCGCGTTTGTCAGCATAAAATCCCCCTCCACCCGTTCATTGGGGCTAGAAATGTCTCCATGCTGTAGAGCACGAAGAATCTCTTGAAGTCGTCCCCACCGTTTGCCAACTTATTCTTGAGGACATCACTTATCTCCTTCAGGCTCATTATTTTCGAGCATGAAATTCCATACTATTTTCGCCATCTCTTTCTCTGCTTCACAATCGCTAAAATGGGATCAGTTTCAATAACTTCATTGTGGTCATGAATCGGCAAAAGAAAAACATCCCAAACATCATACTTGCTTATTGGGATGCGCACAGTAGGGGTTATCTCCAGCATCATCGACGAGGTGTCGAAACTTACAACAAGCCATTGGAACATTTTCCAGGTCATTTTTCTGTGGTCCATTTTCAGCAGACCGCCAAAACCAATGCTTTTGAAGTCCTATTTTTGTCGGGCTGTTAATGTCTGCAGAAGTTCGCATAATGAATTGGGTCGATAGTGGTTTACGAACTTGCCTGCCGGAGGAATATCATCGGGCGTCTTTGTTTTTTGGCGTTTTCGGGAAGATTTCAGTTTTGAAGCTTGAGGTCTCCTTTTGCTCTTGCATGTGTTAAAGATCTGTCCTACTACAATGGTGGGAAACTTATAGAAACAGAAACAAAATTATGCATAATACTTTTCAAAATCCGAGGAATTTATTTGTGTAGTGGACTGTAGTTCTGAAACTGTTTATAAAAATTCAATTTTTGCAGTCAATTAGTATTCATTCCCTATTTATGTAGGTTAATACCATATATATATTCCATATATTGTTTGAATTAATAAGATTCAGTCAAGAAATCTGCCAAACAGTCAGACATATGGAAAGTGAAAGGAAAAATTCAAAATTTCCAGAACTCACTCTGATAAAAAGTTTCGGGGACTTTTCCCGGTTCCTTTTTGCGCTTCTCCTTTGCCGATCCATGGGTGACTTCGGACGCGGTATATTTGCTTCAATATTGGGGTTTTCTGGTGATTCTTTCTCCGATACTCTGCCAGTAACCTCCTCTATTTGTGGGTCGACGAAGTCGTCGTCGTCGTGGGTTTCTAACAGAATGTCGGGAACCTTCTTCACCAGTCTTCATCGACCTATATCAGAAAATTCCCTAGACTTTGCATTTCTTATTTTGAAGTTTCCTGGGGGATCGGGAAACTACGGACTTTCAGTGAGGAAGAGGGAAGATATTGAAAATCTGTAGAACTAGGTTTTATGGGACATGGAATATGAAGCGAGAAAAAGTAGATGAAAAATAAAGCAGCGTTGGGATGTTAACTGTGTCTAGTAGAGAGAGAATGTTAGGCTCTCTGTTTGTTTATGTATTAGCCCTGAGTTGCTACATACCTGAGACTAATTTGCAGGGTAGTCATCGTCTATTGCCTCGTAATATGAGTGAGTATGAGAGGTTTGAACGATACATGAGCACAACTTGGTTGTTATGCTGGCTATTATGAAGGAAGCACAAAATGGCGGTTAAGAACTCGACACAGCGCCATATTAAGAAGTTGTGAAGAAATTTAAATTCTTGAAATGTAGTTAAATTATAGATTTTCCCCCCTGTATATAGTGCCGACTGTTTTATTGCCTACAATACCACAATATATGGTGAAAATATCGGGAATAAAATGTTTCCAGTAGTTAAAATTTCCATATGGGAGTCGTAAAAAACAACAAGACTTTACTCCGCATTAAACTTTATTTAGCCTGCCTTGAAAATTGGAGGGACTCAGACAAATCCCGAAATATGAAATAGTAAATTGTTAAAGTGTTACCTTGTACCAACTAATTTCTCACAGTCAAAATTGAGGACTAAGACGCCCTATTCCTCTTCTTGCTTCCTTTTTTGCCCTTCAGATACACTGTCAACCCTTCGAATACTTCCTGCTTAATATTATTGATGTTGCTAATTATAATTCTTGCACAGTAGTCTGCTCTAAGCCTCAAGCGTGTATTTTCCTAACATCAGCAATGATGTGAAATAGGTTATGACCCTTTAAGGGGAAATAAGATTCGTACAAAAAAAACGAAGACAACTTGTAACTATGGTTGATTTCCTTGCAACTGAAGGGCAATTTAAATTAGAACCTGGCTGAGATCTGACAGGTCAAAAAGGTGTCTCAGGAAGTTCTCCATGTGGCACATAAGGAAGACACCACAATTAATTCCAAGCTTAGTGGTCTTCCATGGGAGATAGACCTCGTAAATACTGTACTGCTTAACCTCACTGGCTCTTGAGTGGTTAACTCCCCAGAGGTAGTTGGGCACAGCAGCTTGCTTATAATAGGAACGACAGTCGCAATTAAGATGAAATTACTAGTAACAATTATAGAATCCATTATAACAATTTTTTTTTTTTTTTAGTGGTCTTCCTCTGAGACGCTTACCAGGAATTTACAAGGTTTTTGGAACCATTTTAGGTCCGATTGTATCCAGTTATCAAGGTACTGTACGTGCTTCCTCACAAAATTAACCACTACCAGGGAATAATGCATCTCAATAAGAACTGGAAGGAAAATCTGCAGAACAACATTAGCTTTCAAAAACTGAAATGTTACATCATAAAAAAGTAAATACCAAATAAATGTTATTAAGTAATCACAATTCCAGCATTATGATATGATTGTTCAACATATAGGAGTGATATTTTAGTAACATGCAGGATTGTGGTACCATACCATGTCTGCCCTTGCCAGATCAAATCCCATTAAGTCACTCCAACACTTCCACTATCGGAGTAGTTCTATTTGCTTCTCCTTGGTTGCCTCTAGCTGTGGGAACAACAAAAAATTACATAACAGCTACTTGCAAACAACATGTAATTCTTACATGCAATTAAAAACTAGTGCTTAGTGATGAAGGTTTCATACATTCATAACATAGCTGAAATAGACATGATCCAATGCTCCTCTTATGTTCCATTGTGCAGTATTCATCACCTCTGACCAGGAATTAACAACAGTCGATGAAACATATGCCCTTGCATCAAGACTTATTACCTATCCAGCATGTATCTAGAACCATCATAGAACAGCCTCTCCCTGCGATAAAACATGGAAATAGCATAACGAACCAACCTGTGCAACACCTGATTCCCTCTTACCGTATCGTAAACAATAAATCCTTTTCACCTTAAGGTTAACAAAAAGGCTACATTAAACGCACTTTCCTTCAACTGTGATTTCGTTGTTAGGCAGTAGTCAGCAATGTAGAGTGCTTGGTAGGGCATGTTGCTAAGAAAGCCGGTGTTTTTGGAAACCAAGTTCGATGTGAACTTGAAGCTCTTACCAACCTCCAAGTTTGCCCAATGGGATGCCGGAAGGGGCTGAGTTCTTACAGGCATTGTTGATCCCTTTATTTGGTGTAAAGGGGAGGAAACCTTGACAATCTGAAGATCATTAACAACTCCATGGTTCGGCTCAGAGTAACAGGAACATTGCACCTCAGAATTCCGGTAGAGTCAGGCATTTAATGTATCTCAGTAACTGGGATGGTGGGGATGCAGAGTTTAATAGGAAGATTAAAAATGTTGGCAATAATGGTATATGCTTTTATATGAAACTATGCAATGGGGGGACCAAGGTGCATAAAGCACAATTTCTCTGCATCTATTGTTTCCATCTGCTACATATGTTGTTGGCTGACGAAGTTCAGGGGGGCTTAATGTGGCTTGTAGGTTCAGTAAAAAATCAAGCTCTGTCATTATCACACTCAATCTATTAAAGTACTTAATAGGTCCATGCTCCATGTAAGAAATCAGGTGCTTAGCAGTTTCAGGATCAACGAAAAATTGTATATCTTCTCGGAAACTAGATAACCGTTGGATTGTATCCTTTGATACGACTGAAATATTCCGCATCGACTCTACTATTCTATGAGCACCTAAATAAATAGTAACACCAATGACCATCACCCTAAAGCACAACAATTATTGATTTTGTACCAAGGCACATTGCATACAACTGGAATACAATGTAGATGATTTATAGAATTATGCAATTACTTTTACCTCGACAAACCCATTCTATAGAGTGTTATCATCCCAGTCGGTACCGGCGAGCTTGAAAGTTATTGATTTACCAACCGGAGCAACCAGAGGAAGTGTTTGCCTAAACCCTACATCCAAAATGAAACAGTACCCATTGAGGCGCAGGGGGGTTAATTATGAGAACGGGTGTTCTAATTTATAAGCAGCAGTAAACCATAGTAGCATTCAAATCATTAACAGATTCTAATAGTGGATCGAACATGGGCTTTGCATAATTAGGAGAGCATACAAAAAAATGAATTAAACAAAAACATTAGGGAAAAGGGCGGGGGTCATCTTTCCCTTTACATAAGTGTAAAAGCCCTATATTTTGGGGATTATTAGGGATGTATTCATTGTTTTCCCACTTTTTTTGGATCGATGTTTATGTATTTACTTGAAAAAAAACATAACATAGACATTTTTCTGCTGATTTGCCGCATTGTTTCATCGGGTCGTCAGGCATAGCCGATGCGGATTTCACCGTCGCCACCGGTGGGCTCATTTGGGGGGTTGTATCATTATCCCCTCCGGTCAAATCAACTATAACTCTGTGATGCTTGGTCGATTCAGCTTTCTATTTTTTGTACGCGCTTCTAGTCCTCATCCTGGAAGTTCAGTGAGAGGGTTTATTGTTGTCAGTAATGGGTAGTAGGTTTCCTAACCAGCTGGATACTGTGGCACTGTCGAGACATTTCTAGATGCTGTTGTGTGAATTGAAGAGCCACTGGAGAAGATGGGGTTGTAATTGAAGTGGGAAAGTTTCTTTATGAAGTTTATTAATTTTCATATTAGTGCTCCGATTTTTATGAAATTATTGTGGCTTTGGAAACATCAGTTGCTGACTCCAGGCGGACCGATGCATGACAGTTAAAAAATATGTTCATCACAGCCTAAGCACTGGAATAGCACACTATACAAAAAGTATAATTTTGGAAATCAAACTCAATTGTCAGTTCGAAAGAAATGTAACTAATCAGATGGGACTTCATCCCTATATAGTAGACAGCGATTTAAATTTAATGGCCAAAAAGGTAACCGAATTGAATTCCACTACTTACTCACGATTAGAGTTTGGTGCGAATTGAAACCGCCTAAACAATCAGTTATTTAGGGACACGATCTGTCCATTTTTAATGAAACCCACGTTGGGTAATGAAGTGGGTTACTGGGCGGTTAATCAAACATTGACATTAACCATAACACATTGGATATATACTTGATATGTGAGAGGACATTTTATAGTGCGTCATAGCATAACGTAAATTGGAACTCTAGATATTGATCGGGTTGTTTAGCGGCAACGGAATTATTTAACACAAAAAAGAGAGGAGGCTTTTTTTTTTAGTTTTTTTTTCCTTTTTTTCCCCTTTACATATTCACAATGAACGGGATGCCTTGCACGGGGGTAGCGACATACAATAGCAGTCCGGATGGTCTAACAGTGGTAATTTTCCGCTGACGCTTACGTTTGAATTATTTTCCCCTAATTCCATATTTGTCGATTTCAAGAAAATTTTTAAAATAAATTTTCGCCTAAATGTCCTTTATTTATATATTCGTACACAATTTACAATAGAAAAGGCCAAATTCATACGTGGAAATGAAAGAAAGATATCTGCCTGTGTTTGTAATGGTAACGGTTGGGATCACAACTCGTAAATGTTCGGTGTCTCCTTCTCCTAACGGCGCCGGAGGAGAAATTCTGTATGGACAAAACATACAAGAACTCTGTGATGAGCTAGGGCTGCATGAAGGTTATCAGATCAGAGTGTAGTATGATCCTTTGCATGGGTTTTTTGTGAGATACTTTCATTGGGTTGGACAAGACATAATTTACCATTAATCTATGAATGCCGGGGAAGATTATCGATGCTATGTGCTGTGCAGCCTTATTGATGATTGGCGCAACAAATTAGTATGCCCTTATAAACTCACTTTTTATATGTTCAATTTAAATTAATGTTCGTATCATTACTTTATGCAGAAAATGTGCATTTTAATCATGATTTTTTACTTTACGTTGTTCACTTGTCCGTGCCTGCTGACGAACATTGTTGCTGGCTACGGGAACCAAAAGTACAATATATCCGGAAGGCATGCTATAGTGATTCAGACAGTTGATAATGAAATTACATTGGAGGCTGATTGCTATGTTGATGGATCCATTGTGTTCAATGGCTACAGTTGGACTAGATTTGTGAACGAACACAATTTAACAATTGGTGTGAAAATACTCTTTCAGTGGGTTAGAGAACGGGCATTCTAGATAACAATCTATGATGCCAATGGAAACGAGATTTTTGAATTCCACCATCTAGGTTCAATGTCATAAAAGAGATTCAATTTAAATATATGGAAAACTTGTAATTGGTTTGAACAATTTCATTCTTGGAGGGTATTATTAATAAATCAAAAAAGGGATATTACTGTTGGATATATGCAAATAACAATGCGGCCGAAACTGTAATGGATATACCAACCTCCTGTATGGTTATGTTTTTTTCCAGGACCGTTGAATGCGGTACTATGGTAAGTGTGACACAAAGTTTACATTTGTATTTATTGTCACATATTACATAAATATAAAACAAAACTAAGGCAATTTTATTCCCAATATAATTATTAAAAACTACCGACTTATTTTGCGAAGGATCACAAAATTGAGCAGAAAAAGATAGTAGCGATTGATGGTGGGGGGAATAACAACCTATGTTCATAAGGGAAAACGAACCTTGCCATCAGGGAGGGTCCACAAGTACGTGAAGCTGAAGGGGAATTGGGGTCATTTTGCAGAAGCTAAACAGATCACTAAAGGAAGTACCATTAAGTTCAGTATGAGTCCCAAAACTGTTCTTTATTACACATATGTAGTGTTGGATGTGGCTATCCTTCCATGAGGTCTTCTACACTGTCAATCATAATCGTGCAAATAATCAGTGATTTATATTTGCCTTGTCTGATTTGGATTTTCTATTTTTTATTATATTGAACTATTTTCCTTACTAGTTATGAGCATCTTATTTTGGGTTGACTAAGCATACGATTTATTTAATATTTTTTTTATTATTTTATGACTTCTTGACCCAACAAATAAGGTCTTAGTATTAGGCGTTGATCTCCAACTTTAATTCGTAAATCCCGAAATTAAATAATTCCCCATGAAACCCTTTATTGTAATAAATAATACCATGACATTCACTCTTCCCCATTTGGAAGGTAGATAGATACACTGAATTGCCGGAAGCATAAGTAATTCAAAACTAGGTGCATGCCGTCAACGAGATTGTGGCCGGACCTAAACCCTTCCCAACTATTGCCTCATAGGCGAACCCCCTCATCACTAGTAACCATAGCCTCCAACCACCATGTGAACAACCTGTCATTGACCATAATAGCATCACACCCCACAAAATCTGAATTGTTGTTAAATCCCATCCAATTACCTGTGCAACACAATAAAATTCAACAAACATAGAAGGTCTATCTCATAGCAGAATAAAGGAAATAATATAATTCCAAAAACCAATTTATTGTCGAATAATTGTTTGGGTCGGCATATGTAATAATCAATTGCTTTCGTATACTAACCCATTCGGCTCCAAAATTGCCTTTACGATGGCTTATGAAATCACAGTTGCAACCTAAGAGGAGGAGGGGGTGAATTAAGTTCTAGACCCTTTTAAAATATTTCTTCTACAAAGAAGAACACTTTGAAAAACCTTTTTCAAAGACTATTGCAAAAACAGTTTTAACAAGATAAACAACTTTGAAAAACCTTTTTCAAAGATAAGTATAAAAACAGTTTTACAAAGTGAGGTGTGTGATTAGTGTTTTGCAAATCATGAAAGCAAAGTAAACAATCAAAACAAGAACACACCAAATTTATAGTGGTTCGGATTCCCCTTGAATCCTAGTCCACTTTCCAAGTTCTATAACTTGGTTTCTACTCTACGAAACACTCAAAGGAGTGTTCCAATCCCTTACACTTGCTTAAGACTAATCTCTTAATCCTAAGACTTATCCTATTGCTTAATCTAGCTCTAGATTAAGACTCATTTGCCCAATGCCTAATAATGAATCTTTTGCCCTATCCTTCCTCAAGGATTTGAGGTCTTACTCAAGACTTCATTGCCTAGCTACTAGGACTTTTGCTTGGTCAAGCTCTTGATCAAGACTTTCCCCCCCATTGCCTAATTTAGCTCTAAACTAGGACTTTGACAAATGCCTATCTTATCTCTAAGCTAGGACCTCTACCTGTTTGCCTAATCCAACCTCTTGGATAGGACTTTTACAATTGCCTCAACCAAACACTTGGTAAGGACTCTTCTTCTCTTCTTGCTCCCCCTTACTTTCTGCCTAACTCTCAAACAAGAGTTGGAATTTCTCTAATACAAATTGCCTACACTCAAACTCTTAAGTTAGGACTTTTATAAGACTATTTACAAGATAACAAAATGACTTCACAATAGAGTTTACAACATGACACATAAACAGGGCACAAAGGCCTCTTGACAATCCAACCTAAACTAGCTAACTTGACATACACATAAAATGAAGCTTGAAATGTTTCTAAGTGTTGGAGACGTTTGGGAAGAGTTGTACTTGCACTTCTAAACTTGGGAGTGTTTATAGCTAAGAGTTTAGCTGTCTTGTTTTTCCCATTGCGAAAATGAAGCACGTGTGTTGTTTCTGTCTTCAGCTTTTTAAGCTTTGAGTCCAGGTTCAACGTCTAGACTCGGTTTTGAACCTTTGTAATCCTTCAGTTTTTCTTGGCTCGCCCGACTTTTAAGATGGGCTTGTTCCCTTCTTCACATGTCTCGAGATTCTGTCTTTCTTAGCTTTGCCCTCATTTTGGGATGGACTTGTTCATTACATAAATCTAACAAACTAAGATTGGAATTCAGAATCTTTTGACTTCAACAGCTACTTTGAATTGAATTCGATTTTCATGCCGTTAATTTGTTCTTCGCACTTTTCTGCTTCGCAGGCTTTGACGTCGAGAGCCTGTCGAACTCTGTTTCCAACCCGAGAGCACGAATGCTGTCGACTTTGGCGAATTCGATACTTCCTGGAAGACCTCCGAAGTCGAGGGCATGTCGACTCCATTTTCGTCTCTTCATTCTTTTTTACCCTAGAGCTCAAAGGCTGTCGACTACATGTCGAAGCTGGAGCTCGTTGATTTTTGGGTTTGGCCTCGTTGTCGACTGCCTGTCGAGACTGGAACTCGAACCTTTCTGGGCGTAGTTTCAGATATGGTGTCGAGGTTCGACTTCGAGACTGGCTTTGGGCTTTGCTTTGCTGCACTTTTTCTGCATCTTTTCTACAAATTACTTCAAGTGCAAGTCATTAAACAAAATTATATATTTGTTAATTAATCATCAAAACTAAGATTGAGCCCACAAGGCTAATAGCTTATGTATCTTGGGTTGTTATATGAACACGGCGAAGAATGATAGGCAATCTTCTCGATCCCCCTCAATGTAAAATTGTGTACATTTAGTTTATTGCTATCTCATACATCAATCTGGATAAAGTCACTGCTTTCTACCCGTAGACCTTCCTAAACCGGTCGTATATTGTCACTGTATATAAATGCATTCCCTCTCTCTGTAGTGAAACGTATAAGACCTGTGAATATTAACAAATCGCAAAATTTATTAACCGGGGACGTATTGTCATTGTAAATATCCCCAATACAAGCATAACTGTTACAAAATTTATTTATATATATTAATGTAATGAACATTAATATAACTAACCATCGCATAATCTTCTATGCCTCGTACTTGATAAACTTGGGTATTTCGGTGCTGCTCCATCTCTCTTATCTCCGAGTGAATCTAGACAAATAAGCTACTAATGCTTCGAATCCATCTATTCGCCACTGAGCAACATAATTAGCAATCTATAAGAAAGGGCCCTACATCCTAGATGGGTGTCTGACTGAAGGTTTGAAATAGCCCGTAATTATACACACCAATTTTGCCAACGCCATGTTTATGATTTTCAGCCCTTAACGCTTGCTTACCTTATTCATTTCTTTGGGTTTTATATTACCAACAATACCTATAGGGAGGATAATTCAAAGTAAATGCCCTTTAACCTCACTGTTACATTCCACATTCCCACCTAGCATATTCTATTATGTTTGTTATCACAGTATAAGACGAAGCATAAAACTACATTTTGTCTTTGTTGCGAATTGTCATTAAATGTTCAACCATATTAAAAAACTAATACGACTTTTCTAGTACCAAATTAATGTGATCATGTGTAAATACTACAGGTGAAGTTTGTGAACACATACTTAACATTGCATAAATGCGAGACCAATGTATCAATTACCCATAAAAAAATTGATATTCACGGTTTTCGAGGTCCTCGTTGATATGGATGGCATTTACCCTGAATTTCTTTGATTAAAAATTTATGAATTGTCTTATCATCACAAATTGCGTATTAAACATACAATTTAAAAACCCAACAATTTGGGTTTCATATACATTTCCACCAAATCATTACTACAAAAATCTCGATTAACTATCAACCTAGCTGGCATTATAATTGTATTCTCATAGTTTGAAAAAACCAACCAACGAAATTGTTTCAATATCAAATTCATTTCGATCCCGCGGGTAGCTAAATAATTAATGACATTAATTTTGTTTAGAGTGTTTATTAAATTCATAAGAATATTACCGTACTATATATATATATATAATTATGTTCATGATAATGTCTTCCCGTAATATATAGCATTGATGACCCGTAAAGAAAAAAAGGAAATTCCTAATCAACACACGAATACATACAGATTAATTATCTATGTTTAATATCAATATACTTAGGATTAATATGAGGAGTATGAGCTATGTTTTATCCCATTCACCCCGCAAATGTGTCCGTTAAAAGTTTCAAAAATTCCACTTAGTCCTAGTGTCCAAAAACAATATCAAATTTAGTCAATAAATGTACCAGGGAGACATAAGAAGACAGATTTTAACACCAGGTATAAATTGACCTTAATCACTCCTATCGTCCATAAGCCAGGAATAAACGTTTATGATAATATCGAAATCATTAGCAGTGTGTCAAATTTTTACCGCCAAAATTTAACATACTATTCCCAAAAACCCGAAGTTCTAGAGGGAAAATTGGCGCTATAAATGGAATCGGCTTGCAGTTTCATGCACCTTACCCTTAAGCCAAAAAATCACAACCCATTCCATGCAATGTCTCCATTAAAGAAACACTCCGCAAGCGGCCGACTGACCACCTCCAAG
The DNA here is from genome assembly GCA_016801395.1 of Leptodermis oblonga. Classification (NCBI taxonomy): domain Eukaryota; kingdom Viridiplantae; phylum Streptophyta; class Magnoliopsida; order Gentianales; family Rubiaceae; genus Leptodermis; species Leptodermis oblonga. The sequence goes on from CM028759.1 coordinate 11,457,363, forward strand.
CTGAAACATAATAGGTCTGCCATGAAGAAGAACCAAAAACCCAGTTTAGCTACGATCGAACCAGTTCCGGTAAAATGAAACCCTTTGCGGCTCAATCCACTCCCGCGGCTGCCTATCTAACAGCTTCCCCGATTTAGTAATAAACAAGATCCCCCCATCGGCAACCAAAAACCCCCATGCCAGGCTTCTAGTGGAAATGCGAGTACTTATCCAGTCAATAATAAGAAAGTTTGGGTACAAATATGTCGCATCGCTATTTGACTGCTGGTCAACCCCATTACGAGGAGGAAATGCACAAAAACGTGATGGAAAACTTCCAATTCAACTTGATGCCTCGTACTAAGGGTGGAAAAATCATAAGAAGTATCCCCAGGGTCGACATGTCCATTATCAGGCGCGAGGGTCAACCGATCAACCAATTGCCAATTCTTCTGCGTCAAGCAACAAAGGTCTTTGAATTTGTTAACCTGACCCTGGATGAGTAGTCAAACGTTTTCTGGGATTTGCCATTTTCCATTAAAAAATCATATATCCCTATAGATTTGATTTTTTTACATTTGGGAAAATGTTTTGTAAATCTCTCCTTTTTAGCTGTTAGTTTTTCCGCCTGTCTCCCCATTTTGTAATGTTCATTACTAATATAAGGTTTTATGATATGCTATATGCATTTTTCTTACTTTCTATGTACATTACAAAGTCACAAACGTTACACCCCAAGTGGTAAAACGTCACACCCGCACATATGTTCCATTGCTCGAAAGACAACATTAATTCTAACCTCGGCATCGTTATTCAACAATTTTGTGGCATCTTTTTGATCCTCAATAATGAACAAAATACACTATATTTCACTGGATAATACCCAATATCATGGGGAAAAAATAAATGAATGTTTCAAACAAGTATATCTAATTATTTGGATATTTATAGTTTAATCCAATCCCTTGTAATGCTTCTCTTTTATTCCTACTAAATTTAAACCATATTGGTGCACTAGTATTAATAAAGATTTTAGATTCCATTCTATTATTTATTTTATAGAAAACATGAAAAATATAAATAAATACCTTTGATCCCATTGTCCCACCTTACAGACAATTTCGTATCTACGTAAATCCCATTATTCCTTGGTATTACTCGTCCTAATTCATATAACTCCAAACAATTTAACATTCTCACGGGACACCCTAAAACCATTTCCTCTGCCATTTAGTTGGGGTTGCTTTGTTTTTTGGCTGGTATGAATAGGCGGGAAACAACTCTCGCCAAATTTAACTAAGGAGGGAAACCAGGGCTGGGACACAATTTTTTCTTTTTGGTTTCCCTTAGTAGGTTACATAGGGTTATTATGTGTTACTCAGTCTACATCAAGCCCACATTAAATGCGACCACACTAACATCTCATTGACACAGTATATCGATGAATATATATAATTATTAATTTATTTATTTATTCTAGATTTTATTCATCAATATATTTATAGTAATATGTTCATACATTCTACATGCAACATTTAAACCATACGAAATACGTAGTCATTTTGATGATTTTTATGTTCAAGAAACAAGCTTCGAATTTTTCGTTTTTAAAACATTTTCGTTTTTTTCCTAACGCTATATCCCAACCAAACATTCGTCACACTCTAACATAACAACTGCGATTTATATCATTCATACTTTGTTCAATTATTTCCCACTGTTTCTCCGGTTAACATGGTTCAGACATCGATCACACTCTTCGTATGATCATGAACCACTGCTTCAGCCTGTCTGCATGCAAGTTATGTAAAGCTTCCATATATTCGCAATATTCATTTCAGTCTTTTCAATTACCCAACACCACGGGACTTGGCCATATACACTCCTACCGCTTGCAGGACTTCCTCGGTACGCTTTCCCATAACCCAAAACCACACGCAATCTGGTTGTCATTTCTCCCTCTTTCTCCAGTATATCTTCCCAACCTAACCAAGACGAACCATCTCTGTATCCTATTTCTTACCAAAATACAAACCTAACACCATGGCCGGTGATCTGCCAATCAAAACTCCTTCCATATACCATGCAAAATTTGGTTCTGAAGCTGACGACTCCAACAAAAATCCACCACAAGAAGATGACTGCAATAGTAATTTTGATGTATCTAACGATAGTGATTCTGACTATGAGATTATTTTTGGTTTCCCTCGAGACACCGAAAATGCCGGCCAGGAAAGAGACGATGAACCTCAACCGTTGGTCGAATGTGAGGTTAGTCATCATTTATTAAAATCTGAGGGGGAGCTCATATCTTACAAAGAAGAGCAAGATAATTTGGATCCCCCAGGCTATATAAAGATGCAGAATAGGTACAGTTGCGTGTTCAAAATGTTCAAGCATACCAGGCACAGGCGAAGACTCTTGGGTTTAGCGTTGCAATAATGACTGACAGTAAAAATCAGAAGTTGGGATTCTTTCCCTGGATTACTATATGCTGTTACCGCGGAAAGAAAGTTAAATTCAAATAGAGTTCCCAACGATCCGGATAAATGCTAAGAGACTCCGCCCCTGGGGATGCTTGTGGATCTCAGGGATCGATCACACACACAACCACAAGCTCATTTCTACCATGTCCTGCCTCATGTCCAATCATAGGACAGTCAAGAATTCCATCAAGCAAGAATTGGTTGCAAACGATATTGCCAGGGTGCGGCCCTCCAAAAGTGCAAGGGTTATTGAGGTTAAAGAAGGTGGTCCGGCCAACATGGGATGTACCAAGGTAAACTTGATCAATTACATTTACAAGAAAAGGGCACTATCTATCGGTCCAGGAGATGCTGAATCTCCCAGGCGACTGTTCTTAGAAATGCAAATGGATGATCCATCTTTCTTTAATGTAATGGACGTATGCTCGGATGGAATGCTGTCTAATGTGTTGTGGATACACTCAAGAGCCAAGGCGGTAAATCAGGATTTCCATTATGTAATCACGTTTGACACAACGTACTTGGTTAACAAGTACAAGATGCCTTTTGGTGCGTTCCTTGGAGTCAACCATCATGGGAATTCCACTCTGCTAGGGTGTGCACTTATTTCTCACGAGGATGCTGAAACTTTCAAATAGCTCTTCTCAACGTGGATAAGGGATATGGGAGATGTTCACCCAATTACGATATTGACAGATCAATGTGAAAACATAACCAAAGTAATCAGAGAGGTAATGCCCAGGATAGGTCATAGGTTTTGTTTGTGGCACATCAGTTCTAAAATTTCCTTAAAATTTAAGGGAACCCATAGGGTAGAGGACATTCATAAACGGCTTAACTGGGTTGTTTATCAAAGCCATTCAGTTCAGCAATTTGAACGCAATTGGCAAATGTTTCTACACAGGTTTAGTCTTCAAAATAATTCCTGGCTCAAAGGTTTGCATGAAATTCGCCATAACTGGGTTCCCATTTTTTTTAATCACAGGTTCTGGGCTGGAATGGTGTCAACGCAGAGAAGTGAGGGTATGCACACTTTCTTCAATAGGTATGTGTGTCCTATGACCACACTTACCCAGTTTGTGTTGCAGTATGATTGGACGTATACTAAGAGAAATTATATGGAGTTTAAGCTGGATTTTAAAGACAAGCATAAAGTCCCCGCTTGCATTTCTGAATTCCACTAGGAGAGATAGTTCCACGAGCTGTACACTACTGCTGCTTTCAGATGGGTGCAGGACCAGATCTGCACAATGATGTATTGCAATATTGTTACACCTCAACCATCGGAAGAAACAATTGATCTGTTCAGGGAATTTGGCAGAGAAAAAATTAAGGTCCTCCAAACTATTTATTATGAAGACCACGATCCATTTCAGGTATCATTTTATGTGGAATACATCCGGGTTAGGCAGTATCTAAGCTGCACATGCAAGAATATGGAGTTTAAAGGCATACCATGTAGTCATATTTTCAAGGTAATGTCAGCAAGAAATATTTACAGTCTTCATGACAAGTATATTTTGCCCAGGTGGAGGAAGGATATCCCTCGCCGTTACTCCAAATGCCTTAATGGAAAGGGAATGCTGGTCAAGACTCCTACCTTCAAACAATACAAGGAACTAGAAGAAATTTTTCAAACTTGTACAGACTTGGCCTTTGCTCACGTTGACAAGACTAACTACGTTCGGGCAACTTTAATCCATTTGAAAAATGAACTCTCTAACTAGAATCCCAACATGCCTCGATCTGTAGGGGTTGTACCTTCTTCAAACACGTCGGGTCATGACTCAACCGCCTAAAATCCCGTCCATACCCCGATTTCAGAGCCTGTGGGTTAAGTCGGCCATGGTAGACCCAAACTATATGCCAATCGCCGTAGAGGCTCAAAGGGGGCTTCAAAGTGTCATAACAAAGGGGATGCTGCTGGAATTTCCAGTGCTGTGAATGTTTCAAAATCAAACAGTTCTGTTCGTGTAAATGTATCTATTTGCCACCGCATTTCCCTTTTATTTTACGTTACTCTGTTTTTTCTCATACAAAAAACTTTCTTTCTTACAAAAACATCCAAAACTCCCCGACCTAAATTCGGCTACCAAATCATTAAAAACTAAGAAATCAAACAGGACCAAATCTGTCAAGGTATTTGATTGATTTTTTTACACTCCATTTTGTTCTTCAACTTACCTCTGTTTTCATCTCATGAATATGAACAATTTCCCAGACTACCTTTGACATTCCAGACCTCAATGATGCGGGGGACGGTGTGCCAATTACGCAGGAGAGCTGTGTTTCCTGACAATTTATTTGATGTTGTGTTTTCGCCTTATTTCCACTATTATACTCTTTCTCTTGGTCTGCTGTGACGTTACAGCTGCTCTGGTGTATTGTTATGACTTTTTTTATCGCTACACCATTCCATATGTTAGAATGTACTAAAACAATAGCTACACTATTTTATCCACATAACATCACACTCTCGCCATGGTTTGCCTTTTTTACCCCATTTCCACCACCTGCAACTTTGGAAGATTGATTTTCCATCATATTATTTGGGGCTATATTACAATTTTTACAAAATTTATAAACAAATTCGGCTCGGTAATACGATTTGCTAAAAATCACCCCAATCAGTAAGCTGTGACCCTTTTTTCCCCTTGTTTCTTCTGACTACCTCTCCGTATTGTTACCTGAATATAACCATGAAAGTTGCATGTTTTTGTCTTCTATTCACTTCGGATCTCATTTACTATTCACCGAATATAAATTTACTTTTCGGTATAGAATCCACTCTACAGTGCCTGACCGTTATCAAATTCATTTTCGGCTGGGCCTAAATGACTTTTTTTCTTCTAAAGTATACGATTGGGCTTCAACCCACCACTGTTTATACACCTATTCCCCCTTTTTTTAAATTTTTATTAAGGACCAAACCCACGATTTGCAACACATTTTAACTGTGTTCCCACCATCTACCCAGATGTATACGCCTCATTCAGATAACAAACATAGTCTTTGTTTGTTCATCTTCATTAATTGCCAATCGAGTTTCTAAACTTCCAACTAAGTCGCGTCCCTAATTCCAGGACTTTTCCATTTTATTTTACCCTATTTGTATATGTTAAATCATTTCATTCACCTCCAAAACCAATTTCCAACAACAACAATATTCCCACCAATTTCAACAATCCAGACAATTAACTCTTACTATGTTTTTCATTGTGTTGTTTACAACTTCATTGACTCTTTTTACAAATTCTGAGTTCTATCAATCATTGTATAAATTAATGGGCACAATATTTTATATCTACCAAATTACTGTACTGTTTGGTCCTTTGGATTGTAACACTAAAATCCTTACAGTGTACTACTTCTGCGCTTTTGGTGTTTCATACTTTGCTCACAAAACATTTCATTATTCTCCCGTACGCAATTCCTGTTCGATTTACCCTTAATCCTATTCTTCTCTTCCAATCCCTCTTCCCACTCTGGTCAATGCGGCCATTACAGTATTCCACAGTTTTCTTTCTCCCACCATCCCCACTTCTTATTACTCAGACCATCGTTTCTCAGCACTGGATTTTTATTGTTCATAATCATTTCCAGTACCCATTTCCCTTTTATTTTTTCTTATACTTTTTTCCCCATTACCTCCTATATCTAAATCTTTTCACAGACTTTCTACCTATTCCTCAACCCGCAAAATCAGAACCCTCTTTCTGGTCTGGTGAAGAAGATACCGAGTGCAGAGAGAGAGAGAGAGAGAGAGAGAGAGAGAAAATATAAAATCAATTCCATTAAAATAATGTCACGTGGAAACACGCTATATCTTCCGTGTCTTCTATGTACTCCCACTTATAAGGGCAAATTTGTCATTATCTCACGTGGAACCCCTGTCGGGGTCGTCGGTCCACGCCATCATCGGTCCGTTTACATTTACTCTCTGTTAACCACGTGGTATGATTTAGTGAGATTCAGTAAGAGATGAAGATGAAGTGAGTATTTTGGATAAAGTGAACATGGCCATGTGTGGTAGCAATCTCAAGATGTGTTTTAGGAATGATTTTGGTGGGCCAAAGCCAAAATATTGTTTGGAAATATTTTTTTGTTCTCCCAACTCAAAATGTCTTTTGGAGACTTGTTTGGAATACATTTTGAGGCATATTTCAAAACATGGCCCAAAAATTTTACGAAATACAGACCAAACCATTCATCTCCTCTCGATGAACGTCAACACATCAAATCTGCTGTTGCTGCTGGAGGATAGCGGAAGAAGGGGCGGTGACGGTGAATTCATGGAATGGCGATGCCAGAAGCGATGCAACAAGAGCGCAAGAACCCTTCATCTTTGCCCTCTTCGTCTGTCCAATCAATAGATTTCCGTCGGATCTGAGGTTTTATCAATGTTTTAAAAATCGGACCAGGCATCGAATTGGAAAAGCTATGGGTTATGGAGTCAATGGGTCGGACTGGTTGAATCGGGGTTGAACCGATGACGTCATAAATATACTTCAAATAATAAATATATTAATAATTATACAACATTTAATATTTCTAATGTTATTTATAAAGTATGTTATTCATCTAACTTTTAAATTACCTATAATTATAAAATGTAAAAAGAAAACTATCAATGAATTAAAAATAAATGATCATGTAAAATAAAATTGTCCCACATTGGTTATATAAGAAAGTAGTAGAGTGTGAGAGCTTTATAAAACTAATACAAATGGCCTAAATTATCTTAGTAAATTTCAAGGCCCAATAATAAATTTATTATAGGGATGAAACTATGTTTAAAAGATTAATAAATTGCAACCCAAAATAAAATGTGGACTGAAAAAATTTTGGAAAAAAAATTAAGAGCCCATTTGATTAAAAAAAATTGGTCAAACTGGGTCAAACCCGAGTTTTGAACGCCGTTGACTGGTTTTTTGATATTCCAGTTTTAAGTGTCAAATCAAACCAGACCAGTGGCCGGTTCGCGGTCTGACCGGTTCAATCGGCCGGTCTGATCCGATTTTGAAAACACTGGGTTTTATGGGCGAAAGCCGACGAACTTTGATGTCAAATCTCGACCCTACCTCCGTTGCGGCTAGATAGCTCTTTTCTTCTTATATTCTGGGTTTCTATCTAACTAGCGTATACTATTTGGGTTGGATCGAAACTTTCCTCCCTTATTCCAGATCTTTTTTATCATTTTTTTGGATCTGGATTAATAGTCTGCAAAGTTTGGATTTTTGCACAGACCTAGAAGCATGCTTGGAGAAGGCTTGTCATAGCCAGCCCCAAATTCACTTAGTCCTCCAGAAATTCGAAGAGGAACACGATTAAGATTGATAATTGCTTTTTGGATTTGAGAACTAATTCAAAAGTCTTGAAAGTGTATTGGTTTTAGAAATTTGTGGAAAATCCTAGTTTGATTTCTCTTCGATTGGAATTTGGAGTTGCCAATGGTTTATCTTCTTTTTTTTTTTTTTGGTTGTGTTTAATGGTAGTGGGTGAGAAAATAAAGAACATTAAAAAAGTTTTTAAAAAATCAAAGTTATAAAGTGAAAAAAAATATGAAGAACATTAAAAATAAAAAATAAAAAATACGATACCATACAATATCTCAAATCATATCTTAAAACATATTTCAAAAACATCTTTCAAAAATGTCATACAATATCTCAAAACACATTTTAAAAACATTTTTCAAAAACACCTTTTAAAACACATTCCACATAAGACCGTAGGGTCCTGAGGTTAGAAATTAAGACAAATTATGATGATTAATTATTATTTTATGATCGCAAAAATTTGTGTAGGACTGCCTCTGATGATGTATGTATCGAGTATAATTTCTAATAAAAACTCGTATGTATCAAATGTATGATGGTGATGTCATTGAACACGTATTGTAGCCTATTAAATTTTAGCTTATTATATATTGAATTTGACATATCGTGTATCTAGTTTAATTGAGTTTAAGTTCTTATATATAACCCCGTTCAAGTATAGATTAACACGAGCATTGTTGCACTATTTTCACAAATAAATATTTACCTAACAATATGGGGGCCGGGCTATTAGACAAATCCCATTATCTGACTTATTGGTTTCTAAAACGTCCCTCCAATTATCCCCATTTTGCATAGGGGAACATGAATATATTCTCCGTTGACAAATTAATTAAAGGGGTACATGAACTACATCCATATCCAATTGCGGATGTTTTCTAGATTTGGTAGGATTGAAACGGTTACATATATCTTGATTCTACATGCAGAGCGGTTTCTACATAAATTAAGGGTTATGGTGTCATGACAACTGTTCAATAGTAAAAATTTTGGTCTTTCATATTATCGTAAATATAAAATAGAATTATCAGGTTAAGAGTTATTCATATAACGGTCTGAGCGTTTTCGACATGAGACTATGCAAACGTGTACAACACTACTTCATCATTAATTTTTTTTAAAAATAGGCCTTACATTTATTTTACAAGCAGTGTTTATAACACTAAAATTGAAATAATAATAATAATAATTATTATTATTATTATTATTTTAGAAATATGTACTATTTTTTTATCTTACATACATTACTTATACTCTTAAAAGTAAATATTTCTTATTACTACTACTATTATTATAAATTTTTAGAAATAGACACTACTTTTTATATTACATGTATTATATTTTTAAAGAGACACTATTTCCATCCTTAAATTTGGTATGTTTTACTTACATGCACTATTTATACTCTTAAATTATTAATTTGTCTTTTAGAAATAGGTACTATTTTTAATATTACACGTGCTACTTTGTTAAAGAGGCATGACTTCTACTCTTAAATTCGGTACGTTTTATTTAACATGTCAAATTTTGTTTTCTTATTATGAATAAATAAGTTCAACTTTTTTATATTACATGTGCTACTTTTTTGAATAGACAATATTTCTACTTGTCTATTTTAGAAATAGAATTATATCTCTTTAAAAATATCAATTTTAAATATTATCTCTTTAAAAAAAATTAATTTTTGACTAAATTAGGAGGGGCCCTGAGCACATGCGTGTCAGGCTAATTAGCCTGAATTAACAAAATTAAAGAAACGAGAATTGAAAAGGGGAAGAAACCAGAAGATGAATAAGAGAAATTGAGAGAATAAGGAATGAGGGAGAATTAGAATTCAGATTCTCAAAACAATGCAACATTGCAATACAAATTCGATGCCCTTTCTAATAACTATTACGCTATTTATACTAATTCTCCAAATTACTAAAACGACACGCTTCGCTAATAACAAAATTAATAAAAAACTAATTTTCTCTTGAAAGCATGACAAACCATTCCCCTTAAAGAAAGCTTGCCCTCAAGCTTTAACTGAAGAAAATTTGATGAAGTCTTGCATCTTCTAAATTCCTTTTGAACCAGCTAGCCAGCACTTAGTAAAATCCTGATTGCAGCAGTTTGCAGGCCTTTATATAACTTATTGTACCTCCTTTGAACATAGTTACAACTTTATCCCAAGGTTTTGGGACATTTTTCAGTAGGCAACAACTGTTCCCATTCTCATCTTTCTCATCACATTCTGCAACTTTTCTCATCAGCACTTTCGGTTTCTCAAAATCCTTAGGAGTTCCAAGATTCCATAATTCCTTCAGTTCCTCAACCAAGAAACTAGAATTATCCATCCTAGCTTGAAGGAAATATGAATCCTCAAATTTCTGTAGTTCCCAAAAGTTTTGATAGCCACTAATCACCTCCCCTAGTCCTCTAAGGGTCCTCTGATCACAAAAACCCAAGCTAGAATACACTTCTAACACCACAGCGAGATAGAAACCTTCAAATGGGATTTGATTATCAACATTGATGAAAATTCCAGCTGCTAACCACCACCCAAGTATTTTACTTGAAGATGAAAACATTTCTTGAAAATTTGCAAGTGAGTTGCCTCTGGCAAACTTGCATTTTATCTAACAAAGTACTAACTGATTCTCTTCCTTCGTCCACCTTCCAATGTTGCCTCCTCTTTCAGGACTAAAACTAGACATATTGGAATTCAAGGCAGTTAACCATGAAATTAAAGCTTGTAACCACTTAATAGCAATGTATGCTAACATTTGAGCCATTACCTCCTCATCATTAATCACACTTTCACCTTTTCCTTTCTTTAAGAAGGATAACTTCTCCTCCACAGCAGAACATAGTCTTCTTATAATATCATCTTGTAAACTAATGTTTCTCCCTTGTCCCTGTTCTAACTGCAACCAAATGCAGTAAGTTGAAATAGGGTCATTGAAGGAGGCTAGCAAAGAATTCAGACCAAGGATAAGAAATGATATCAGACCAAGACTGTAAACACAATGACCTTTCTCTCTTACCACTTTTACTTGACCAGCTCTGGTTTCTACCATTTGCAACACATCAAACACATGTAATTTTTTCAATAACCCTCCTCCTTTAAATACGGTTACCTCTTTAACCCATGATTTAGGAGTCTTGTTGACTTCCTTAGTAGAATTCCATGCAAAGAAAGGATGGTGATAAATTGTACTAACTACTGTAGGATCCGAGATAGCAAAAGCAGTAAGTAGCTCTATACTAGAAGAGGTAAAAACAGCATGAAAATAACCCCCATTATCCTTCATCACGACACCCAAATAATTCTGAAACAATTCACCACATAAACAAGCATCCCCTTCGTATCCCCAAACAGTCTCTACAGCCCTTATGAATGCAATCAAAACTCCAATTAGCTCTTTAGAGATGGAATAGTTATAATTCAAAAAATTCACCAATGCACCCAAACAAACAACTTTTCTTGTGCAGTTCCATGGAGCACCTTATCAGGATAGTACCAGAAATCTAAAACTAAATTGCTGGTCCTATACTCAATATGCAATTCATGAAACAGAGAATTAAGGCACGCTAATATCCCATTAACAACCACATAATCGTCTACTTTACTACATTTATCAAAACTTGCAACAAGCTCATGCACAATCATCAACACAATAAATTCCTCACCCTTTAACAAACTCAGGTTTGAATCAATAGTCCCCCCTTTGAAGCTAGTTTCCCTTTCAACCCATGGTTTATGGCTTCTTCTGCAATTGTGTTTGTCACCAATAATCCATGTTTTCCTTACATCAAAGTAGACAAGCAACGATCGAACTCTCATTTTAGAAGTATACTTAGGCCCTGTAAACCTTTCACAAAAATTCAACACCTCTAAATTTCCAGCACACATAATCCTAAGTTTAGAACTAAAATATTTGGAGCAATCTTTCTCAAAAAAATACTATCTTCCTAAGTTTAGAACTAAAATATTTTGGAGCAATCTTTCTCACAAAAATACTATCACCCATTTCAGTTTCATCACAAAGTTGAAGCAATTTAGGAGTACTAATTGCATACAGGCCATCAGTGAGATAATTTCTCAATTCTCTATTGATTAGAACTTCAAATTCAACAGATCCAATAATTCCACCATCATCACTCTCAATTTCAAATTCACCAAAATTCTCAATAGGGCTAGGATTGTGCATACCATTTGAATTGATGGTTGAATTGCTAAAATCATTTTCTACTAAATCATTCTCCGACTCTTGAGCTGCAAACGCTTCAACCCCAAAAGCTTTGACCTCAAAATTTTCTTCTACCCTTTGTGTTTCAGCTTGGCCTTCACTTTCAATAAACCCTTGATCAGTGAGTGATTGACTTATCATCTGGAGTTGTCGGTTGTTTTGCTCCATTAGCTTTAATATCTCGTCAAACTTCGACTCCATTTTATCAAACTTGGACGCCATCTTATCGAGCTTGGATTCCAGGTTATCACGCTTTGATTCCATCGCCACAGCCAAGGATAGAGGGCTTGATACCACTGTCAGGCTAATTAGCCTGAATTAACAAAATTAAAGAAACGAGAATTGAAAAGGGGAAGAAACCAGAAGAAGAATAAGAGAAATTGAGAAGAAGAATAAGAGAAATTGAGAGAATAAGGAATGAGGGAGAATTAGAATTCAGATTCTCATAACAATGCAACATTGCAGTAAAAATTCCATGCCTTTCTAATAAATATTACCCTATATATACTAATTCTCTAAATTACTAAAATGATATTGCTTCACTAATAACAAAATTAATAAAAAACTAATTTTCTCTTGTAAGCATGACAGCACCTCGCACGTGGCCAGGGCTTGCCCTGCCTCCATGCAACTTGGTCAAATCCTGTTCTAGGGCATTTTTACTCGCATCCAACCTTCATTACTCTCTACGTTTATTAAAATAGTTTACTTTAAAAAATGAGAAATTAATCATTGCATTTATTACACCACCTAAAATGGTATGGTCATGATATGTTATTTTAGGAGATTGTGATATAAACAGTGGTGAAACTTGGATTTCAAAATTAAAGGAGCCAATAGTAATAAATTTATTTGAATAGGCCAAATATATATATATATATATATATAAAGGAGCCAATAGTAATAAATTTATTTTGAAATCCAAGTTTCATTCAATGCACAATCGACCCTCTTTCTTCTTAATATCGGCATGAGATCTTTTCTTGGTAGGACCCCTATAGGCCTATTTAGCGCATTTTCAAAGTAAACCCTAAGCGGCTTTGGAAAGTAAGAACCAGGTGAAGAATGAAAAAGTCCGCTAAGGCTCGATTTTTTAGGCTGTACACATAATTTTCCTGAGATTGTAGTTCAATTGGTCAGAGCACCCTTCACTATTTCGGATAGTATTTATGGTTCTACTTTTTTTTAGCAACTGGCTTTCATGTGATTATAGGTACTCTTTTCTTGATCATCTCTCTCTCTCTAGTGTGTGTATATATATATATATATATATATATTTGGTACTAAAATATAAGTACATATTAATATTGAAATTTTTTTTGCAAGGGCCTGGCCTAGCCTACTTCATTAATAACTATATCTTTCCACCTCTAGATACAAATGTGGGGAATTATGAATAAATATGAATTTGAATTACCGCTTTGTCATTATCGTGCTGCACTTTTCTATTTTTAAGAATGCAACGGATGTAGTTATTAATTTTTCTTCAAGAGTTAATAGATATCTTTTTACAGACGTTGCGGTACAATACATAGATAGTTAATTTGTCACAGTTTATACCCATGTTTTTATTTTTAAAATGTGGACTAATTGTGGACTATAAATAATTATATTAGTAAAAAAAAGAAAAACAAAATAATATTACTCCTCTATTTTAACAAATTGTTTAATATGTAAACTATTTTATGAGTTCAAAATTTGTGGATGGTAAGGATTAATAGAAATAAAGTATTTATATATGTCAACATTAATTTTAGAATTAACCATTTGTTATTTTATCCCACCCGGAAATGCGGGTTTCAAAGTAATTAGTCAAACAAATTAATTCTTTTTGAAAACAAAGTTATATGTCAAAGAAATTAGTTTTCTTTCTTTCCTTTTTTTTTTTTTTTAATCAGTCAAACACTATTTTATCACTAGTCTTTAACTTGGACTCTTGTCTTGCTTTGAGAAATTTCATTTTCGTCACTTCACTTCAAAATAATTTTACAATGATTTCAAAGTCAAATTTCATCAAATTCATAGCTATTTTAGAATAGTACATGAGTTGTTTTCAATCCAAGTTAATAAGTGAACAAACTAATTTAATCTTTTTCTTTTCTATTTGCTTGCTCTTACTCATGTATGAATGTCGTTTGTTAGTTAAAAGTAGTTCAGATGTTATCGAAATTTGAATTTTAAACTATTTCAAAATTATTTTTTAAGTTGATGGACAAAAATGAAATATTTTCAAGTTGATGGGCATATCAAAAGCTAAAATTAAGGGACCAATAATGTGATTCATTGAACTCCTCCCTAAACCATCATATTGTTGCAATGTAAATGAACGTTCATTTTGGATTTAAAAAATATTACTAAAAAGACATAGTTCACAATTTAAATTTAATTCCTTTTGAATATAATTACAATACATTGTGGGAAAATAGTAAAACCCGCGATAGGATTCAATAATTCAAGTATATACATACATGTACAATTTCATATCGGGACACAAACATCACGTACAGTAGAGATCGCCTTCTAACGTAAGTTGGACGATCGTCTTTTTTTCTTCAAACACCACATTAAAATGAAAGAATAAATATAATCTACTCTCTATCTTCCCCCATTCCCATACTTGTGAGATGAGAAGAGGGAAATTGCCGATGCCTCTAACTAGTAAGTCCACACAGTTTTGGCCTTTACAGCAGTGGTTTTCCACAATTTGTGATATGGAAGAGAAACTCTAGCATGAAGACTAAGAGCCCGTCAGGATAGCCAAAGGATGACGCCTAAAACCAATCTTAGGACTATCTATGTTTGAGGGATTTAATATTGAAAAACATTTCCTCTTTTCACCGTGGTAAATTGTAAGCGTTCACTATTTAGTGTATAACTCAACATTGAATATAGAAACATTAGAAAATGAATTTAAAATATGATTTATTTGCTTTAAATATAGGATTCACTTGGGTCCACCTATATATATATGGCTAATGTTATTGCCAGAGCAAAAATTAGGATCCAGAGCAATTTTTTATCATCCTTCCCAAATTGCCCTCTATTAATTCATCTTTCATCTAATTATTTTTCGCTTACAGCTGCAACTTTTAAGTTTTACATTTACTGCTTTAAGAAAATTTATTTCTTATCCTTCACCTTCCAATTCCGATACTGCAATTCTCATCCAAAAACTGTAGAAACAAACTCATGCTTGAATAAGCTTTCCTGACAAATAGAAGTAACACGCACTCCTCATAGTAATTAGATTCTTTGTGAAATCAAAACCCAACCTTAATGCTTGAAGCTAGGGGTGGCAATTTATAACCCGACACGAAAACCCAGCACGAACCTAACACGCATTTAGCATGTCGAACACGACCCAAAAAAATATCGGGTCAATTTCAACACGAACCCGAAGGACCCGAAAATAAACAGGTCGGGTTCAGGTCAACCCACGGGTAACCCGCAGAACCCGTTTAAATTTGTAACCATTTAATTTATTTGTAAATATGAGGAAAGAATAGGGATATTATTGACATTTTGTATCATAATGATACATCCTATAAAAGCCAAAATACCCTAAAATTCATTCATCTCTCTCTCTCTCTTTGTATTCATAGCCGCAAATTCATAGCCATCCTCACATTGAAATCCAAGTTCCCATTCTTACTTCTCCAGTCATTCATATCACTCACAACATTCTTACTTCTCCAGTCATTCATAGTTTCCCACTTTGGACTCCACTTAGCTTCTTCTGCACATTATCACTGAAGGTTCTGTTTTGAGTTTTAGATGTAAATCAGATGCATTCTTGATGATAGAAGCTAGTTAGTTGAACAGGTACTTTTGTTGTTTTCACTTAATTCAACTGCAAACTTCTCTAGTCACATAAGTGACATGAACAGATTTAGTTCTTTACCTGTGCATTGGGGACTACTTCCAATCACCTTCTAGACCCATATTAAATTGATTGAAATGATCTGTATATGCAAAACAACTTCTAGACCCATATTAAATTGATAAGAATAGATCCTTCACTTATCTTAGCCAAATGGCCGAGAAAGCTATGGTTTGTTCATCCGTAAGCCACAAAATGTAAATCATTGGGTTTGATTTCCTTTCTTTCTTTTTTTTATTTTTATTTTTTATTTGTATTTTTAATTTGATTCAGAAGGATCTGTATTAGTTAATTTCTTGATTCTTCTTTCTCTAATTAATTTTATCTATTAAGCATTTAAATTTTAGTAAAGATTATACCTATGCTTATAGAAATATTCTAAAAAGCTTATTGGTGCTTATTCACTCTCTTTTGCATTCTCAGGAAACTAATAGAGATGTCATTCTTCAAAGGATGTACCCCTGCTTACTGCATTTTGTTAAAGATCTCCAATACTTCTTTGAATTTACCTGATTAAATTTTATTATCTTGCTATTTTTGAACTTAAGCCTATTGTTATGGCTCTATTATTTTGGTGGTGTTAAGAACTTAATTATTTTGTTCCTGTTAAGGGAGTCCTTAAGAGTATTATTTTGTTGATGTTAAGGTTTAAAACCATTTTGGACGTTGGAATTGGAAAACAGAAAGAGGGGCATGTTACTATCGGGTCGGGTTCGGGTCGGGTTCGGGTCGCCCGTGTCAAACCCAGGTCGGGTTCAGGTTTGAAAACCTGACCCGAAACTCAAAACAGGTCGGGTTCGGGTTAGGGGTTCCAGACCCGTTAACCCGCAAACCCAAACCCGTAAACACGGGACCCGACCCGATTGCCAGCCCTACTTGAAGCCCTCTCACTATACTGGAACAATGGACAGAAAAATCAAATGCTCCATGGTTTCTTCAAAAGTCAAATGAAGTTTTTGATGATGTTCTTAGTGTGACCAATAGTCCAAAAACAAGATCTTCAGTTCTTATATTCCATGCGCACATAATGATGAACAATTTGGAGAAAAGAAAAGACAAAAAAAGAAAAAGAAAAACCCCAAACCTGATTTACAGTTCGAAAGAAAAAAAAAAAAAAAATTACCCAGCAAATGAAAATTAAGTGCTCGGCGATTTCTCCAGAATAACTCAATTAAAGGCCAGCCAAGTGAAGAAACATTCCTAGCCCGATACACAAGAGTTTACACAGTAATTCAAAATTAAAACAAACAATAACAAAAACAAAAAGAACTGTGGTTGTGGCTGTGCATGGCAAGAAAGAGACTGTGGCATGGCTGTTGGAGGCTCACAGTATCAGGAGAGGAAGAGAGATTTTTTATAGTGTGGTGGTGGAAAAGGGAAGCTGTGAATCGAGATGTAAGCCGGACTAAAGGTCATCGATCATTGGTGAGAGTGGAGGTTCAATCTTGTTATGGCTGCCGTCCTCTTTGAGATTTGGCCAGCTAAAAAAGAATCATCGAAATTTGATGCAGAGAAGAGGCGATGTCGTTTGACCTTGGAGGAGAGTAAAAGAGAAGAAATAGGATAATTTTTAACAGTGAAATAAAAAAGTTGGAGCAGTAAATGGAAGCCAGTTGAATTAATAGAGGGCAATTTAGGAAAAGGAACAAAAATTTGCTCTGGATCCTAATTTTTGCTCCGGCAATAACAGCTACATATATATATATATATATATATATAACCTCTTCCTCTGAAATTCAAACTCACGTATAATGTGGAGAGCCCTTCAATTAATACCATTGTACAACAAGTTCGTTCCCAATTTAAAATATGAATTGGGCTTATTAGTAAGCCTCAATTCCGAGAAGAACAAAAACTTATGAAGTTGGGAAAAACTTTTTATTACCAAACAAAAAGAAAAAAAGAAAAAGAAAAAAAAAGAGAGAGAAATTTTCATGACCAAATATAAGCCTTTTGAGTGAGAAATTATTGAGTGCAACTAACTGATGTATATAAATCAGCACGATGAGGTGGTACAACCATCTAATATTTATTTCATACATCATCAAATTTTAAATGAAAATTTATATTACCCCCCTATGATTTTCGAAAGTTACACGTCACCCCCCTGTACAAAAAAAAAACTACACATCATCCCCCGTACTTTTCGAAAGTTGTACATCACCCCCTGTAAAAAAAAAAAAAAAAAAAAAGTTACTCATCACCTTCCCGTGTGCTTTTTTCGTACTTTGTAAAGTGGCATAAATGACAAATTTACCCTCAAACTACCCAAATTACCAAAAAAACAATGTTTTTTTTTCTTTTCAAAAACCATTCTTATTCATCTTCTGTTTTCAAGTTTTTCCGTCTTTTTCATCTTCATCTCCAATTATGGAAGATGAAGAAGTGAATACTCTTTTTAAAAAACTTTACCCTTTGGGTATTATGGAAGAGGAAGAAGTGAATGACATAAATGACCAATTTACCTTCACATTACCCCTCAAATTACCCAAATTACCAAAAAAAAAAAGTTTTTTTTCAAAAACCATTCACTTCTTCATCTTCCATAATCGGAGATGAAGATGAAGAAGACGGAAAAACTTGAAAACGGAAGATAAAGAAGTGAATGGTTTTTGAAAAAAAAAAACTTTGCTTTTTTGGTAATTTGGGTAGTTTGAGGGTAAACTGGTCATTTATGCCACTTTACAGAGTACGGAAAAAGCACTAGGGAGGTGATGTGTAACTTTCGAAAAGTACGGGGAGGTGATGGGTAACTTTTTTTTGTACAAGGGGGTGATGTGTAACTTTCGAAAAGCACGGGGGGTGATGTGTAGCTTTTTTTTGTATAGGGGGTGATGTGTAACTTTCGAAAACCACAAGGGGAGTTTTGAGGTGTTTGCCCTTACTTTTTTAAGGGTTAAATGTAAAGAACCCCCCGTAGTTTCGAAAATTACCCCCCGTAGTTTAAAAACCTATGAATAACCCCCCATGTTTGCCCAAAATCATAAAGTGGATGGAAAACTAACAGCATAGACTAAAAAAAACAGACTAACAGCATTAAAATGCAATTAACTTCAGCATGGGCTTAAAACAAAAAAAAGATCAAGGACTAAAAAATTTTTAAAAATCACTGTTTATCTTCTTCTTCCTTCTTCTTTTTTTTTTTTTTTTTTTTTTCTCTCTTTTCTTTGTCCGTTGGGCGGCGCCCGTTGCCATTTTTCTCCTGATTCTGATCAGACTAATATTCCGAATACTTTTCATCTTCCTTTTGTGATAATTTAGCTGCATCCTAAATTAATCATAACATTTAGCTTTTGCTTCTGTTATTCCTGCAATTGTGTGGTTTCTTTACACTGTCAAACTTAGCTAAACTATAGTGGAGGGAAATGGCAGCGGTTTGCATTCTTATCTTTTTCAATTTGCTCGTTGGAATTTCGCAAGCCCAAATCAGGGTAGGCTTCTATGAGAACACATGCCCCAACGCCAAAAACATCGTGAGAAGTCGTCCGGGAGGCCGTCACTTCGGAGAAGAACATAGCTCCCAAATTGCTCAGGATGCATTTCCACGACTGCTTTGTCGAGCTGATTAATTTTCTTTTTCCTCTGTTTCTTCTTCTTCAAAAAAAAAAAAAAAAAAAAAAAGAACAGAACTGATCGTGAAAGAGATATACATTCATAATTTTTGTTCAATTTCTGCGATGCTTCAATCTTGATTGCAGAAGGCCCCAATTCGGACATAGAGGCGTTTCAGCATCTGGGTCTTGAAGGTTTTGGAGTAATAGAGAAAGCCAAAGAAGAGCTCGAAGCGGAATGTCCGGCGGTGGTTTCTTGCTCCGACATAGTCGCCTTGGCTGCTAGAGACGCCATTGTAATGGTGGGTTTTGGCCCCCTTAAATTAATTTGATTTTGGAATGAAGAATTTCTCAAATTTTTTTCTTCTGTGATTAATTATTGCAATTACAGAGGAATGGGGCCGTCTTACGAGTTCGAAACTGGAAGAAGAGAAGGGACCAAAAAAAAAAAAAAAAAAAAAAAAAAAAAAAAAAAGTAAACACCTCAAAACCCCATGTGATTTGCAAAAACTACATAGAATCCCTGTAAAAAAAAAAAACTATTCATCACCTCCTGTGCTTTTCTGAAATACGTAAAGTGACTGAAATAGTTAAAACTAACGACGAACTAGTGAATTGACCAATTTACTCTCACATTAACCCTCAAATTACTCAAATTACCAAAAAAAAATTCAAAAATCATTTTCTTCTTCGGTTCTGCTGCAAATAAAATTAGGGCTGAGAACGAACACGAACGTTCACGAACAAGCTCGGAATCGACTCGTTAAAAGCTTGGTTCGAGATCGTTTGTTTATTAATAAACGAACACGAACAAAATTTTAGACTCGATTAATAAATGAACAAAAGGGAGCTCGGCTCGATTACGTTCGTGAACAGCTCGATAAGAAAAAATAATTTTTAAGAAGGATAAAATACATATATAATTTATCATTCATACATATAATATGAAAATAAATTTGATTCAGTGGTAAAACATCAAAAGAAGAAACAAAGGAACTAGGGTTCGAATCTTCATAGGCCAAATTTATTTTATTTCACAATTTTGAGGTGAATTTCACCCAATCTCACATCGGAAATGAACAATTTTGAGGTGAATTTCACCCAATCTCACATCGGAAATGAGAGAAGATTTGGGAGGAAAATTCCTTATAAATAGATGAGCATGACACTTAGGGCTGAGAACGAAATGAACAAGCTCGGCTCGGCTCGATTAATAAATACACGAACACGTTAAAGTTCGGATCGGCTCGGCTCGACTAATAAATAAACGAACATGAAGAAAATTTTAATCTCGATAAATAAATGAACAATAAATGAACACGTCAAAGCTCGACAGTTTGGCTCGCTATCACAGTATGTCTTAATTATTGCTCTTCTTTTTAGTTTTAATTATTACTTTTCTTTTATTAATTTCCCTAACCTTCCCCCACCACCATCACCTTCATCAACCCCGACACATCATCTTCATCAACCTTCTTCTCCAGCCTTCATCACCCGACACATCAACTTCATCTCCAACCTTCAGCACCCAACACATCACCTTCATCAACCTTCATCTCCAGCACCACCCCCACCAGAATCGCAAAAGAAAAGATCACAACCAACACCCAGAAACTAATTTAAGTTAAAAATAAAAAATAAAAAAATCTGAAATATCACATAAACAATTCAATCTAAAAAATTAAGGTGAATTGATTCAGCCAAAAAATCTGTAAATCATAAAAGGTTTCCTCAAAAAGAAAAATAGCTACAATGGCAACGAATCTGAACCGCATCAATTTCGACTTTATTTGCTGCCGTCGAGAACAAGCTTCAATGGAGGAAACAAGCTTCGGCATCTCGATTTCCGGAGCTTTGATTTTCTTTGCTAATTGAAGGCGATTAATTAAAGAGAAAGAAAGGGAAATGGATTAAAGTGGACAATTATTATGGGTACAACGGGCCGAGGTCTTTTTCTTCATACCCAAATGATTTCAGGTCTTTCAGTGTTTCGTATGGCTCCTCTGCCGATTACGATGGGCAGCCACCGCTGCCGCCGCTTCCTCCGCCGCCGCCTGCTCAGGTGAAGGACTGGAAGCTGAAGAAAGGGAAAAGTACTAATGGGTCAATCTCTAAATCTTGGAGTTTTAAAGATCCTGAGTTGCAGAGGAAGAAAAGGGTTGCGAGCTACAGGTGGTGATTCAAATCTGTTGTGGGTTTTGTTTTCCTTTTCCCCCTTTGCGATTGTGGTATGAACACTGGGTAAATTTTCCACAGAATGAAGAATTTCTTTGATGTCAGAAAAAAAAAAAAAAAAAAAAATGAAGATGACGGTGATAGGGTATTTTAGTCACAAACCCAATTATTTTGGTCAAGAGGCGCGTGTGCATCACGCGCCGTTAGTTTTAGCAATTTATTTTTTAGTCCTTGATTTATTTATTTATTTATTTTGTTTCAAGCTCACGCTGAAGTTAATTGCATTTTAGTTTTTGCTGTTAGTTTTTTTTTTTTTTTCAGTCTCTGCTATTAGTTTTTCATCCACTTTATGGTTTGGGACAAATCATGGAAGGTTCTTCACAGGCTTTTTAATCACGAGTTCCTTATTAGTTTTCAAAATCACGGGATTTTTTACACTTAACCCTTTTTTTAATTATTCCATGTTTATAGGGATTCTATTAGATCTCTACGTCTCCACTCATCCTCTTTCCCATCAAGATTCCAAATTCGTTTCTCTGCTCCAAATTTGGAATTTTAGAGATTTTTTTTCAATGTTTGTTCCAAAGTTAAAGAAATAGATAAATTTTATATTTAAAGTATGTGCCCTTCGGGTAAAAAGAAAGGGGTGATTAACCAAAATCTTTCTTTATGTTTGTTCAAGTTATCAGATGATCATTGTGTTTTATTGAAATTGTAAATCAATCCATCGTGTTCCCCATCAAAATTCCAAATTTGGTGTCGGGTTTCTGTGAAAGAGAGGGGGCGGCGCCCCTCCATTCTGCGGAGGAGACGTCATAGCTGGCTGCTTGTGGGGCGGCGTAAATGATTGGTTTGTACAGAGATCCTATCGGATAAGAGAGAGTTTCAGCGGTACTGAAAATTTTATTTTTTCAATACATTTAAGAAAATAAATTTCAAAATTTCAGTTTCTAATACACTTATATCGATTTGGAGCAGGGAAAGGAATTTGGAATTTTGATGGGAGGAGAAGTAGAGATCTAAATGGAATCCCTATAAACATGTAATAATTAGAAAAATAATAATATAAAATTTCATTTAAATTTTGTGAAGGGAGTAAATTTAATGACGTGTTAAATAAATATTGAATGGTCGTACCACATTATCGTGTTGAAGTGTATACAACTGTTGCACTTAATAATTTCTCCGAGTTGACAGTGTGGTTTACGATCCAATTCCAGCCCCTCCACTTGATGATACCTTCCACCATTATGCGTGCAGAATATAGAAAGACAAAATGATAATTTCTTTAAATAGCAAAAGAAAATAATTTTACCACTTGTGTTTTTGACTTTTATCTCATGTATGTGTTTTCAAAATACTTTCTTTTTTTTTTCTTATAAATTGTCACTATTTCACAAAATTGATATTATCCCGACCCTGACATTCGAGTACCAAAGTTGGCGCTAAAAGTATTAAATATTAAATTAAAATATTGAGAACCAAATTTGTTAGAAGTTAAAAAACTGAAGACACTCATGAAACCGTTGACCTCCAAACTTTGTAGACATAATAGAATCATAGAAACTGCAGGGTACGTTTGGAAATCGACATTTGATTCTTATGATTAAAATTTATATGTTTGATACGTACTGAAATCTATTCATTTGAACTATTTTATCCTCTAAAAAATAATTTAAAGTTTTTTTAATGATAGATTCATCTGTTTTGGATATGGGATATAGCATTCTGATTTCCACTTTCGCTCCCCAAACACATTCTTGAATCTACAATGATCAAATGTCAATGCGGATATAAGTGGATTGAGTGGAATATATTCGCAAGCCCCCCCATACTTACACTAGTCTTCCAAATTGCAAGCAATTTGAATTTGAGGATATATTATTATTGAACTTCTTCAGTCAACGCATCGAATCGAATTAGATCTCTCAACCATGCATGATTTAATATATGTTGCCTATTTAAAGCTCTTTGGTTAGGAACCATTTTGAGCATTGTATGAAAAATGAGAGATCAAGAAGAAAGGAAGAGAGGCCTTGTATGAAGATAAAGAGTCAATTGTATGAAGAAAAAAGATGACTTGCCTAACTCATCTAACGTAGCAGTACATGTATACTTTGGGTGGTTTTAGGCATCGCCCTGTGGCTATCCTGACTGCCTCTTGTTATTCATGCTAGACCCGATCTTCGATTGCATGCAATGCAACTCCATCGGTTAACAAAGGAAGCATACACATGAAGCAGAAGATGGACAAGTGACAATCTGCAATTTCAGTGTATTCGAGGCAACTTTAAGATACATTCTTCTTCTTGAAACTATAACAAAAAAGGTCAGTAAGGGAGCCATTCTCCTCCAATCCATCTCTTCTTCCCTTTTCATTCTTGGACCTTGGCCGAACAATTACAGTGACAACTAACCATTGCATGAAATACGATATTTCGATATCACATTAGTTTGCAGAGTCCAAGAATGGTAGAGGAGTAAAGGAGAATTGTGAATGCAAAAATGATCAGGATATACGTATGCAACCAAGGTTGAATCGATCATCAGAAGAAGAATTAGGCCCGGACCGGTAGGTAAAGAGTGTTAATTTCAGTGGAGGCTAATCATTCTGTTCAACTGCCTCACATTTTGCTAATCCCATTTACTGTAACCA
Source organism: Leptodermis oblonga (assembly GCA_016801395.1). Lineage (NCBI taxonomy): Eukaryota > Viridiplantae > Streptophyta > Magnoliopsida > Gentianales > Rubiaceae > Leptodermis > Leptodermis oblonga. The sequence continues at coordinate 11,481,664 of CM028759.1, forward strand.
ACACATAAAGAATGAATTAATTGTCCTATAAATGCAGCTACTTTCTTCTCCATACAAATCATTCCGTTGCTTTAGCTGTGCCATTATGGAAGCAAAACTGGCAGCTATCTGCATTTCAGAAACAATAAAAGGTAACTAACTTCAGATTCAAAATGCTCTTTATTGTCAATCTTTTCAACACAAATTATAACATTTAAGAAAGAAAAAAAAAAAAAAAACGAAAATGCAACTACTAGGAGTAAACCATCTGAATTTGATCTCTTCCCTTCACATGAATAACGATATATAATTCATGAGTATAAGCAATTAAGCATCTCTACATGATCATCGATCGAACAGAGACCAAAGTTTCCTTGTGCATAATTATAGCCCCAAACATTGATCCGTCGTTGTAAATGTTATGTGCCTTGAGTTGATGGTCATGATGAACATGATCAAGATGCAACGAAAGCAGTTTCCGATCATCATTCATGTCTTGAGCAAGTAAGATATCGTCGTTCCAACAAGGACAAACTAAGGGATAAATGAATCTTGGAAAACTTCCAAGCCTATATCTTTTTGTCCATGACTCCTTAACTCCGTATTCCCTCATCACCCATATCACAATAGTAGAAGATTCTGGTATTTCAGCTACAACCAATGCAAGACAATCCTCCAACACACCAGGAATCCAAGTCAACGCATCATCAGAAATTGAATCTTCAGGATACGATATCTCTACCAATACCTCATTGCTCACGTCAAAACCGATCATTACCCTGCTTGCCGTCCAATGGAGCCATCCATGAAGAAAAAGACCACATTCGTGGCAAAAGTCTGGATCGTAAGAATCTCCGCCCCAAGTTGGAGGGATGGGGGTATCAGCAGCAACTCTCCAGGAATTAGATCTGAGTTCGTAAATCTCAATCATGTGCATCCATCCTTGAGGTGTCTTAAAGGTCATAACAGACACCACCTTGTATTCATTATTACAAGAATCAAATCCAAAACCATAAACTATTCTCTTACTAAAATAGGGTACCAGAAAGGAAGGAACCCCCAAGGGACGATCAGGAAGTTTTCGAGATTCACGAGTAGCAGGATTAACCAAATAGATAGCTTCTGTATTGGGGTCATATCCATGACAACCAGGGGAGCACGAGGAGGAAATATAGCAGAGAAACATGACACAAACAATGCCGTTGCAAGGTCCACAAATCGCATTCATAGGTTCATCGAAAGCTGGAAAATCAGGTGCAATCGACCTATCAAGACCTCGAGAATAGAATGACAAAACAGGATCTTTGTCCTTGTTCTTACAAGGGTCGAGCAATAATAGGTAGTCGTAGTCCTTTTGAGAGGGATGGTTGAGATGAAAGTCAATGAAACCGGGGCTTCCAATCAATGCAAGCCATGCTTTGCAAACGCATCGGAATTTCAACAAACATTTCACCGGTAGTCTCACCAGAATTTCATTCACAACATCTTCAGGGAGATACATCTTTCAATGGATATTGGATGAATACAAACAAGGATTTCTGAAAAACAAAAAACTTGGGGGAACAAGAAACGTCTAAATAGTACGTTGCTGAGATTATATCTTTGAGATGACTGTAGTTTTTCCAGAATTTGTACAGTTATATATAGTTGTGTTGTTCCCAAATCGAAACCCATTCGAATTCGGTCAACTCCTTTTCGGTTCAGTCCTTATCCTGGCAAATTGAATCCCATTCCAATTCCGTCAAATTGACTCACTTCTTGGATTCTCCTACTTTTGTCATTACACAATATTACAAAACGAAAGAAGGTAAAAAAAATAAAAATAAAAAGAATCATAGGTGTGACATATTTAGATTTAAATTCTTTTTGTTTAAATAAGCAAAATTATGTAGTGTTCAAAAGTGGAATGGAGAGGTTAGCGGTTATGCAGTGCTTAAAAGCGAAAATGATCAGCGAATACGTAAAACTAGTACAGTATTTCGAAAAGTAAAATTATGGTTTAGAAAATGAGAATAGCACATTCCATTTCATTAATTATATTTTCAAAATAAAAAGCGTTACTTTTGAAAATAAAAGTTATTACTACTGAAAGCAAAACTGATTCCTGTGATATGTGAATCTTTCTAGAAAAAAATAACCACAACCTTAATACAATTTAGTTATGTGTGTTGTATTATTTATGTTTTGTTTATAATTCAAACAAAATAGTGGGCACATTATATTAATTTAACAAGTTCAAAATAAAAACAAAAAAAAAATCTAATAAGTATACAAGGGGTTTTAGGGGGCACGTGCTCCTATTGTAAATCCGCCCTAATTGTAATGTACAATATTTAAATAAGTAAATTCTCACAGTTTTTTTCCATTACTGTCACTATTTTTTAAAGGTGGATTAGTCGTGAATCACACATGATTTTATTAGTGCACAATTAGTCTATATTTACTAAATAAGGATATAAATGGAATAGAGGCTGTTAAATTAGCTACATTAGGTGTTTTACCTGACATTCCTAATAAATTGTACATTAATCAAAATAGATTATTCTAATGGAACGAGAAGAGTACATGTTTATAATTCAAATTGGAAAGATTCTTTTATGCATGCAAATTTGTAGTACCACCTAACTTCAAATTTGTAGTACCACCTAACTTAAACCAACCAAACTAAAATTAGGTAGGAGACTCGTTATGCATTCATATTATATCTATATCTATCCAATCAAATCTAATATTAGTTTGGTCCAGAATTTTTCTTGTTCCAAACCGGCTCAGCTCGCTCACTCGCCTGGTGTTTCGCTCAGCAATTTGTTGATTCTTTTTCCTCAAATATTCATATAGGGACATATAAATACCAAAACAAATAAAAAAAATTGAATTTTCCGAACTTTAGAAAACGAAGTTGGGAGATTCGTTTTCTTGAAAACGAATCTCCCAACTTCGTTTTCTTCAACAAAAAAAAATTTTGCAAGAAGAAAAACGAATTCTGTGAATTCGTTTTCAGGAGAAAACGAACTCACAGAATTCGTTTCTTGCTGAAAATTTTCTTTTAATTCTAATTGTAAAAAATGTTAAAAATTTTTGGTACCAAAAATTTTTAACATTTTTTACAATTAGTTATATAATTATATGTAATTCGTTTTCTACCAAAATTTTTTAACATTTTTTACAATTAGTTATATAATTATATGTAAAGTAAAGCAAAAAATAATTAAATAACTGTTTTGTAATGTAAAAAATAATTAAATAATTATTTTGTAATTGAAAACGAGTTCACCAAAATCATTGCTAAGTTTTTATACATTTTGAAATATAATATTTTTTAATGTCAAAAAAATTAAGGTGATTTGAAATGGACACTCGTAATTCATTTTTCAGTTTTTATGGAACAAAGACAAGACGTAATTTATATAACTAAAAATCTAATTTGTAATTGGATATATATTTTAAATTTTTTTTCTTTGTTAAATATTTATTGATAAGTTATATATTTTTTTGGAAATATTTAATTTAAAATGAATGATATAAAACACGAACTTATGTTTTAATAATAAAATTATTTTTAAAATAAGTTATATAATTTAATAAATAAAATTAATTTCAAAATAAGTAAAATAATTTTACTTAAATAATACAAAATAATCTGACGAATTCACTTAAAATGAATTCAGTGAATTTGTTTTCTCATGAAAACGAATCTCGAGAATTCGTTTTCTACCGAAATAGTTTTAAAATTTTAAAATAAAATTAATTTTATAATTTTATGTAAACTAATGTAAAAAATAAGTAAATAATTATTTTGTAATTGAAAATGAGTTCACCAACATCGTTTCTAAGTTTTTATACATTTTGAAATATAAATATTATTTAATGTAAAATGAATTATGGTGATTCGAAATGAACACCCGTAATTCATTTTTCAGTTTTTATGGAACAAAGGCAAGACGTAATTATGTAACTAAAAATCGAATTTGTAAGTGAATAAAATTTGTAAATGATTTTTATTTTGTTTTGTTTTTTGTTAAATATTTTTGAAAGAAATGAATTCCGTGCAATAAAATTATTTTTAAAATAATATTTTTGAAAATCACGAATTCAGTGAAATAAAATTATTATTAAGGTTATTTTTAAAAAATAAAAAATAATTTTAAAAAATTGAATTCACTGAAATAAAATTATATTTAAAATAAATAATATATTTTAATAAATAAAATTAATTTCAAAATATGTAAAATAATTTTAATTAAATAATACAAGGTAATTGAATTCGTTAGAAAACGAATTCAGAGAATTCGTTTTCTCATGAATTCATTTTGGGAAGGGAATTTCATTTTTGCAATTTTGCAAAGGGAAACTGAAAACGAATCACCCAAATTCGTTTTCTCCAAAAATTCACTTGTTTTTTTAATAATTTTTTTAATATATTTTTGAAGAAAACGAAGCTGCCAGATTCGTTTTCTATAGAATGGGAATTAAAAAAAATTGGTCTATTTTAATAATTTTTGGTCCCAATATGAATATTATGGAAAAAAATCTGCCATTTGTTCAACTTTTAGCATGTGGGACTTGCTTTTGAACAAAACAACAACGTTTTCTTCATAGTAAATGTATCATTTTGTCGTACTTTACCTTCCTCGGCTTCGCTTGCGACTTCTTTTATCGGCTCCTGACATATTCTATAAGGGAAGGGCAGACGTCATCCAAGAATTCCAAACCTTTTGCAAGTGGTGTTGGTCGCACCCATTTTGAAACTCTTTTCACTATCTCTTCCTGAGACCTATGCCCTATTAGACTAATTACCTCAGTAATCTACTACTATCACTCCCTTACCCCCTAGTCTCACTCCCACTTCTTTTACTCTTCTACTATTATTCTCCTACTATCACTCCCTGTGAAGCCTCATATTTTTAAAATAAAATTTTTGGAATAAAAATAGTAGAAATTTAAAATTTTATTTAAAGGTTAATACAAAATTTTAACTTGCTAGGATAAATTGTTTGCTTGATTGGCTTATTTGATTATTACATGATTGCCGGATTGAGAATTTATTATTGAAGTGATAAGCGATTAAATGTGATATACTCGATTTACTCATGGGAGTATAATGTGAATTGATCAACTTAATTGTTTGGATTGTTTTATAGTATGATTGCTAGATTTAATATGTGCTCATTAAAATAGACACTATGATTAAATAAATATGAAAATAGTAAAGTAAACAAAGACCAAGAAAAGGGAATTAAATTAGAAAATAAGTCACATCCGAAATGTCCTAAGAATCCGACGCTATTTCGGATCTTAAGGAAATTCGCCAAGAAAGATTTAAAGAAAATAGAGGACCCGAAATAGTATCCGAATCCGACGAGATTTCGGACGAGAGAAAACAGCCCAGAATAAAAACATAAAATAATACGGAAAAGGAAAGCTTCACGTGAAGGAATAACTTTTGCCACAAATGTCAGCCCGACTTGCCCATTCATCACACTGGAAAGGTACTTAGAAACCCATGATTATTCCATGCCATGACCACAAGGCCACAATCGGATCATTATAAAATTAATTAGCTTTAACCCATGCTTTTCCCTACTTTAACCTAGGGATGGCCACGGTTCCGGAACCGCAGGTTACGGTTCATAAATTAGTTGAACCAGAACTTTGGAGGGGACGGTTCTGTGCCGGTTTCAGAACCGTCGGTTCCGGTTCCAATATCGGTTCTGTCGCAGTTCCGGTTTCCGTCTGTCACGGTTCTGGTTCTGTCACGGTTCCCGTTCTGATTCTAATCTTTTCAGTTTATTTAACAATTTTTTTTGTTTATTTAACAATTTTAACTTATAAATATTATTTTATTTTGACTCAATTAATTAACTCAATTATTTATAAATAATTAAAATTACAAAAATAAAATAAAATATGTAGCAACGGTACATATATTTAAACAATTAAATGATTTATATAATAAAAGATACAAAAATAAATTGCAGAAAAATATATATAAAGATGAATAATACCTCAATATATTATTTTAAAAAAATCAAGAGAGTGATACTTTGTTATAAATCGTGAGAAATCAGAGTTTGAACTTTGAACTTTGAAGCATTGAAACTTTTACAAAATAAATACATCTTGAATATTCAATATAATTCATCTTCATCATCTTCATCATTTGCGAAAGTTGCGGTTGGATCTAATTTAATTTAATAATTAATTTAATTTAATTTAATGCTTATTTATATTATATTAATAATATATATAAAAAGTATACTATTAGAGGTCTTGGGTCAGGATTGTCAGTGTGCATAAGAATAAGGCCTCACTCAATGATTTCGACAGATTCAAGATTATGTTGCCCAGGATGAAGAAAGCAGGCGTAGTAGGGAGGAGTTGGCTAAACTGAAGAAGGAAGCTGCAGCTTGAGGAAAACCATATTTTCCTGCCTACCGTCGAGATTTCGTTATAGTATATCTTTGGAAAGTTGTATTGATGTAATTTTTCAGGTTTAGAATTTCATTAGCTTCTGGGTGCATTGAAAGCAGAGTAACTAAGTGTCGTTTGAAACTCGATCCTTGCCTGAAATTTTGAAATTGGAAAAAAAAAAGAAAATAAAAGAAAAAGAAAATCGCGGTTATAGTATGAATGAAAACAAGTATATGAAGGAACCACACAGGAAATGGAAATGTGAAGGCGTGGGATTGGAATTATTGTAGCGCAACCAGAGCTTTCAAACTTAGTGGTACATCCATAAGAAAGAACTGATATATTCTACAACATGGAACGGAATAGTGTTGGTAGTGAAGTAGTTACTTTGTCCGTTAGTAACTACGTAATTGAATCTGGGTGGGGTCATTAAATAAGAGCAAGGATGGTTGATATGATAGACCTAAGACAGTATGAAGTAGTAAGCTAGATTTCAAGGAAGACACTTGAAAGGGGTTGATAAGGCACCCATGTTGCAGGACACACTGGACGAGTAGGAAGAACAACAATATGATTGAGAGGCACTTAAGAAGAAAAGCATTTATGTCGCTTCTCCGGAGACAGTTCTTTGTGAGACAAATTTCGCATTGCAGGCCATCATTTTTTTGACACATTAGAGACAACTCCCTTTGCACGTCTCTTATTTGATCCCGTAGCCTATCCCCATTATTTTGATAGTCAAGTGGTATTTCGTCAACCCAAATGAAGAAGCCACAACCCCCATTCTTCTGCTGGGAAAAAACATTTAATGTGTAAGTGATATAAAGTGTTCGATGAGAAAAATAAATTTGGAAAGGCAGTAAACCAAACCAAAACTAGTTGGGCAACCCATAAATTTTCTGTTATGATTTTTTGCTGTCGCGGAAGTGCGTAACTTAGCATCCTGGTAACAGTCACAAAATATTTCCCACGGGTTGGAGAATGAATTGGACGAAGCAAACGAAGATGGCAAAGCGGACCTCCGTATCAGGTGTATAGAAATGTGGTTGGTGTAGAAAATGAAATTTGTTGGTGTATATATAAGGGGAGAGTTGGGGGGGGGGGGGGGGGGGGGGACGGTAACAATATATGTTTGAATCCGAATTGTTTGGTGGAGGATAGGAAGGCACATAAAGGTAACAAGAAACAATGAAGGAAGTATGAAAGTAAATGGGAAGCGTATAACTGTATAGGTGGAGAGAGTCAGTTTAACTGTAATTGGGCAAGCATCTTAAATAGAGATGGTACAGTTGAAACATTGTAATACATTTTAATTTAACTATAGAAAATTCGCCGAAGTTGGTAAGTGAAACGATTGAAAGAACTAAGGAGGAGAGCATATAAATAGATATCTTACAGTCCAAACATGGAAATATTACAACCAAGGATGGAAACACCACAAAGGAAGCCAAAACAAAAGACATGCATAATGTACTTATGTCATCAAAAAATAAAACAATAAATTTGGGTAATTAACAAGTGCATACACGAAAATGTTATTCACATGTGAAAGCAGAACGCAAGAACCATTATGACTGCAGCTCAATGCAATGATGGAATCAATCAAACATCTTCGTAGCAATGAAATCCCGGACACATTTGCAGAAAGCTCCACCTCTACTATTCAGGCTGCTCATGACTATCCGGGCGTAGTAAGCAGCCCGGAAATGTAGCTGAGTGTAGTGCTGAAAAAATGAATGAATCATACACGAGTGAATATATTTTGTAGCAAAAACCAATTAAAAGAATTATATAAAAAAAGAGGAGGGAGGTTTACATCGGAGAGGTCTGGATCCGAGTACAGTCGGCCGTAGAAATTTTCGTGTTGTGCATGACAAAGGCAGCACAGTCGTTATTGTGTTCCTCAGCTTTCTTCGTCCTCAAGACGAATTGAATAGTTTCAAGGCTGAATGATTTGACTGAGTCTACTCGGGGGTCTTGAATTTGGGACAAGAACTCAACCATTGCATTTTTCTGAAACAATGTAATCATAAAAGGAATTAATGAAAGTTAATAAACATGGATTTGCAAATGTTTAAACACGATGTTACCAGATATTCTGGAACAAGGGCCCATTCAACCGCTATATCGTCGTGGACTATGTCATCCAAGATCTGCATTTTTCATTTCCTGAAGTTGAACATGACAAGAATGTAGTGTTCAAACATAAGGACAGACACAAAAATCTACATTTCAAGGGGCATGGACAGGAATAAACGTTAGTTAGTTTGTTGAAGGAGATAAATGTAGTACAGGAAATAAACACAAGAATGGAGTAAAAAGTCAAAAAGGCAATGGTACCAAGTTCACGTTGGACAGAGTCTTTTTGCATACAAAGTGGGACAGTTTCAGCTGTTCAACAGTTGGATGGATGCTATCTTCGATGGGTAATAAAGGGGAAATAATAATTTTTAGGATAGACCACGGTTACCAGAGCAACGACGTTGAAGAAATATCGGGAAGCATTTTTTTTTCTCACTTAGAGGAGCATTTTCATGAGAAATACCCAGGCATCAACGAGTGGACTCCAAATCCTCCGTTCAGCTTCAAGCCCTATCATATCTATCCTCTGGACTAGTATCGAGCCATCATTTGAGAACAGGACCTCTCTGGAGGAATTAGGAAGGATTAGAACATATCACAGCTAATAATTTCAAACATTTAGAGACTAAATACTATCAATCTATGCAAAAAAAAAAAAAACGCTTCTACGTTGTGGCAAATTTTCGATCTTTAGTCTTATCTTCATGGACACAGTAGTCCACCACTTAGGCCTCATTTGGATGGTCTAGTGGATGTTTTGCCTGCACAATCCGCGCAAGCTGAGTAAGATATACATTCCCACGGCATATTGGCAGTGTGAACCAAGGGGAAGTGATATCATTGGCAATTCCCTCGTTGACCGGGAGATTATGAAACATCTGTTCCTGGTCAACCTCCCCAATAACCTGGTCTAAGCCATCACGAGCAGCAGGCCCTTCCATGGTAATATCATCAACAACATGGTCGATGTGACCAGCACGAGGTTGGAGGTCCATTTCCGAAATAGAGCAATCAGAGTACTCACTGGCATCCTCTCTAGTCTCAACGCTGCCTTTAGTGTCAGCAATGTATTCCCTTATATCAGTATGTCATTCAGTATCAACATGGGATGCGTTGCTGTCATCTGCAGCACGGGGATAGGATGATTTGCTGCCGATGACTTAGACGCTCCAAGCAACCCTTCAAAGGGCCTCCTCTAATGGACAACGAACTGAGAGTCCGGCGGGCATCAATGAAGGTACTGGACAACTGCTGAACAACTGGCTCGACCTTGCTTTGAATGTTGACCCAGTTCACCGGGGATTCCGCAGCAGAGCCAGCAGGTAGAGTCGGATAAATTTGCACTGAGTTGGCAAAGTTTGATGACCAAGTTCAGCTACACGGTCCTATTGTTCAGCAATGTTTTGTGGCTGGAAAGGCGGTGTTGTAAGAGATTTGCATCCCGAGTCTGAAACAGCTGTTTCAGACTTTATTGGAAACCCCCCCATCCTGGAGTTGCCTAAAATCACAGGAGAACTGATGTCGGCCTATGTAGTAGGCTGCTGGATGGATGACTGGTCCATACCTCCAAACGCAGAATCATCCATCACATCCTGCAAAGTGTAAACCTTGCTTATGGCAAGTTCAGAGGTTCCCTGAACATCATCAAATCCTGCATCATCATCAGCAGCAGCATCATCCACATCATCAGATGGAGTGTAGAGGGAGCTACTCGATTTCTCTTCCTCGTGTAATTCCTCTGCAGTGCTAGATTCATTGTCCGTTGATGCGGGATCCTGAATTCTATCACTGGGGCTTTCATCATTCTTACCCACCAACACCACCCGAATTCGCTGCAAATTGCTCATGATGTAGTTGATGTCCTCAACGATGACTGGTTTGCCTCCTGCAGTAACTCTTAAAATAGCTTCCTGCACATGTAGACTGGTGGAAGCTGCCTGCAAAATGGGCAAATGCACTGTCTCGACCCTTTTTAATTCATTCACATAAGAGGCCGTGACATCATGGTATGCTAGTAGTTATAAACAAATTGATTACAGGACAGTTCACTTAGTGCAGCTATGAAATATATCATATAACTGTTGAACGAGTAATATAAAATGTGAAATAGACCAAAATTGAGTTGGGTAAAAATTTTATTAAGCCTAAACAATGCAGTCTAAGTTACAGAACATCACAGAACAAGTACGTAACTATCTGAATGTAATATGCATATGTAGATGATTTAATTATTGAGTGTTAAGTGCCCGCATATTTATATTGTATCACTTAACTAATTTTCATTTGGATGCATGCATTGATGAATCGTTTCCATGCTTTCTTACGTAGGAGAAAATAGATTTGTCACCTTTTAGCTTTTGTGTCTTGACAACCTCCCCAACATGGTAATAAAATCGATTATAACCTAACATTCATGACCCAAGAACTTGGTACATATCACCTTGGTAACACATTCAAACAGTCATTGAAGCGCACCCAGTTCATCACTGTTGCCGGGACATAACCAAATACTGAACTGTGAAACGATATGCAGGTTTCACTATGAACCACTGGCATAAAAGGAAAGTGAACAATAGAAAAGATAACCAGTTTCAATAATTAATCACGTCATGAAACTAAGAGCCAGTCATGTCATATGGGGGCAACAATAGATAAATGAAGTTAGTTATTGGGATAATGAATCTTTGGTAGGAATTTTTATGCGACTAGTATGAAAAGTGTTATAATGTAAGGATTCCAACGGAACAATCTAACATCAACTGCAATACACTTGAATATTTTATCAGCCTTAACCCAAGAAGTTCTACTGTTCACCTTGTTAACGCATTGAACCATCCATTTCAAATAACCCAAATTATGACAGTCAACGAAAAAAAAACCAAATAAAACAATATGAAAAGTTATGCATATATGAATATGTACCACAGAATTAAAATGAAGTGAATAAAACAAATGATAACCAGGATTACTCTAAAGAGGAGGTATGAATGTGAGGGACATTAATTTTATCTGGATGGTCTCCTTATCTACATGTATATTAGTGCAATGGATAATAGGCAATGGTTTGAAACAGAGTGGGAAAAGTGTCACATCTTAAGGATTACAACAGCACAACTTAACATCAACTGGAAGACACTTGACTATTACTTTTCATTCATGGACCAAACATTTCCACTAGTAACCTTGTTAACACATTGAACAAGTCATTGCACAACACCTAATTTAGGAAAGTTAATGGTAAATAGCCAAAAAAAAAAAGACCAAAACGAAAATTTATGGATATGTGACTTTGGGCTACATATATGAAATGAAGTCTACAGAACAAATGCTAACCATGAGTACTCTATAAATATAAATGAAAGTAATGTTATCTAGGGGGGAACCTTACATACATGTAGGTTAGTGCAGTGGATATTGAATAGTCTCTTGGCAATGGTTTGAAGCATAATGGCACAAAATGTTACAATATAAGGATTCCAACGTCACAACGAAATAAACAATATACTTAATTGGAATAACACTGTTCAGTCTTACCTCCAAATCAATTAGGGACAATTTACATTGGTAAAACATTCTACATTCATTGACATAATTCACAATTCAGGCAGGATAATGTCATATAACCTACTATTAAAATTCGAAAACTGATTCATAATTCAATAAAAAAAAACCAAAAAGTAAATACAAATCATTTAAACATTTGATAATTATGTTCAAGCGATATTCAATGTTTGATACTAACAGACACTCATGTTAATAAGGGGTAACCTCATCTATATTACCATTTCAGGCATGAAGGAAAGTAATTTACCTTTGTGCCGAGGGTAGAAATCTTGGGGTCTACTCACACCCTCATTTTATCTACAAGCTTCTTGGAGATAGGATAACCATCCCCATGATACTGTCCTTTGCCGTAAGGAGGGCCTGTCCTATCCTCTGCCGTCGTTCTCTCTTTTAATTTGTCTTTCAACCAATGGTTTATCGATGGCAGTGTACGCGGTGTTTCCATGCATTGCCAAGTGAATCTCTAAAAGTAAACGATTAGGAGAAACATGACACATCCATTAAAGTGTTTCAAGGGGCTCGCATCACTCTTGTAGCCATCAACTACACCACAGAGTCGCTTCAGTACGTAGCCACACCAATCCAACTTGGGAATTCTGGCAACATCCATCAGCGCGTTTGTCAGCATAAAATCCCCCCTCCACCCGTTCATTGGGGCTAGAAATGTTGTCATGCTGTAGAGCACGAAGAATCTCTTGAAGTCATCCCCACCGTTTGCCAACTTATTCTTGAGGACATCACCTATCTCCTTCAGGCTCACTATTTTCAATCATGAAATTCCATACTATTTTTGTCATCTCTTTCTCTGCTTCACAACTTCCGAAATGGGATCTGTTTCAATAACTTCATTGTGGTCGTGAATTGGCAAAAGAAAAATGTCCTAAACATCATACTTGCTTATTGGGATGCACACAGTAGGGGTTATCTCCAGCGTCATCGACGAGCTGTCGAACCTTTCAACAAACCATTGGAACATTTTTTCGGTCATTTTTCCGTGTTCATTTTCAGTAGACCACCAAAACCAATGCTTTCGATGTCCTATTTTTGGCGGGTTACTAATGTGCGCAAAATTTTGCATAATGAATTGGGTTGACAGTGGTTTAGGAACTTGCCTGCCGAAGGAATATCATCGGCCGTCTTTGTTTTCCGGCATTTTCGGGAAGATTCTGGTTTTGAAGCTCGAGGTCTCCCTTACTCTTGCGTGTGTTAAAGATCTGCCCTACTACAATGGTGGGAAACTCATAGAAATGGAAACAAAATTATGCATAATACTATTCAAAATCCGAGGAAATTATTTGTGCAGTGGACCGTAGTTCCGAAACGGTTTATAAAAATTCAATCTTTGCAGTCAATCAGTATTCATTCCCTATTTATGTAGATTAATACCATATATACATTCCATATATGGTCTAAATTAACAAGATGCAATAAAGAAATATGCATAACAGTCAGAAATATGGAAAGTGAAAGGAAAAATTCAAAATTTCCAGAACTCACTCTGATAAAAAGGTTCTGGGGACTTTTCCCGGTTCCTTTTTGCGCTTCTCCTTTGCTAGTCCGTGGGTGACTTCGGACGAAGTATATTTTCTTCAATATTGGGGCTTTCTAGTGATTCCTTCTCCGATACTCTGCTGGCAACCTCCTCTATTTGTGGGTCGATGAAGTCATCATCGTCGTCGTGGGTTTCTAACAGAATGTCTGGAACCTTCTTCACCAGTCTTCGGCTACCCATATCAGAAAATTCCCTAGACTTTGTGTTTCCTATTTTGAAGTTGCCTGGGGGATCGAGAAACCACAGAATTTCAGTGAGGAAAAGGGAAGATATTGAAAATCTGTAGAACTAGGTTTTATGGGACATGGAATACGAAGCGAGAAAACGTAGATGAAAAATAAAGCAGCATTGGGATAGTAACTGTGTCTAGTAGAGAGAGAATGTTAGGCTCTCTGTTTGTTTATGTATTAGCCTTGAGTTGCTACCTTCCCGGGACTAATTTGCAGGGTAGTCATCGTCTATTACCTCGTAATAGGAGTGAGTAGGAGAGGTTTGTATGATACATTAGTACAACTTGGTTGTTATGGCGGCTATTATGAAGGAAGCATAAAATGGCGGTTAAAAACCCGACACAGCGCCATATTGAGAAGTTGTGAAGAAATTTATATTTTTGAAATGTAGTTAAATTATAGATTTGCCCCCCTGTATGTAGTGCTGATTGTTTTATTGCCTACAATACCACAAATATATGGTTAAAATATTGAGAATAAAATGTCTCCATTAGTTAAAATTTCCATACGGGAGTCGTCGAAAACAACAAGCCTTTTTAATCCGCATTAAACTTTATTCAGCCTGCCTTTTTATTGATTGAAAAGAAAATTTAACTGTGGATACTAAAGTTGAAATTTGACCACGTATAACAAAGTACCGGTTGACGGAGAGGACCTTGAAAAAGGGTAGCTTTCACCAAACGCTAGTCTTCCTGCGTTACATTCCAAGGTAGGCAACAACATAGTAAGAAAAATAATTGAATCATGTTGCTCTATTGGGACTGGTAACCAACATGGAAATAATAGTTACATTTTTAAAAAATAAAAGAATGTCAAAAACTGTATATACCAACATAACCTCAAAGAATATCATTCTGGAAACTTGGAGAGACTCAGACAAATCCCGGAATATAGAACAGTAAATTGTTAAAGTGTTACATTTTACCAACTGATTTGTCACAGTCAAAATTGAGCACTAATACGCCCTCTTCCTCTTCTTGCTTCCTTTTTGCCCTTCAGATACACTGTCAACCCTTCGAATACTTCCTGCTTAATACTGTTGATGTCGCTAATCACAATTCTTGCACAGTAGTCTGCTCTGAGCGTCAAGTGCGTATTTTCCTAACATCAGTAATGATGTGAAATAGGTTATGACCCTTTAAGGAAAAATAAGATTCGTACAAAAAAAATGAAGACAACTTGTAATTACGATTGATTTCCTTGCAACTGAAGGGCAATTTAAATTAGAACCTAGCTGAGATCTAGCAAGTCAGAAAGGTGTCTCAGGAAGTTCTCCATGTGGCACATAAGGAAGACACCACAGTCAGTTCCAAGCTTAGTAGTCTTCTATGGGAGATGGACCTCGTAAATATTTTACTGCTTAACCTCAGTAACCCTTGGATGGTTAACTTCCCACAGGTAGTTGGCCACAATAGCTCGCTTATAATAGGAACAACAGTTGCAATTAAGATGAAATTACTAGTAATAATTATAGAATCCATTATAGCAAAAAAAAATTTCTTTTTTTTTTCCCCCCTCCTAGACGCTTACAGGAATCTACAAGGTTTTTGGAACCATTTTGGGTCCGATTGTATCCAGTTATCAAGGTACTATATGCGCTTCCTCACAAAATTAAACACTACCAGAGAATAATGCATCTCAATAAGAACTGGAAGGAAAATATGTAGAACAACATTAGCTTTCAAAAATCGAAATGTTACATCATAACAAAGTAAATACCAACTAACTATCATTAAGCAATCACAATTCCAGCATTATGATATGATTGCTCAACATATGAGTGATATTTTAGTAACATGCAGGATTATGGTACCATACCATGTCTGCCTTTGCCAGATCAAATCCCATTAAGTCACTTCAACACTTCCCTTACCGGAGTAGTTCGATTTGCTTCTCCTTGGTTGCCTCTAGCTGTGGGAACAACAAAAAAATTACATAACAGCTACTTGCAAACAATAGGTAATACTTACATGCAATTAAAAACTAGTGCTTAGTGATGAAATTTTCATACATTCATAACACAGCTGAAACAGACATGGTCCAATGCTCCTCTTCTATTCCATTGTGTAGTATTAAGCACCTCTGACCAGGCATTAACAACAGTCGATAAAACATATACCCCTGCATCAAGACTCATCAGCAGTTCCCTATCCACCATGTATCCAGAACCATCATAGAACAGCCTCTCCCTGCGATAAAACATGGAATAGCATAACTAACCAACTTGTGCAACACCAGATTCCCTCTTACCGTATCGTAAACAATAAATCTTTTCCACCTTAAGGTTAACAAAAAGGTTACATTAAACGCACCCTTCCTTCAACTGTGATTTCGTTGTTAGGCAGTAGTCAGCAATGTAGAGTGCTTGGTAGGGCATGTCGCTAAGAAAACCGGTGTTTTTGGAAACCAAGTTCGATGTGAACTTGAAGCTCTTACCAACCTCCAAGTTCGCCCAATGGGATGTAGGAAGGGGCTGAGTTCTTACAGGCGTTGTTGTACCCTTGGTGTAAAGGGGAGGATACCTTAACAATCTGAAGATCATCAACAACTCCACGGTTCGGTTCAGAAGTAACAGGGGCATTTGATGTATCGCAGTAACTGGGATGGTGGGGATACAGAGTTTAACAGGCAGATTAAAACTGGTTGGAAATAATGGTATATGCTTGTATATGAAACTATACAATTAAAAGGGGGGAGGGGGGGGGGGGGGGGGAGGGAAGACTAAGGTGCATAAAGCACAATTTCTCTACATCTGTTGTTTCCATCTGGTACATATGCTGTTGGCTGACGAAGTTCAAGAGGGCTTAATGTGGCTTGTAGGTTCAGTAAAAAATCAAGTTCTGTCATTATCTCACTCAATCTGTTAAAGTACTTAATAGATACACGCTCCATGTAAGAAATCAAGTGCTTAGCAATTCCGGGATAAACAGAAAACTGTATATCTTCTCGGAAACTAGATAACCCTTGGATCGTATCCTTTGATACCAATGAAATATTTCACATAGACTCTACTATTCTACGAGCACCCTGAATAAATAATAACACCAATGACCATCAGCCTAAAGCACAACAATTATTTTGAAGTTGTACCAAGGTATATTGCATACAACTGGAATACAATGTAGATGATTTATGGAACTATGCAATTATTTTTACCTCGATAAACCTATTCTGCAGAGTGTTATAGTCCGAGTCGGTGCCAGCAAACCTGAAAGTTATTGATTTACCAACCGGAGCAACTGGAGGAAGTGTTTGCCTAAACCCTACATCCAAAATGAAACCGTACCCATTGAGGCTCAAGGGGGTTAATTATGATAACAGGTGTTCTAATTTATAAGCAGGAGTAAACTATAGTAGCATTCAAATCATTAACAGATTCTAATAGTGGATCGAACATGGGCTTTACATAATTAGGAACACAAACAAAAAAAATGAATTAAGAAAAAAACATTAGGGAAAAGGGCGGGGATAATCTTTCCCTTTACATAAGTGTAAAAGCCCTATATTTTGGGGATTATTAGGGATGCATTCATTGTTTTCCCACTTCTTTTGGACCGATGTTTATGTATTTGCTTGGGAAAAAAACATCACCTGGACCATTTTCAGCTAATTTGCCGCATTGTTTCATCGAGTCGTCAGGCACAGCCGATGCGGATTTCACCGTCGCCGCCGGTGGCCTCATTTGGGGGGTTGTATCATTATCCCCCCGGTCAAATTGACTATAACTCTGTGATTCTTAGTCGATTCAACTTTCTATTTTTTGTATGCGCTCCTAGTCCTCATCCTCGAAGTTCAATGAGAGGGCTTATTGTTGTCAGTAATGGGTATTAGTTTTCCTAACAGGCTGGATACTATGGCACTGTCGAGACGTTTCCAGATGCTGTTGTGGGAATTGAAGAGCCACCAGAGAAGATGGGGTTGTAACTGAAGTGGAAAAGTTTCTCTATGAAGTTTATTAATTTCCATAGTAGTCCTCCGATTTTTATGAAATTATTATGGCTCTGGAAACATCAGTTGCTGACTCTAGAAGGGCCGATGCATGACAGTTAAAAAATATGTTCGACACAGCCTAAGAATGGAATAGCACACTATACAAAAGTATAATTTTGGAATCAAACTCAATTGCCAGTTCTAAAGAAATGTAATTAATCAGATGGGACTTCACCCCCATATAGTAGACGATGATTTAAATTTAATGGGCAAAAAAGTAACCGAATTGAATTCCACTACTTGCTCACGATTAGAGCTAGGTGTGAATCGAAACCGTCTAGACAATCAGTTATGTAGGGGCACGATCTGTTCATTTGTAATGAAACTCATGTCGAGTAATGAAGTGGGTTACTGGGCGGTTAATCAAACATTGACATTAACCATAACACATTATATATATGCTTGGTATGTAAGAGGACATTTTATAATGCGTCATAGCATAACGTAAATTGGAACTCTAAATATTGATCGGGTTGTTCAGCGGCAACGAAATTAGTTAACACAAAAAAGAGATAAGACTTTTTTTTTCCCTTTACATATTCACAGTGAACGAGATGTCTTGCACGGGGGTAGCGACATACAGTAGCAGTCTGCATGGTCTAACAGTGGTAAATTTTAGCTGACGCTTACGTTTGAATTATTTTCCCCCAATTCCGTATTTGTCGATTTCAAGGAAATTTTAAAATTAATTTTTTGCCTAAATGTCATTTATTTATGTATTCATACACAATTTACAATAGAAAATGCCAAATTCATACGTGGAAATGAAAGAAGGATATCTTCCTGTGTTTGTAATGGTAACGGTTGGGATCAAAACTTGTAAATGTTCGGTGTTTCCTTCTCCTAACGGCGACGAAGGAGCCATTATGTACAGATAAAACATACAGGAATTCTGTGATGAGCTAGGGCAGCACGAAGGTTATCAAATCGGAGTGTATTATGATCATTTGCATGGGTTTTTTATGAGATCCTTTGATTGGGTTGGACAAGACGTAATTTACCATCAAACGATAAATGCCGGGGAAGATTATCGGTGATATGTGCTGTGTAGCCTTATTGACGATGGGCACAACAAATTAGTATACCCTTCTAAACTCACTTTTTATGTGTTCAATTTAAATTAATATTCGTATCATTACTTTATGTAGAAAATGTGCATTTTAACCATGATTTTTTACTTTTTCATTTTCTTTTACCCTATTTGTATCTGTTAAATAATTTCATTCATCTTCAGAACTAATTTCCAACAGCAATAATATTACCACCAATTTCAACAGTCCAGCCAATTAACTCCTTACTAGGCTTTTCATTGCGTTGTTTACAACTTCATTTACTCTTTTTACAAATTCTGAGTCCTTTCAATCATTGCATAAATTAATGGGCACAATATTTTATATCTACCAAATGACTATACCATTTGGTCCTTTGGATTGTAACACTAAAATCCTTACAGTGTACTACTTCTGCTCTTTCGGTGTTTCATTCTTTGCTCACAAAACATTTCATTCTCCCGTACGCGATTCCTGTTCGATTTACCCTTAATCCTATTCCTCTCTTCCAATCCCTCTTCCCACTCTGGTTAATGCGGCCATTGCCGTATTCCACAGTTTTCTTTCTCCCACCATTCCCACTTTTTATTACTCAGTCCACCGATTCTTAGCACTGGATTTTTATCGTTCATAATAATTTCCGTACCAATTTCCCTCTTACTTTTTCCTATACTTTTTTTCCTCATTACCTTGTATATCTAAATCTTTTCACAGACTTTCTACCCATTCCTTAACCCGCAAAATCAGAACCTACTTTCTGGTCCCGTGAAGAAGATACCACATGCGGAGAGAGAGAGAGAGAGAGAGAGAGAATATATAAAATCAATTCTATTAAAATAATGTCGCGTGGAAACACGCTATATCTTCCGTGTCTTCTATGTGTACTCCCACTTATAGGGGAAAATTTGTCATTATCTCACGTGGGACCCCCGTCGGGATCGTCGGTCCACGCCATCATCGGTCCATTTACATTTACTCTAAAAGAAAAGCATATCGGTCAAAAGGTTTTTCTCTATCCACTTCTTCCGAAAAATCCAAGGCACAAGTGAACCTGACTTAAACCACAAAAGATAAATAAATCAAAAAAAAAAAAAAACTTAATAGGCTATCCACCATATACGAGAAACAACAAATGATCATAGCAGTTATTAATTAGTTCCAACATATGTATCTTATCAGTGTGATGAGAAACAACATCTTCTCTACTCTCTCGGTGTCTAGACGTGGATGCAACAAAATAATACCTTCTATTTGTTTGTCTACTATAAATAATGTTAATATTCGGCCACTAGAATCTGAATTTTGCAAAGAGGGCGCTCATATTTCCAGCTAACAATAATAGAATACCAACGGAAAGTCACTTATCAAAAGAATAGAAATGAAATTATAATCCATTTACATATGAGCTTAAAAACAGAACAACTGTAAGTATTCCAGCTACAAAACAGAACAAATGTAAGAATTCTAGCTTAAAACACTCCAAATAACTAAAAAACTGAGCAATTACAATAATTCCAGTAAAAAAACAATCCAAAAAAAAAAACAAAAAAAGAATTCCACTTCAAAAAACATTCAAGAAAAAATTAAAAACTGCACGGAAAAACATCATTACTTTCAACCAACGTCGTTCTATCAACAACATTAGTTTCAATCCAAGTCCCTTGATCAATACAAACAAAACTAGGAACATGTTTTCTATCTACCTTACACCAAGAAAACACACCATGCACAAAAGTTTTTGGTTGGCCATATGGCAAACCCTCCCACCCACAAGTCCACATTATGTAAATCAAATTATTTAGACATACAAACTGCAATAGTGTGGTCTGTTATCAATTCTCAGATCCATGATCTTTACTGCATTACATGTCGAATCATCAAACATTACACATTGTGTCGATCCAAAGAAAGAGTAGTAGAGCATTGAGAGCAGTAAAGACTCACTTGGCTGCTTCCTTTTTTTAGTCAATCAGTTTTCTACACATTTCAGAAGTTAATATAGATTGTTCAATTAGTCTTGCTTTAATTCTCACCAAAAGAGATCTAAATAAAGAAAGGCACCCTCCAAAACATTCATAACAGCATTCAAGAGACGTTCCATATGAAGTATAACATACGGACAGATTATGGATAACAACATTTTGGACATCTTGCCTCTGCAATTCAGCCTGCAAAAGTAGAATGCACGAAGGAGATGACGGACGCCGGGGAGATGACAACCAGCGAAGGAAGAAGACGACGGACGCGGAGGAGGAAGAAGAAAGAAGAGGGAAAAAAAAACTGAGACCTAGAAGGGGGTATGTTTTTTGGTCTCAAACCAAAAACTGAGATATGGGTTTGAGTCCTCTTTTGTGGAACATGGGGTTCAGCCCATTTTGGGGGAATTTTTGGTCTTAACCCCAAAATATGCCCAAACCAGTTCTTAGACCTGGGAGAAGAACAGGCCATATGTGTAGGTTTGGTCACAGAAATTGCAAATTGGTGAAACATAATTGGATCTGTAGCAACAATATCACCTCTCCATTTACTCACTACTTAGGCCATGTTCAGACAATTGTAGGAAACAAATCGCATTATCTTTCTGTACGACTATTTTTATATTTGATTACATGTAAAAGGAACAATTTTTAGGGAAAAATGTAATACTAGTCCACAATCTTTAACTGTGTTTTAAATATAGACCACATTGTTTAATAACTATCAAATGTAGTCTACAATTTATCTGATTTTTTTCAATTTCAGTCCAAAAGACAAAAATTTGACCACAATTAACGGTCTCTGAATTTTTCTATCAGTCAAAGTGGGTTTGACGAACTAAACCACCTTACTCATTTTTTCCAAATCCATTTCCCTCTCCTCCTCTAATCTTCCAAAAGTCGGATGAACATTTCGGGAAAAAAAAAATTGGAAGAAGGGAGGTGGATTAGTTCGGTCAAACTCGATTTGACTAACAACAAAATTTGGAGTCAAGGTTGGTGTGGGGCTGAGGTCGTGTCTGGTCGTGGTGGGGCCGATGTCGGGTCGAAGACGGAACCGAGGTCAAGATGGGGGTGGGGGCCTGAATCGAGTCGGGGCGGGGGCTGCGTCGAGGCGAGGTCGGGGGTAGGACAAGCCAACCCACGAGTTTAACTTAAAATGACTTTAAATTTTTTTAAATATTAAAACATGTTGAAAGTGTACTTCAAAATATACTTTAAGATTTTTTCCCCTTAATATTTACTTTTGGGACATCAAATTACCAAAATAATCACAAAAAATTCAAATTCCCATTCTATAGAAAACGAAGACGGCAAATTCGTTTTCATTGAAAACGAATTGCCATCTTCGTTTCTAGAAAAAAAATTTAAAATATATAGAAAAAAGAAATTAAAATTTAGTGAGAAACGAATTCGCTAAATTCGTTTTCTCGTAGAAACAAATTTGATTTTTTTATTTTTTTTAGAAAAAATACTTTTCAATAAAAAAAGAATTAGGGAAAAACGAATCCCCCAAATTCGTTTTCAACTTTATGTAAATATATAGCTTAAAATTTAATTTGTAATTGAATCAGAGAGTTAATAAGTTACGGAATTTGTTTAAGGACATTAAATGATCATAGTATTTAAATAAATATTTATAATTCTTTTTGTACAAAAGAATTTAATATAGGCTTAATCACTATTTACCCTTCGTGTTATTCCATTTTCATTACTTATCCCCCATGTTTTTAAAACAAACTATTTTTACCCCCCATTTGAGTAAATCATGTGTAATAATTATTAAATGATGACATCTCCGCCACGTTATGATTTCTCTCCCTCATTTGCCACGTCACTACATTCTCTTTCCGCCACGTCATCACAACCACCTTCAAATAGAGGGCAAAAATTTTGTTACTAGATGGGGATTGAACACGCAACCTTCAACTTCCACACATGTGGACTAACCATTAGGCTAATAATGTTTTTTAAACTAATTATAATTCTCATTAGATTTATCATTTACTCTCTCTCTCAACTGTCCAAATAAAATAGCATAAGATTATGTTCTTTTTGATTCATTTCTACAAGAATCATTACTTTTTTCTTCCAAAACTTTACATAAAAAAACTTACTTTCTACTAATTTAAATTTTGAATTTTGAATTTTGAATTAAACTTTTGAATTTAAAATTTTTAATTTTAAAATTTAAATTTTTTATTTTAAATTGAGTATAAAATTAAGTTACTTTTTTTATGAAAAGTTTTGAAAGAAAAAAAGAAATGATTCTTTTAGAAAGGAATAAAAAAGAACAGAGTCTTATGCTCTTTTATTTGGATAGTTGAAAGAGAGTAAATGATAAAGCTAATGAGAATTATAATTGGTATAAAAAGCATCACTAGCCTAGTGATTAGTCCACATGCAAGGGAGTTGAAGGTTGTGTGTTCAATCCCCTGCTAGTAGCAAAATTTTTGCCTTTATTTGAAGGTGGTTGCGATGACGTGGCAGAGAGAGAAGGTAGGTGACGTGGCCAAGGAAGGAGAGAAATCATGACGTGGTGGAGATGTCATCATTTAATGAGGGTAATGTTATCATTTTAATGATTATTACACATGACTTAGTGAAAGAGGGGTAAAGAGTTAGTTTTAAAAACATATGGCGTGAGTAGTGAAAAGAGAATAACACGGGGGTAAATAGTGATTAAGCCTTTAATATATGATTTTACTATTCTAGTAGACATTTAAAAATATGAAATTATATTAAAAAACATGTTTTAAAAAATAACTCTTGAACGGTTCTTAAATGTATCATATTTTTTATTTAAATTGAAGTAACCAAAATGTGTAATCAAGATCCCTATGAATACGATCTCTTGAAAATGATTAAAACTATACTTACATTAAAACTACTGTGCCTTGGATGGGGTTAGTTTTGTGTTTATTCATTAGGATTAATATGGATTATTATGTGTTCTAATTTTGATTTCTCTGTTCCTTCTCATCTTGCAACGATAGTTAAACCATCTCCAACAGTTTTTAACTATTCCAGTCACATCTACCTCTAACTTCCAGTTTCTACAGTAAATTCACCCCAGCAGAAAACTCTACTTTCCAGTTTTTCAAGAATATTCTATGATTCCTTCATACACATAATTTTAAATTCAATTTAATTACTTTTGTACTATTCAAGTTATTTATACAAAAATCCCAACTAATTGTTTTATTTTGCAGTTCCCTCTAATATGATAAATTCATTTAGTTAATAATTAAACGATAATTATATTAATATCGCAATGAAGATTGATAAAATGCAAACTAAATTAAAAGCAGTCCCGACACACGAAATTTAATAATACTAAAAAAAACTTATATAATTATTTAGAAAATAAAATGTAAACTACTAAACTAATATTACTAATCCGAAATAAATTGATTTTTAATTTGTATTTTAATCCCGACACACTAAAATAAGAGTAGTCCCGACACACGAAATAAAATGATTTTTAATTTGTATTTTAATCTTCTTTACTTTTATGTAATCTCTTTTTATTTTATATTTTATGTAATGTTTTTTCATATTGTGTACTTCTTAATATTAAGTAATTTTATAAATATGAATGTTTGAATTACTATATTTTTAATTTTGGATACTTTGAAAGGTCGTTTTTCATAATTATATTATGCAAAATTTTAAAATTCTCTTATAATTAAGTAGAGTTGACTATAATTATTTATATTTTAATCACATATGAAATAACAACTAAATAAATTAAACTCTTAAATTTATAATAATAACAAAGTTTGTTTTTTAATTAATCAATTCAAATAATAGATAAAAACAAATTTAGGGCTTAAAGTGTAAATAAAGTAAAATAAATAATAATAAAAAAAGCTCGAGATCCACTGTTCACACCTCTGGACAAAACGCAGAGGTCCAGCCCACCTCCCCCTTTCCAACACTCTAGCCACTGCTGGAGATGCTCTTATATTTATCCCGAACATTACTTCAAAAATACAACGAAATACTTCTTAATGTAGATTAATATTGGTCATCGTCATTTTTTATGTTTTTTAAAAAAATTTTATTTATATGTTGATTTTAATTTTTACTGAATTTTTTCTATTACAATCAGTTTAGACAGTTATTAAAATGATATGCAAATCCGTATCTAATGAGCCACAATAGTTTAGTCTTCAAGGCTTGTACAATGCCTTTCATTCATAGGGATGTATTTCTTTTCTTTAATAAGTCATACATTTTTATAGAAATAATTAATTTAAAAAAGAATTTTTATTTTTTTAAAAAAAATGGTACAAATGGAAAACGAATTGGCGTTTCTTGGTGGAAATAAATTTTTTTTTTTTGAATTTATTTTATAAAAACGAAGAGGGTGGATTCGTTCTTTCTAAAAATGAATTCTCCGTCTTCAGTTTCTATAGATTGAGAATCAAAAAAAAAAAATTGACTATTTTTGTAATTTTATGCCCCAATATGAATATTGGGGGCAAAAATCCGTAATTTAAATATATTTTACTTACAATTATTTTTTTTAAACATTTTGCAATTTTTTGTCCAAACATCATTTTTAAGTTTTTTATAATCTTAAAACACTAAAAATATTTTTGAAGTATTTGTCTAAACAGGACATTAGTGTATTCTAATTTTAGTAGTCACAATAAATTTTATATTATTAAAATCAAATTAATTAATCGAATTTTGTGTTTTGATTCTTTTCTTTTCTGGGCACGGCGGAAGTGAAGTGTCAAGCTTTCACACACTCGTATCACAAAGGCGTTATTTTAATATATTACACTGAAATTTGTTTAATCACGTTGACCAAATTGCTATTCCTTTTTAAATGTAGTAATTACGATTACTACATTATTTTAGTTAACCTTCGGGGTCTGTGTATAGATTATTTTAGTTTTAGTTTTACGTTTTATTTTACTCTTAAGACTTAAAATTTTGACTCTTTATATTTTTATGGCTTCATTAAATTTTGACCCCTGTGTATAAAGGTGTTAATTATTTGGATAGACCTATTAACCTACGCAATCCAAAGCTTATTCGGATAAACGGTTGTGAGCAGGGGCGGTTTTCTTTTTTTTTTTGGGGGGGAGAGGGCGTGCCATGCCCCTTTGTGAATAGTGTATTTTTTTTATTTTTTTTCAATTTTTACAATGTATTTTTCTATAAAAAATAAGTTTATATGTATATTTGGCCTCCCTCTCAAATTTGTTTCTTGATCCACTACTGGTCGTGAGTGAGTGGTCATCGAGTGAGCGGCTTCACTAGAATTGTTAACTGGTTTAATGGTTTGGATTCGGATTTTGAAATAAATTTGAATAACTCTTTTAATGTAACGGAGGAAATATTCAATTTGTTCTTTTTTTTTACTACTGAAAACAATGTGATGTGATCCAGCCCGGGGATGGACTAAAACACAATAAAGACGACCGTTCTAAGGGTTGCTCCGTTGGTTGGTGAAACCTCGACCCGCCAACAAATGGACAAAACGGAACCTCGGTATAGAAACCTCGACCCACGAGTGTGCAATGTTGAGAACCTCGGTATAGAAAACGCCACGAACAACTCACCAAGATTGTTCGATAAGTTTTTGAACGCCACAAGACGAAGTCTTGATAAGTTCAGAAAGTTCTAAAAGAACTTAGAGTTAACAAACTCTCAAATTACATTATCCAAGTTGTTTTTCAAATGTTTACAAAGGTAGCCTTTTATAGGCAATGAAAGACTATTCTAGAATATAAATGAAAGCCTTAAATTGAATCAGATTTTCCCCATTTAATGGTGTAGCCGAATAGTCCATAGGACTTCTTGAATTGTGATCTAAATTCAGCAAAAACTCTTGGAAGCTCCATGTATTTGCTGAACAGAATTAATTCCACCTCTTGGTTTTCATTTCTGCGTGATTCCATTCATTAATTCAGCTGCAAATTTTTAATTGCTGAACCTTTCCAAATGCCCCTCTCTTTTTATGGTTCCATGCAGCCATTAAAATGGTAAGTTGAAGAGCTTGCTTGATGGCTGCTAATTGACCTTCTCAATCCTTCCAAATTCAGCATTGATTCCTTGCATGCATTTGAATGAAGTGAGTCACCTCTTGGACTTTGGCCGAAACTCCCATGCAAGTGAAGAGACTCCTTGAGCCTTTAATGTTGACCGAAAGTCCAAGCTGAATTGGTGGCAAAGAATCTGATTTTAATAGCCTTTAATTAGCATGAATGGATATCCATATCGCACAAATTAATCATCCGAAATGCCTTCCAGCATGGCTAATTTATGCACTGACTGAATTCTAGAACACAATTCTACGATTTGTCCGTCTTCTCATGCACACAATTCTTGAACAAAATCTTGCACTTTGTTGCGCTAAGTCGGATCGCATCATTCCCCTCCTCTTAAAAGAAGATTTGTCCTCAAATCTTGTATCTGCATTAACAACAAAGGACAAACATAAGAATGATTTGAAATCACTAAAGCACTTTCACTTACCAAGTGTGGTGAGCCTTTAGTTTTCTCCAAAACTTGAATTGCAAGCAACATCCTCCGAATACAACATTAAGAACATGGACGTTGTCATTCCTCAAATGTAACCAAATCCAAATTCCAAACTTGCACATGTGCTCAAAGATGAGCCTTTGACGCCTCTCTTTGAATTGGTTCACAATGGCACATTTCCTTGGCTCAATGATGGGGCTTGCCTCCTTATGCTTTGATTTGTCAAACTTCTTCCTTTGTGATCTCTCCAAATTCACAAACACACTTAAGAGCAAATAAGTTAACCCCAAAAGATTCAATGAAGCAAACTCACATAGCAAAAACTTAGAGAGATGAGAACACAAATCAATGCTTTGTTTGGCCATTCCAAAAATCTTGGAAATTTCCTTGAAACATATCTTAAAAATTTTGTTGGCCAAGAAACCATACAACTTTACACCACAATATGCATTTCTAAACATCAAATAATGTAAACACTTAGAAACGAATAATGTCACATTCTCCAACTTATCAAACCCAAAAATCACAACAAGATTATCAACAAACATAAACTTGGGTTGAATATTAGCAACTTTCTCACAAATGACAAAACTCTCACAAGTGTTTTCAAAAATATCTTTTACATGTGCACTTCCCATAATTCCAAAATCAAGAAACAATTTGTGCACAACAATGTCACACTCAAAACAACTTAACTTGAATCTCTCAAACAAGAATCCTTTAAACTTGACAAATTTTTGTAAAGTACTTTGAGAAAACTTAGAACTCTCAAAAGAACAAAAGTACTTGCAAAATCCAGAAAATTTAGGCTTTGAAATCCTTTCAAACATAAAGCCTCTATACTTGCAAAACATTCCCAAAACTTTCTTTCCACAACCAAGAAAATTTTCAAAGGAAGACTCTCGATTGAAAAATTCTTCAAAAGAATGAACACTCAATACATATGCCTTAATCACAAGTTCATCACTCTTGACAAATTTTCCAAAAGAAACTTCATCTCTTTCATGAAAATCTTCACATGAATTAGCAAAATCATGCTTCAACAAATTCCCAAAAGAATTCATATCACAAGAAATCAATTCATCACAGAATTCAAAATTAGAAACTTCTTCACAAGATTTGAAATCAAGATGAGGGAAAAAGTTCCCAAAAGATTGGGTAAAAAATCCATCACACAAGGTAAAACCAAGACGATAGAAACATATGCCCAACACTTTCCATTTACATACAAAAGACTTATTATCAAAACAAGAATCAAGATAGCACAAATCTTTATCATGCTCAAAAGTAAAAGATGAGTTCAAAGCATACCTCTTTGAAGATGAATCAAAAGAATTCAAAGTATACCCTTCACTCCTTGTTCTTTTGTCTGTGAATGCCTCACGTTCCATTCCAAACTCTTGGAACCACAAACGATATTGCCATATGTCTTGCACTTGAACCAAAAAGAGTTCACCTCCCTGCAAAGCAATTAAGGCAACTTTGCTCGGTGTGCAACCGGCTTGAGATTTAGAGGGTAGAAAATTCTTTTCATTCAAGAAAAGTATGAGGGAATTCAAGAAATTTTCTTTTTCTTTCAAAACAGAAATTTCCCACTCATTTTCTCTCGACTCTTTTTCAATCTCATTTTCTCTCAACTTTTTTTCACTTCCTTTTGAGCTCTCAATTTCTTTTCTTTCAAAACTCAATTGCTTTCCACAAACTTGCACCGGTGGCATGAGTAAAACAATTTCAAAATTTCTATTGAGTATAAAAGTATACTCAACACGCTTATCAAATACCCAAGCACGTCCCAACATCAAATGAGTTACAAACTTTGGAACAACAACATAGAAAATTCCATTGATGTACCTTTTAACGGGAAAGGGCACTTGGACATGCTCTTGCCAAGGACTCCATGTAGAAAAGTGTTTCTCAAAATTTGCACTTTTGACTCCAAACAAGTCATCTTGAACGATAATGTCTTCTTTTACAACATAAAAATGTTGTTCCACCAAAGCCATTGATAGAACTTCTTCACTTTGATTCGTGGTGGAATCTTTTTCATTGAGTTGCATAGGATGACTAGGAAGAATAGGAAGAACATCATCACTTTTGAACCCCTCTTCTTGGGTTTCCACTTCTTTCTCTTCAAGGACAACATCTTTTTCAACAACTTCAACATCATCAGGCCTAGTACCATCATTGCCAAGACTAGAAAATTTAGATTTAAGGGATAAATCTTGACTAGGAACTTTAACCTTAGGAATTGATGTAGAGGTTGGAGTTGTTGCACATAATGCATTCCATGCCCTCTCAAGATCACTCGATGGATTGGTCTTAGCCCTCGTGGTCGTAGTTGGTGGATGTTCTCTTATGTAGGAACTTGACCTCCGTGACCGTGAACTAGAATTAGCCCTTTTGAAATCGGACTTATAACATCTCTTGTGACAATCCAACTCGTCACGAATCACTTCCTTTGCGACCTTCTGAAATTCTTTCATGAAAGCTTGAACACAAGGAGTTTGAAGAAATTTTTGTTGAGCCTTCTTGGTGCTGTACCTTTGACTACGAGACATTTTGTTGAAAACCTGCAAGAAAAGTTAGCAAACACTCTTCCTCACGTGTTTACACTCGTGTATCACACAAAATGGCTTCTTTTTTTTTTTTCACTCTAATAGTCTCACCACACTGCCTTTTACCACTCTTGTTTTTTTTTTAAACTTCAAAGTTCTAATCGAACTAAAAGATCAATTAACAAGACTAGCTTGTGGCCTTGAGGAATTCAAAGACTTAAACAACAATCTTCCAGTGTTTTACAAGAGTTCAAAATATTCAAAGAAATAAATTGAAACTCAAGTAAAAAGGAACTCAACACCTTTCGTCTTCTAAGAGACACCTCTTATTCCACGATGACTTTCCGTAATCCAAGTGACCTTCTTTTCTTTCTTCCTTTTTTTTTTTTTTTTTTTTTTTTTTTTGAAACGTCCAAATCTTGGACACTTTTTTTCTCTTTTTTTATTTTTTATTTTTTTATAATAAACGTTCTAAAATTACAAGATATACTCCACACGGAGTTAAAATAAAAGAAAAAGATTGAATTCCGCTAACCCGAGAAACTCAGTGATAAGAACCTTGCCAATTTGTGACAAGACCCGCTACCGAACCGTGAGCCTCCGAACCATTGGAAATCGACTAGATGAGAAGAGACCGTAGCAACCGTTAGAGATGGCTCTGATACCATTTGATGTGATCCAGCCCGGGGATGGACTAAAACACAATAAAAACGACCGTTCTAAGGGTTGCTCCGTTGGTTGGTGAAACCTCGACCCGCCAACAAATGGACAAAACGGAACCTCGGTATAGAAACCTCGACCCACGAGTGTGCAATGTTGAGAACCTCGGTATAGAAAACGCCACGAACAACTCACCAAGATTGTTCGATAAGTTTTTGAACGCCACAAGACGAAGTCTTGATAAGTTCAGAAAGTTCTAAAAGAACTTAGAGTTAACAAACTCTCAAATTACATTATCCAAGTTGTTTTTCAAATGTTTACAAAGGTAGCCTTTTATAGGCAATGAAAGACTATTCTAGAATATAAATGAAAGCCTTAAATTGAATCAGATTTTCCCCATTTAATGGTGTAGCCGAATAGTCCATAGGACTTCTTGAATTGTGATCTAAATTCAGCAAAAACTCTTGGAAGCTCCATGTATTTGCTGAACAGAATTAATTCCACCTCTTGGTTTTCATTTCTGCGTGATTCCATTCATTAATTCAGCTGCAAATTTTTAATTGCTGAACCTTTCCAAATGCCCCTCTCTTTTTATGGTTCCATGCAGCCATTAAAATGGTAAGTTGAAGAGCTTGCTTGATGGCTGCTAATTGACCTTCTCAATCCTTCCAAATTCAGCATTGATTCCTTGCATGCATTTGAATGAAGTGAGTCACCTCTTGGACTTTGGCCGAAACTCCCATGCAAGTGAAGAGACTCCTTGAGCCTTTAATGTTGACCGAAAGTCCAAGCTGAATTGGTGGCAAAGAATCTGATTTTAATAGCCTTTAATTAGCATGAATGGATATCCATATCGCACAAATTAATCATCCGAAATGCCTTCCAGCATGGCTAATTTATGCACTGACTGAATTCTAGAACACAATTCTACGATTTGTCCGTCTTCTCATGCACACAATTCTTGAACAAAATCTTGCACTTTGTTGCGCTAAGTCGGATCGCATCACAATGTTACATAATATGAGATGAAAAACACTCATTATCGTGAGATTCGAACGTTAAAATAACAAAAACAAATAAAGTTACTAATTAAATCATCAATCTCTAAATTATCGTGAGGATCCTTTCACCATTACTCATGGTTACTCTTGACTCTTATATATTATTTGGGTCTTGACTCCATTATTAGCGTTGGATCATGTTCATATTGATGCAATCAAGTCAAACCAATTGAACCAAATAATCCGTTTCAAAAAAAATAAAATAAAATAAAAAATGAACCAAATAATAATCAAAATTCAAAAAAAAAAAAATCAAATAATAATTACTACTCCCCTTCTGTTTCTTCATAAAGTTAATCTTGTATTATACGGATGTATAATAACAAGATTAACTTTGACAAATGTATAACTTATCATGAATATCAATGTACAATATTTAAAATTTGTGACACTATTTATTCTGTTTATATCCTTACTTTTTAAAGTATGAACTAATTGTGAACTAAACATGATTATATTATATATCAGTAAGCATACGATGAGTAAAATAAATTAAAAATGACTCTTTTATTTAAATAAAAAATATTTTTAAAAGTGAACTCTTTTAATAGATGGAATAGAGGAGTAATATATTATATGGGGGTAGGGCTTTTCTCCCATTTGCAATTGTCTCGTTTGTTTATCAACAGACTGCGTATCGTGCTGGTTGGAACCAAATCAAAGATCAAATAATTTTTTCCATATAATCATCACTTCAAATAATTGAAGAGCTGCTTTCTTTTTTTTCTTTCTTTCTTTTTTGGTTGATATTAGTCGTGCTGCCCTGTTTTTTTATTTATTTTTTATTTTATATTAGTAGTGCTGCCCTTTTTTTTTTATAGTTGAAACTGGCGGCCGTAGCCTTTTTATTTCATTGGAATAGAGGAGGAACTACAAACAAGGGGGACATGCAATCTGACCCTGCCTCAAAACGGGTCTATATTCGAATATACAGAAAGCTCCTAGTATCTAGAATGACCAACCCCTTAATCTACTGGGGAAGGTTCCCCATGAAATAAAGGTTTTCGAACCTGTAGCACTTGCCCCTGTGGCCAAAGCATTCGCAACCACATTTCCTTCCCTGTAGATATGTCGCAAAACATAGTTCCTGATGAGTTCTCGTACTTGAAACAAAATACTTGCCGATTGCCACGGATCCTTTCCTGTTTTTATCGCATGTTCGAGCACTTGTGAGTCAGTTTCTATCTCCAGAGTCAATATACCCAGCTGCCGACAAATCATGAGTCCATACAAAAGCACTATTGCCTGGAAGGACGTGATGCAACCCAAGAAGACACTAGCCACAAACACCACTTCACCTGTAATAGTTCGTAGTACCGCTCTTGCGCCTGCCGGTCCAGGGTTCCCCATGGATGATCCATTTACGTTCAACTTATA
Source organism: Leptodermis oblonga (assembly GCA_016801395.1). Classification (NCBI taxonomy): domain Eukaryota; kingdom Viridiplantae; phylum Streptophyta; class Magnoliopsida; order Gentianales; family Rubiaceae; genus Leptodermis; species Leptodermis oblonga. The sequence continues at coordinate 11,514,651 of CM028759.1, forward strand.
TTGCGTACACCGTGGCCCTTCCCACGCTACTATCTTTGGTACTTTCTTCTTTCTGTACGCCCAACGTGATAAAATTGTACCCTCCAAGAACTGCGCCCCTGAAGTGCACTGAGGGGGGCGGACGTCACATAATTCCTATACCAGGTTCCTAGTCCTCAAAAGTACCCTACCCACTGTTTCCCTTTCCCTACCAAAAACCACCTTGCAGTATCCTAGCCATAGCTCCCAACGGGTCACCACTAGCAGAATGTCAGTAATCTCCTTAGGTAACAAGTCCTGAAGGTTGGAGAAATCAGGCTGACTGAGATGTAGGGCGCCAAACCAGAAGGCCCAGACATTCCTGGGCCATGCGCATGTGAGGAAAAGATGCTCCTATCCCCCCCCCCCCCCCCCCCCCTCCATATCGCAAAAAGGACATTTTGAGGCAAGCGAGAAACCTATTCTGCACAGAGTATCATCCAATGGCAAGATCCGATTCACCACCAGCCACATAAAAACTGACAATTTTGTCGGAAGAGTACTATTCCATAATGCCATTTATAACTCCTGCTGGCCCTAAGGCCGAACTAGATTATATGCAAAGTGAACTGAAAACTCCCCCAAGAGTCAGGCTTCCACACTAGGCGATCTTGAGTAGGGAGGAAATTAAAACGAAAATCCCTGATCACTCGTAACACATCGGCTTGAAGGGTTGCCTATAGCTGCGCCATCACCTCATGTTTCCGTGAAATAAATCCCCACAAAGTTAGGAAAGGGTTATGAATGGCTGAATCCTCTACAAAGTCTGCTAGAAAACCTTTTCCTAACCAATTTGTGTACTTAGCGACCCGCCATCCCCCATACATATCCCTATGTTTTTGGCCATTAGGTGGCCAACATCTTCCATTCGTGCCCAAGTCCTGGATATGCGTGCAGAGGGTGTCAGTGCCTGCATATATCTTGCCCAAAGTACCTCTGATTAGTGCAATTTCCACCACAATTTGCACGAGAATGCCCTTACCATCACTGCAACACTTCTTACATCTAACCTGTTCTCCGGTATCAGCATTGTGATCCACCGCCAGGCTTTCCAATGCCGTTTTACTTCTCCTTCATTTTCTCCCCAAAAGAACTTAGCAAAGATTGACTCGATTTCTGTGATAACCCCTTTGAGCGGGGACAGGGCAGCCCAGTAATGAATGGGTATTGCTGATAGAACATGCTTGATAAGCATTAGGCGACCTCCCTGAGAAAGAAACCACTTCTGCCATCCCGCGAATTTCTGTTTTAATTTATCAATAATCTGCTGAAATAGGCTTCTAACACATCGGCCTTTGAAAAATGGACACCCCAGATACGTGAAAGGGAAAACCCCTTGCCGCATCCCAGTTAGAGTCCAAAGGAGTGGCGCTCTATCTGACATCTTGCGCGGTAAGAAGAAAGTTGACTTAGGCACTACAAGAAAAGTGACCTATTGCGACATGGAAATTGTGTCGCTAAAAGTCGATGTAGTTGCGTCTCTTGCTATTGAGTCGCAAAAGGTGTTGAAGCAAATGTATGGCGCTTTTTTTTCACTTGTGCCACAAATGTATGGCACTTTTTGCATCACTAAATTAATTGTCGCTTAAAATTCGCGACACATTATGCGTCATTTGTCTTAGTGAGGCACACTAATTTACGACACAGATTTGTGTCCTAAAAATGAATGTTGCAAGATTATTTGCGACAAATGTGGCGTCACAATTAAAACGTCGAAGGGTATTTGTGACATGTGATCTGTGTCGTTAAAAGTCGATTTAGTGTCGTAAATACTAATTTGCGACACATTATGCGTCTCTTGTTATTGAGTCGCAAAAGTTGGTGAAGCAAATATGTGGCGCTTTTTTTTCACTTGTGCCGCAAATGTATGTCACTTTTTGCATCACTAAATTAATTGTTGTTTAAAATTCGCGACACATTATACGTCATTTGTCTTATTGTCGCATACTAATTTACGACGCTTATTTGTGTCATTAAAATGAATGTCGCAAGCTTATTTGCGACACATGTTGTGTCACATTTAAAGTGTTCTCGCCATATATAAATTTACAGTCACAAATGCCAATGAGCAACACAATAGGCGTCAAAATTTTTTGTGTCACAAATGGCTATGTAGCATTTTTGTGGCAATTTTTTACCAATTGTGCCACAAAAGATACGTCATTAATTGCAATGACGCATGCTAATCTCCGACACTAATATGTCATTTGAGTTTATGTCACATGATTATTTGCGACCCATGTGACGTCATTTTAAACGTTGTGATGTTATTTATCAACACATAACGTTGTGATGTTAATGTAATGATTATTTTCAATCACAAAGAAACAATTAACAAGTTCGATGACTACCAAAAGTAGAGCTTGAAACATATTCTGACAAAATATAACCAATAGCAAGTATAGAGCTTGAAATACATCTGGAATACAAATAACATTAAACATCACATGATTCAAATGCAATGTCACATTCAATAGAATCCAACCATAGATAAATGAAAATGTACACAAGTGAATGAAAAACCTTTGTGATTGGTTTCCTCTTCTTTGCATGCTTCTCTGTCTTGGAATTTACATGCTTGGCCTCTCTGCCAACAGTGCCATACTCCTAGGTGTCTGAGTGCATATGAGTTTAAGTTTCAGCAGAACGTTTAAAATCTGAAGGGAGTTCTTCATTGCTTCCCTCTTTACCTCCTTTTCGATTTGTTTCATCATGGACTGCACCTGATCAAAGTTAACAATCCTTGCCAAATCAACATTAATCATATTAAGAAAATATACAGCAATATAATTACTAATTTATCAACAAAAAAAAAATTAGCAGTATTTCTTTTGAAAAAAAATGCAACAATATATGTCATTAATCTTGTTTTCTCTTATTTTAACACTATTTTTCTCAAATACCTAAATAAATGATTTAAATAATGAAGTAAGAATTCTTCAGAGGGAAATTCAATTTCTTAAAAATGAAAATATTGATTTTGAAGAAAGAATTTCTAAATTACAATTAATGGGAAAAGGAAAAGAAGTAATAACTTTTCAGGAAGAAAACCACCAGACGGTGAGGATCAATTTTTAGGATCTTTAGACATTATTACTACTCAAAAGCGGTATACAAAAATTATGCTTTTAATAGATAATAGTTTTCAAATTGAATTAACTGCATTAATAGATAGTGGTGCAGATATAAGTGTAATACAGGAAGGAATAATACCTACAAAATATTTTCAAAAAACTACTCATAGTTTAAGGCATGTTAAAGGGAAAAAATTAGATATTTAGTTTAAACTCCCTAAAGCGTATATTTGAAAAAACAAAGTTTGTATTCCAGAAAGTTTTTTATTAGTTAAAAACATTACAAATCAAGTTATTATCATATTTATCATATAGATTCTAATGGATTAAAAGAAACTTATGAAAATAATCAAATAAATTTCAATTCATAATGGAACCATTTTCAAAAGTATTAAATACTTAAAAGAAAATCTTTATAGAAAAAAGAATCAATTAAAGTTTTTAAAATAGGAAATTAATGTTTTGACAATAGAAGAAAAACTTCAAAATCCTAAATTACAGAATAAAATAAAAATGATAATTAATAATTTCTCATTAGAAATTTGTAATGAACATCCAAATGCATTTTGGAATAGAAAAAAACATATTATTAGTCTTCCTCGTGAAGAAAATTTTGGTGAAAAGAAAATTCCGACAAAGGCTAGACCTTGTCAAATGAATTCTGAATATTTAGAATTATGTAAAAAAGAAATTCATTCTCTTTTACAAAAAGAATTAATTAAGCCTTCAAATTCTCCACGGTCATGTATCGCATTTTATGTCAATAAGCATAGTGAAATTGAAAGAGAAATACCTAGATTGGTAATTAATTACAAACTTCTTAATAAAGTATTAAAATTGATTAAACATCCAATCCCTAATAAAAAGGATTTGTTAGATAGATTATATGAGTCAATAATATTTTCTAAATTTGATTTAAAGTCAGGATATTGACAGATTCAAATTAATGAAAAGGATCAATACAAAACAGCATTTAATGTCCCAATTAGACATTATGAATGGAAGGTTATGCCTTTTGGTCTGAAAAATGCTCCTTCAAAATTTTAGCAAATAATGAATGATATTTTTATTCCTTATAGTGAATTCATTATTATCTATATTGATGATATTTTAGTATTTTCAAAAGATATTGAAACCCATTTTAAACATTTGGATATTTTTAAAAAATTAATTGTCCAGAATGATTTAGTTATATCCAAATCAAAAATAAGTTTATTTTAAACAAATATTAAATTTTTGGGTCATAATATTAAAAAAGAAAATATTATTCCTATTAATAGGAGTATTGATTTTGCTTCAAAATTTTCAGATATAATTACTGACAAAATTCAATTACAAAGATTTTTAGGAAGTTTAAATTATATTTTTTCTTATTATAAAAATCTGAATGAAGATACTGAAATACTTTATGAAAGGTTGAAACAAAATCCTAAACAATGGTCAAATAGTCATACAGATGCAGTTAAACGAATTAAGTCTAGGGTAAATCACTACCATATTTAATGATAGCAAATCCAAATTTGGATAAAATAATAAAAACAGATGCTTCAGATACAGGATATGGTAGAATTTTAAAACAAAAGTCTAAAGAAAGCAAACAAGAATTTCTTGTCAGATTCTATTCTGGAAAATAGTCTAATAGCCAGAAAAATTATGCTACTGTGGCTAAAGAAATTTTAGTCATTGTCAAATGTATTTTAAAATTTCAAGATGATTTATATAATCAAAAATTTATTATAAGAACTGATTGTAAATCTGCGAAATTCATGTTTTTAAAATTTCAAGATGATTTATATAATCAAAAATTTATTATAAGAACTGATTGTAAATCTGCGAAATTCATGTTTAATAAAGATTTTAAACATGATGTTTCTAAACAGATGTTTGCAAGATGGCAAGCTCATTTAGCTCCATTTGATTTCGAAATTCAATATAAAAAGGGTGAAAAAATAGTCTTCCAAATTTTTTAACTAGAGAATTTTTAAATGATAAGTAATCATGAATTTTATATTTGTAGGTTTATGCTACCGAGGGGTAAGGCCTCTGGCCCTTACCGTGGCAGAGGTGGACGAGGTAATATCTTGTCACAAAATCTGATGTTTCTATGACAAGCTAAGACCATTGCCTAGCAGGAGAATCTCAAGAAGAAGAAGAAGAAGACATTAACATTGATAAAATGTTACTTGCAATCAAGACTTCAGTGATCGGTTCTACTGGTAAAAGTCCAAAAATACAAACTTTGATTTGTAATGTTTCAAAAAAAGAGTTCCAAGTATAACTTGATTTGTAATGTTTTTAACTAATAAAAAACTTTCTGAAATACAAACTTTGTTTTTACAAATATACGCTTTAGGGAGTTTAAACTGAATATCTAATTTTTTCCCTCCAGTATGCCTTAAACTATGAGTAATTTTTTAAAAATATTTTGTAGGTATTATTCCTTCCTGTATTACACTTATATCTGCACCACTATATATTAATGCAGTTAATTCAATTTGAAAAATATTATCTATTCAAAGCACAATTTTTGTATACTACTTTTGAGTAGTAATAATGTCTAAAGATCCTAAAAATTGATCCTCATCGTCTGGTAGTTTTTTTTCCTGAAAAGTTATTATTTCTTTTCCTTTCCCCATTAATTCTAATTTAGAAATTCTTTCTTCAAAACCAATATTTTCATTTTTAAGAAATTGAATTTCCCTCTGAAGAATTCTTACTTCATTATTTAAATCATTTATTGAATTATTTGAGGTTAAACTATTATTCCTTTCTTTCATTAATTTCTAAACTTCTAACGTTGAATATGGATCATTATGTATTTTACTTTCAAAATCATTGTTGTTATTTTTACTACTTGAAGGAAGATCTTGAAGTTCATCAATTATTTTTAACCTTAGTTCAGAATCTTTAATATGTTTTAGAAATTCTAAAAACTATTATCTATTAAAACATTTATATTCATATCTTTAAATTGAGACATAATTTTATAAAATTCTTCATTTTCAGAGTTCTCCTCTATTTGTTTCAAACATTCAGAGTTCTCCTCTATTTGTTTCAAACAAGAGTCTCTTTGATTACAAGCACAATTTTCATTATCAGAATATGATTCATTTGATAAATTATTTTCTAAAAAATTCATTTCATATTCTAAGTCTGATTCAGAACTAGAACTTGTTTCTAATAGTATTTTGGATATTTTATCTCTTAGATCATCATCAATTTCTAAAGAACTTATTTTCTTTTTTAAATTGCATTTATTTGCATAATGACCTATTTTTCCACATTTAAAACATTTAACGTCCTTTTTATCTTTTTTTCCTAGCAATTCTATCATTTTTTCTTTCTAATTTATTTTCTCTTTTTCTCTTAGAATATTTTTTCTTCCTAAATTTTTTTTTCAGGCTTATCCCTTTTATAAGATTTTTTTGTTTGGAAATGGAATCTCCATCCCAAATTGACTACAAAAATGTCTTAATTGACTTCTTTCTGTCAATCTTTGACTCTTAATTTGTTGATTTAATTTTATTTCATTACATAATGATAAACCTTCTTGCACACAAGTTGCTATTAATCAACCATATGTGTAATCATTATAAGGGATTGTAATTCTATCTTTTCTTAGGGCTTTTTTGACCCTTTCAGCAAATAAGCTGGGGAGGCCATCTATGAATTTTGACTTCCAATGATTACTATTACTCTCCAGTAATTCCATTACCCTTTTAAGGAATGCATCTTTATACCATCTAAATTCAAAAAGTGTTTTACATATAAGATTTTGAAGCAAAGTACGAATATTTTCACTATTATCTGAAATTCTACCCGTAAAATGCTCAAGAATAGTTACTATTAATGTATAAACATCATTTTCAACTAATTGGTTTCCTTCCTGTTTAACAGTTTTATAAACTTTTTCCCTATTTATGGGAGATAAATAGTTATCCCACCAACCTTTTAATTGGCCAGTAAAATATGCAATTATCATTTTTGCAATATTACTATCAGTATTACCATTACCTTTACAAATAATATTATACATTAATATTCTATGAACAAGATTATAAATCTATTTTTCTGTTTAACCATCTATATTCTATTCATAAATATTTTTACTACTATAACTATTATTTTGGATATATTCTTGTTCTTCATGAAGAATATCCATCGGAGATGGTCTATTATAATAATTTATTCTTTGAATTGGCCTATCAACAAACTTTGTTTCACCATACATTCCCCCTATCTTATTTATTTCATCTTTTATTATATTTCTATATTCTGGATTGTTTTCAATTTGATTTGAAAATTCTTCTTCCATTGTGTTTATATTTAAGCCTTTGAATTTTTTATTGATTAATTCTTCTAAATCAGAAAAAATTGTTTTGAACTTAAAATTTTTTATTTCAGGGGGAGGCTGAAGACTCGGGACTACTATCAAACCCTGCTTTTTATTAGAAATATTACTAGAACTAGCCTCTAGATTTCCTAAATCTTTTTTTATTAATTTATCTAACCTATCATGTAAAGATATTATTTGTTCACCTAAAACAATCAGATAAACATTTGTATAATTCTGTTGTTCAATGATTTTATTTATATTTTTGACTGTGATCGTCAAAGTGTCTTCTTCAAATAATTTTGAAAAAGCATTAAAATTGATAGAGATTTTTTCTTTTTCCATAGAAAAAGATCCTTGCGGAGGCAATTGGCTTTTTAAAATCTTACCATTAGGTAATCTATAATCTCTCTCAATTACAGAGATGCATGGTTCAATATAATTATATATAAACCATGGAACAAAAGGAAATAAAATGTTTTTTTCCCCTAAGAATCCATAAAATTCATTTTGTAAATCATTTCTCTCATTCGGAGAGAATGACTAGAAAAACCACCTTCTGAATAGTTCCCATCTAGGTAATAAGAATTCATTTTTTATCTTTTCCCTAGCTTTAGAACCTTTTTGAAAATCTATTTTTGTTGTACTATTCATACTGAAAAATTCATTTCTGATTCAGTTATTTTCGGTTCTTTTCTATTATTAATATCATGAACAATATTATTTCTTTTTTTATATAATAAATCTACATGAGGATTTTTCTCCTCACTTACAGGAATATGATCATCTACAAAATTTCTAGGTGGAATATAATCAGAAATATAATTTCTAGCAGCATGATATGAAGTAGAAGAATTATGACGGTTTATTCCTTCACGTAATAATTCATCAGATATTAAAGCATTATGATGGGTTACTCCATCACTTAAAATACTGAAATTTAAATGACTATTATTTAAAGCAGTATGAAAAGAATTTAAACAACTTTGGTGATTTTTTTCACCACTTGAATTTAAAGAAGGTAAAGACAAGTTAGGATGATGTTTTGACCCATCACCTATGTTAGAAGTAGAATTTCTATGAGAAATTGGAATATTATCATTAAAAGGAAAAATAAATGATCTTACAGAAGAAGATCTGGATATTCCCTGAGTATTACTCATTTGAACATAAACATCTCCATCGGGAGTCTGTATTACATTTGAAATATTATGTTCATTTCGAGATTCACTATAAGCAACCTTCGTCATCTTCCATTGTTGAGGAACTGGAATTTCATCCCATTTAATAGTCCTTCTCGTAGTAATATTTGATTTATCGAAATTTGTATTTATCATAATTGTTTCATTCAATTGTTTATCATTTTCTTTAATTTTATAACATGGATTTAACGTATATAACGGTTTATAATAAATCCTATAACATATACACATTATTTCTGTGCCAGATTCATAATCATATCCTTCAATTTTAATATTTAAAGTCAAAGCTTTACAAATATTTTTATCAGTTAAAGATAATTGAAATTTTAGATGAACATTAAAATAGACTAGACCATGAGCCAGACTGGATTGTATTACTTCAATTATAAATTTTCTCCAAACTTTATTTCTAGCATCTCTTAAAGTTGCTATGACCTTGTTTGGTAACATGACTCAAACCATATTTTAAAATCACTTTTGATTTTATAATATTAAAAGTATTGAGAATGTAAAAAAGTGTGTTAGAAATGTAAAAAAATTTATTGAAAATGTAATCAAAAGTGATTTCAAAACATGATTTGAGTCATGTTACCAAATAGGGCCTATAAAACTTTCTTGTAAATTATCCAGAGTTAATGGCTTGAAAGCAATCTGTACCAAACCAATATGTAAAAATTTATAATTAAAACGATATAAATCTAAATCTTCTTCATTCAAAAGAGTAACAATGGTATCCTCATCCTGAATAGCAAGAGATTGTTCAGTTGTTTTACAAATCTGTTTCAATCCAATTTTATTAAAAAATCCTTGATGATAAATTAATTTTGGTTCCACATAAGGAATTGTCCATTTAGAAAGAAGATCTAAATTTGACGGTAATTCCACCTCCGTTTGCTCAAACCTTTAATATGTGATTTTATCTACTTTTGACTTTTTTACCTTTTATATTTAAGTTCTGACTATGGAGTACTTTTCTTGAAATTATGCTTTTCCCCCTCTTCTCTTGCTCATGTCGTTTGGTTGCTGCTTTTTAGATGAATGTTTAGGAAAGAAAAGGATAAAAAGACTTGTCTACATATTTTTGGAGGGATTCTACAATCTCTTGAGATGACGTCCTTCGGTATTTAAGCAACTTAGTGATGAGCAATAGTCCAAGGTGAAAGTTTATAAATTAGCAGTATTTCTTTTGAAAAAAAAAAATGCAGCAATATATGTCACTAATCTTGTTTTCTCTTATAAAAATCATTTACTCCTAAACATTTCAATGACTTGTAATTTAGTCACTTACTAGTAAATTTTTAAGTTACAAGCTTTTTTTAAATATAATTGGCAACCAAATAGTAAAGAGGAAACAAGGACTTCAATGTCTATGAGAGAATGTAGAACATGGATTAAAATCATCAATATATAATGAGTTTGTAAACCTTTCTAATTAAGATCAATCAATGTTAAGCAGTCGGCAGAGTTTCACTAAAAGCATGACTTCAACACGTATTTATAGCAGTCTATAACTTTGTCAGACACTTTGTATTATCAGTAAAGTTTTCAAGTTGATAGTGTCTGGCATTTCTTGATAGATGAGTTCTATCTTCAGCAGCCGAAAAAACATTTTTGCATCTCCACATTGCTTGCAAAGCACTGGAGGCTTGTGGCACCAAAGACCAACATTAAAATAATCGGATAACATAAGAAATATTCAATTCAAAACAATTTCAGAGTTCAGAAAAACCATTTTGTTCAAATACATGTGACATCCAGTATTGAAGATGTGCATCAAAGCATCTCCGAACAAGAATCAGAAGCCCAAAAGAACAAAAAACTTGCATCCAATTTAAAATGAGAGGGAAACTCTTAAAAAGAAGTCCAGTATCCCACAAATAGATTAGAGAAAAGAGGCAACACCAAGTAAATCAGCAGCAAATACTGCGTCTTTAAGTTTTGAATTAGACAACACAATAAAGTAAAGGATCATCCAGCAAGTAAAGGGAAAAATCAACACAAAGCTAAAGAAATTTCCTAAAGAACACACTTTTCACATGCTAACGGTGACATACATATAGATCAGAAAGATTCACCAAAATCAACCGTAAAGCTTCAAACTTTATGTTAATCTAGAGCAAACAAGGTCAAGGAATCAACGAGCACCAACAAATGACCAAGAAATCAAAGGACAACCCATCACCCCTAAAAAATAATCAAACTAAAAATTCACTATTAAAAACAAATTTCGAAATCCCATCCACCTCAAAAATCCAAAGACACCCAGTATTTTAAAAAGAAATACCTTCTTTGAGAAGCATCATAGATCTGACCCTTGATGGCCATGAGCCAGGTCATTTTAGGATCAGCCCCATCGTACTTCGCACGAACTCCATGACAACGCATACGAAAACCATCATATACTTGTAGATCTGGATGACGAAGGTGAAGAAAGTAAAATTTTGAGTAAATGGGAAAAGACGAAAAGCAATATCCAAGCCACCCAGCGCCTCCCAACCTCCAACAGAAAATTATAAAACATATAGAAAAATAAAATTAAAAAAAAAGCAGCACGAGAGAAGAAGAAAAAGGTGGTTGGATATGGAAAAATCAGACGGTAAAGAAAGAAATTGGGTAGATGTATAGAGAGGATATGGGCGATGAGGCTACAAGTTAGGGACAAAGAGAGTGGAAGTGTTTCATATATACATGTACGGGAAGGTGAACCTCTCTTATTTTACATTGATTTCTAGAGGGAAAATAGAAAAAGGATGACGGAAGACCCCCTCTTTAAAATTTTGAATACCACCACAAGTAGTCCAGATTAATCAACATAAAGGACAAAAGTAGCGTATGATTAATAACCGGTATTCAAACATTTTGTGGTTGTCAATAGCTTTAGTATCTTTACATTTATATAACATGTGCCTCAGTGGGTGTTTTATATCAGTCTCTTGTATAAAACTTCAACTGCAAATACGGGCTATAAGCATATTCCCATATCAGACCTCAAACTAAAATAAAACACAATTATCCACACTTATTAGTCAATATGCCATAAGCAATGGCAGAACTTGTGTTGCAGCACCAAATGAGCTAATTGAAAGTTAAGGAAGCAGAGTGACTCACAAGGTAAACGATATTGACATTTCTTCAGTCTCTTGTATAAAACTTCAACTACAAATGAAGGCTACAATACGGGCTATAAGCATATCCGCAAATGTGTTAGACCTCAAACTGTAAATAACTGAGCAGATCATCAGACCGGAGGTACTGAGTTGCTACTGAATTCTGATATAGCTCCAGATTTGACCCATGGCATAATGGATCCATGGGATCCATGACGAACAAACGAAGCCAACCACTGTCGGCTTTATTTTCACCATCTTCTTCATCAACAACTTCATTCCGCAGATCTGAAGTTAAAGACTTCAAAAATAAGTGAAAAACACAACTCCAAAGCAGACAAAACTCTCCAAAAAGGAGAGGACAAAGGTCTCCTAAAAGAAGATGTTTGAAGTCTTTATTAAACGTGAATTTTGCAGATTTGCAATCAGTTTTTATTATAAACTTTTGATTATATAAATCATCTTGGAATTTTAAGACACATTTTACTATCGCAAGAATTTCTTTAGTAATAGTAGCATAATTCTTTTGACTATTAGTCCATTTTCCTGAAAAGAATCTAACAAGGAATTCTTGTTTAGTTCAAGGACATATTTGTAGTTCAAGGACATATTTGTTTTAGAATTCCTCCATAGCCTATATCAGAGGCATCTGTTTCTATAATTTTATCCGAATTTGGGTTTGCTATCATTAAGCATGGAAGAGATTTTACTCTCTCTTTTATTCTTTTTACAAATTCTATATATTTTTTCGACCAAGGTTTAGGATTGTTTTTGAGTCTATCATATAAGATAGTTGTATCCTGGACTAAATTTTTATAATAGGCTGGAATATAATTCAAGCTCCCTAAAAATCTTTGTAATTGGGTTTTATCTAATATTATATCTGGGAATTTAAAAGCAAAATCAATACTTCTATTAATAGGAATAATTTTTTCTTTTTCAATATTATGCCGCAGAAATCTAATATTGGTTGGAAATAAAACCATTTTTTATTTAGATATTACTAAACCATTCTGTATTACTAATTTTTTGAAAATATCCAAATGTTTAAAATGGATCTCAATACTTTTAGAGAATTCTAAAATATCGTCTATATAGACGATTATAAACTCACTATAAGGAGTAAAAATATCATTCATAATTTGCTAGAATTCTGAAGGAGCATTCTTTAGACCAAAAGGCATAACCTTCCATTCATAATGTCTTATTGGAACATTAAAAGCTATTTTGTACTGACCAGATTCATTAATTTGAATATGCCAATATCCTGACTTTAAGTCAAATTTTGAGAATATTATCGCATCATAAAATATGTCCAATAAATCTTTTTTATTTGGAATCGGATGCCGAATCCATTTCAAAACTTTGTTGAGTGGTTTGTAATTTATTACCAATCTTGGTACCCCTCATTCAATTTCACTATGTTTATTAACATAGAAAGTGGTATATGACCATGAAGACTGAGAATGTTGTATTAACCCTTTTTGTTGTAAAGAAGATATTTCTTTTTTGCATAATTCTAAATATTCAGAATTCATTTGACAAGGCCTAGCCTTTGTAGGAATATTTTTTTCATCAAAATTATCTTCATATGGAAGATTGACAATATGTCTTTTTTTATTCCAAAAAGCATTAGGATGATCATCACAAATTTCTATGGAAAAGTTATTTAATAACATTTTGATTTTATCCTGTAATTTAGGATTTTGAAGTTTTTCTTCAATAGTCATAATATTAATATCATATTTTAAGAAATTTATTTGAGAAATTTTTCTAAGAATATTTTCTTTTATCTCATTTAAAACCTTGGTAAAGGGTTCAGTTATAAACCGAAATGTAACAGGATTATTTTCAAAATTTCCTATCAGCCCATGAATATCTATATGAGAGATGGGATATATTTTCTTTAGAAAAGGAGTTCCAAGTATAACTTGGTTAGTTATATTTTTAACTAATAAAAAACTTTCAGGAATGCGAACCTTATTTTTGCAAATATATGCTCATGGGAGTTTAAAACGAATGTCTAATTTTTTTCCACCAGCATGTCTCAAACTATGAGTGGTTTTTTGAAAATATTTGGTAGGAATTATGACACTAACACCAGCGCCACTTTCTATAAGTGCCTTTAATTTAATTCTAAACTTATTATCTATAAGAAGAATAATTTTAGTGTGCCATTTTTGAGAAGTAATAGTACTTTAGATACTCAAAAAAATTTCATTTGAAATAATATTTTCAGTATTTTGAAAATCACTAATTTTTGAAATTTCTAATTTAGAAATTCTTTCATCAAAATCCTTATTTTCTATTTTTAGAAATTGGATTTCTTTTGTTTGAGATTATTAATCTCATCATTTAAATCAGTCACAATCGTATTAGACTGAGGAATCACATTTTTCCCTCTTAGAAGTTTATAAACTTCTGTCATGGAATATGGATTATTATCTACTTCAAAATCTATTTCACTAGTAGATTTACTAGTAGATGGAATATTTTCCATTTGAGCAATTATATTTGACCTAAATTCTGGGTTTTTAACCATTTTAAGAAATTCTAAATTATTATTATCTGTTAAAACATTTATATCTATGTATTTGAACTGTTGAAGGATTTTATAAAATTCTTTAAGCATGATTTTCCTTGGTTACAAGGACTACAACAATTTTGTTCTTCTTCTGATGATTCATCAGTAAAGTTTTTATTATTTATATGTTCATAGTCTTTTTCTGATTCAGAAGTTGACTCACCAGATATATCTGATTCTGAACTTATCAATATTTTTGATATTTTATCCTTTAGTTCCTCGCTAATTTCTAGATTATTAATCTTTTTTCTCATTTTACATCTATTCGCAAAATGACCTATTTTTCCACATTTATAACATTTAATGTCTTTTTTAGCTTTATTAGCTAATCTATTATTTTTTCTTTCCACTTTCTTCTCTAGCTTTTTCTGAGAATATTTTCTCTTTTTTCTAAAAAACTTGTCATCTTTTTTATTTTTTGTTATTTTTCTTTGGGTTGGAATATCCATCCCAAATTGACTACAAAATTAACCTAATTGATTTCTTTACCATAAGTGTATTCTAAACTAAGGAATAGTTATTCTATCCTTCCTAAGAGTTTTTCTAACCCTTTCAGCAAATAAGCTGGGAAGACCATTTATAAATTTTGACTTCTAATGAGCACTATTACTTTTAGGAAGCTCCATAACTCTATTAAGGAAAGCATCCTTATACCATCTAAAATCAGACAGTGTTTTACACCTTAAATTTTGTAAGAATGTGAGAATGTTTTCGCTATTATCAGAAATTCTTCCTGTAAAATATTCCAAAATTGTAACCATCGGTGTATATACTAAATTTTCAATCATTTGACTTCCTTCCTATTTTACAATTTTATAAATTTCTTCTTTATTTTTGAGATAAAAAATTATCCCACCAGCCTTTTAATTGGCCAGTAGAACTAGCGACTATCATTTTTGCTATATTACTATCAGTATTATCGTTGCTTTTACAGATAGTACTGTACGTTAACATTCTATGTGCCAGATTATAAATTTGTTTTTCGGTATAACCATCTAAATTCCATTTATAAATGCTTTTACCACTATAACTATTATTTACTACATATTCTTGTTCTTCATGTAGAATATCTACAGGTGGAGGCCTATTATAATAATTTATTCTTTGAGTTGGCCTATTAGCAAACATCCTTTGAGTTGGCCTATCAGCAAACTTATTACATTTATTTATCTCATCATTTATGACTTTTTTATAATCAGCATTCTAATTTATTTGTTTAGAAAATTCTTCTTCTAAAGTGTTTATTTTTAAACCTTTGAATTTTTGATCTATTAGCATTTCTAGATCTGTCGTGGATTTAAATTTGCAATCTTTTATTTCAAGTGGAGGCTAAATACTTGGAGAGGCTATGGCTCCTATATTTCCACTAGAATTACTAGAAGAGACTATATTAGCATATTTATTAAGTATTCTATCAATTCTTTCATGTAAAGATATTATCTGTTCCCCTAGAACAATCAGATATAAATTTGAATAATTTTGTTGTTCTATTAAGTATTCTATCAATTCTTTCATGTAAAGATATTATCTGTTCCCCTAGAACAATCAGATATAAATTTGAATAATTTTGTTGTTCTATTATCCTATTAATCTGTTTAACAGTAATAGGTAAAGTATCTTCCTCAAATAATTTAGAGAAAGCATTAAAATTTAATATTTTCTTATCTTTTTCAATTTGAAAAGATTGATGAGGAGGATATGCCCCTTTCAAAATATTGCCATTTGACAATTTATGATCTCTTTCTAAAATAGAAATATATGGCTCAATATATTGAGACACAGACCATGGCACAAAAGGGAATAAAATATATTTTTCTCCCAAGAATTTATAAAATTCTTCCTGAATATATTCTTTTTCATTATCAGCAAAAGAGGGGAGAAACCACTTCCTAAATGGTTCCCACCTAGGCAGATTAAATACAGCTCTAACCTTTTGTCTGGCTAGAGAGCCCTTTTGAAAATCAATCTTATTGATTGTACTATTCATATAGAAAAATTCATTTCTGATTCGGTTATATCTGCATCTTTAGTGTTATAAACACCTTTAACAATATTCTCTTTATTTTTATACTCCCTCCGTCCCATTCAAAGAGTCCAGTTTCAAAAAAAAAATTTGTCCCATTTAAAGAGTCCACTTTGAATTTTTTTACATTACATACCCTTACTAATATTACAATGTGTGGTTCACAATTAACCCTTACTTTTAAAGTAAGGATATAAGTGAAAAATATGGTGGTAAATTACTTATTTTAGGTGTTGTACCTCACAACCCATAATAAGTTGTACACATTTCAAAGTGGACTCTTTGAGTGGGACGGAGGGAGTATAAAAAATCAACATGATGATTTTTCTCATCACTTGGAACTTTATGATAATTTTCCTCATCACTAAAATTTCTTGGTGGAATATAATCCCGAATATAAGAACTTGAAGCTCCATGACGGGTATCTCTATCACGTAAATTAATGGAATTTAAATTACTGAAATTTATGCAGTATTAAAAGAATCAGTATGGCGATTTTTCTCACCACTTAAATTACTGAAATAATCTGCAGTGTGAAAAGAAGCATTATGATGATTTTTCTCACCACAAAAATTAGAAGTAGAACTTCTTGGTGGAATATTTTCCACTTCTTCTATGAAAGGAGAAATAAAAGATTTAACAGAAACTGATCTTGATAAGATATGTGAGAATATTTTCCCAAGCTTCTTTCTGAATTAGATTGAGTATTACTCATTTGCATGTAAACATCCCCATCAGGAGTTTGTATTATGTTCTGAATATTATGTTCAGTCATTGGCTGGCTATGAGCCACCTTTGTCATTTTCCAATGCTCAAGAATTGGAATCTTGTCCCATTTAATGGTTCTACGAGTTGTAATTTTTGACTTATCATAATTAGATTCAATTATAATAGTCTCATTCAATTTTTTCTCATTTTCTTTTAATTTATAACATGGATTTAGAGTACGCAAGGGCTTATAGTAAATTCTATAGCATATGCATATTAATTCAGATCCATGTGCATAATCATACCCCTGTGTTTTTATATTTAATGTCAAAGCATCAAGTATATTAACATGGTTAATGACAATTGAAAATGTGGATGCACATGAAAATAAACTGGACCATGCGCCATGCTAGATTGTATAACTCCAATTATTGATTGTTTCCAATTATTATTTCTACCATCTCTTAAAGTTGCTATAAAACTTTCTGGTAAATTATCTAAAGTCAAAGGTTTAAAGGCAATTTGCACTAAACCAATGTGTAAAAATTTGTGTGTAAAACGATATGCGTTTATATCATCATCATTGAGTAATTTCAAAATTGTTTCATCATTTTGTAACGGAATTGATTCTTCCGTAGTCTTACAAATTTGTTTTAGACCAATTTTATTAAAAAATCCCTGCTGGTATATTACCTTAGGTTCCACATATGGAATAGTCTATTTATTAAGAAGATCTAGATTTGATGGCAAATTTGTTTCTTTTTTAACACTGTGTTTTAACAGTGTTTTTCTTAAAAATAAAATTCATTTTAAAAGTAGTGTTAAACTATGCTAACCTCTGTGATTTCTTATTCCATGGCTCTGATACCAAACTAAGTGACAGGTGACTATGCACAAATATGTATAGTTCTGATAAGTAAGGAAACTATTTACAAAATAACATAGTCTGTCAAATAGTAAATTATTCTTTATGAACAAATTGGATAAAGAGCCCTAAAACGCCTTCACATGGCTAACAACGGCATATCCTGTATCATACCGAATAATTCATATTGCCTGACTATGCATTCAGACCTTTTATCAAATCATTATATCATTATATATATATATAAATATAATTGGTTATAAGGTGTACTTAATCTACTAAATTATATATGTCTGTATTTTAGTTTTTTTTTATCTTTAAATTTGAACGGGTAAAGTTCCAACAAAACTGAAAACGGGATTCATGAAGTCGGTTCGTGAAACAGTTCCACTTCGAATGCTCCACGCTCGTGACCCAGTTTTTTTTTTCTTTTTTTGAAGAAATGTGACCCAGCTTTAGGATACTTCGATTCAACATCATCTTTAAAATTTTAGATTACGTTTGGACTTCAACTTTAATTAAAAGTATTTCTTTAAAAATGCTATTCAAAAATCTTTTATGTTATAGAAATTGTTTTAAAAGTTTTTGTAAGAACAAATATACATTTAGAGAAATGTTTAATAAGAGCAATTTTGTTAATCCTTTCCACATGGTTATAATTTTCATCAATTTAGCGTTACAAGTATAAATCTGAAGTAGATGATGAATTTATGATAGATTTCAACTTTTTTTTAATTAAAATTAAAATTATGTATCAGTTTGGTTTAAATAAATAAATAAAAAGCTATTGTAAGTTTATGTATGAAAATGTAAATATCATAATATTACATATATATATATATATATATGTGAAATTTATTATTTAAAAATTAATTGATGAATATATTATTATCATATAAGCTATAATAATTGTATTAATTTTTTTAACTACTAAACAAATTGTTTCGAAATTGTCTTAGGAAAATCACTTTTTAAAAGTTAACCCTATATTAAAAATAAAGGAAAGATAATCATAAATAATATTCTTCATTTCTGAGTTAAAAAAACGAATGACAACTTTTTAAGACCAAATTCAATGACTTATTAGTTCCTCCTTAAAGGACTATAGTCTCGCCTACTTGAAAATATAGTAAAAGTGTCTCAAAGAAAAAATATAGTAAGAAAGAAGTACAACATTGAGAACAAAACAAATGTTACTATTTACAGAAGATCGCAGGAAAATTACTTTAAATAGAATTTAAAATAAAATAACATAATTCTAATGAGATAATACCTATAGCCTAAAGTAACATTCTAACCATGAAATGGACTCTACGATTCTAACCGTGAATGAATTCTAATGAGACTAACCATGCAATAGCCTCTACAATTCTATCCACGAATGGACTCTTCTAATGAGACTGAACAATTAGTAAATTCCTATATAAATATGGAATTAGCAAGTAATTTTCTCCCTTATTCAAATGCTTTCTCTTCTTTCGTATTTCTCTCTTATTACTAAAATGAAATGCAACTGACCCAACTAAATGGAAAGATCCAAAAGGTAACTAAACTAAGGGGCCAAAAAGATAAGAACTAAACAGCAGTCTGTTAAGTCTAGCAGGAAAATAAATCATTCCTCTGTATCACAATAGAAATGCTACTATTGAAATAACAACAACCTACCTTTACATGAGCAAATCTCCATCAGATAACAACAGGTAAAAAAAAAAAAAAAGAAAGAAAAGAAAAAAGAACATCAGATGGGATCTGAGCAATCTATAATCCTCCACTCCTGATGCACAAGGACAGAGACAGATATTTCTAATAACCAGACAAGTCAAGTGACCACAAAGCAACAACAGACAAAATAACCAACTCCCCAACTCCAACTCTCTCAACTATATTTTTCTCCTCTCAAGAAGATGCATCCACACCAGAAGAAGTGAAGTTTGGTAGAAGCCAGCCTCTTCCTTTACCAACCTCCACATAGAAACTAAACTTGTCCTTTGCATTCGGGATGTCCAGAGCCAGATCGTCGAGTCCATCCTTGATCCTCCCAAACCCTTTTGTCATCTGATTGATTGTGATCAGCCCTTCGTTGAAGCACTCCTGGAGCAGATCCAGCATCCTATCGTTTTTCTTCTCCATTGCCATAACCAGAGCTTTCTTCACCACCTCGTGATGAAAGAAAGGCATACCAACATCACGGATGCATTGACAAGCTTCGCTAACAACACCTCCACTTTCATACTCCTCTAGGAGCTTTTGTATCTTGTCCTTGGCATCCTCCACAGCCCACCCGGTGCCTCCACCCCAGCACCTGAGAATCCTCTCCCCTGCATGACGTGCACCTATAAGGGATCGAGCCACATGTGCAGTCTCACTGCCACTGCAATTCTGTGGCAACCTGCTGGCTATCTCTTCAAGGTTTAGTGGAGCCAAAACATCATCAATGGCAGCCCTAGCCAGGAACAGTGCAAGTTCATTTGACGCATCTAAAATATCCAGCGCTGTGTCTTCTGCAGATTCCAGAAGCATGACAAACCCATTCACAATGTCTTCAGTAGAAAAAATCTCAATATGCAGCGCAGAGAGTAAAACAGAAGCCATCTCCTTTTCTCTGTTTTTCCGATCCATTGCCAAGGTGATGAGCTTCTTTAAAAAAATTGGGTTATATTCAGGTGCCGCAAGATCTTCCAGACTCCGAATTAGTTCAGGAATATCATCGGACAGGAAGTACTCATGAATTATGGTGACCACCTCTGCTTTGTATCGCCTTAACTTCTCATCATCCTTGTCATTTGCCTCACCATCTTCACCCGATGATTTAAGGAAAGATGCATCAAGCCATCCTTCAGATATTGCCATAGGAGCCAAAGACTGGAACGAAGTCTTGGCAGAAGGAATATCCAGAGCAAGGTCATCAAGGCTCTCAGCTAGACGCATAAAACCCTTCGCCATTTGGCTGGAACTTATTAAACCTTCTTCTGCAGCCTCTTTCAGTAACTTCATAATAAGTGGCTCTGCAGTGCGGATCTCCATTGCTAGGACCAAAGCTCTCTTCACAACTTCATGATGGAAAAATGCAACTCCCAACTTCCTAATGCACCTGCATGCCTCGGATGTATCTCCACTCTCCACATACTCTCTCAGAAGCTCAGTTATTTTTTTCTTCACTTCCTCCACAGTGAGATGGGTACTACCTCCCCAACGTCTTTCCACAAGTTCTGCATGATGTGGAGCTGAGAGATAGCTTTTTTCAGCAGTTTGCAGAACTTGGAATCCTTTGGAGGATTCGGGAAGAATTTTTCTTGCACTTGTGATAAATGCAGGAGGGAGGATGTCATCAACCACAGCACGAGCAGTAAATAAGGCAAGAATGTCCACTGCATCTAGAATATCAACAGCCAGATCATCAGCAGATTCAAGGAGCATGAAGAAACCTTGACTTATCTGGTTAGAGCTGATGACATCAGCATAGACAGCCGATAGCAAAACTGAAGCCATCTCCTTCTCTTTGTCATGTCTATCCATGGCAATGGAAACAAGTCTCTTTATGAAGTAAGGATGATATTCACTTGAGCCAAGATCTCTAAGGTCAGAAGCAGCCCCATCAACATCCCCTGTGCTAAAGTATTCCTCAATAAGGGTCACAACAGCTTTCTTGTATTCATCCAACGGATCGCAGACAGTGGATCCAACAAGTTCATATGGTTCCTGCAAAGGGTCATAGAGTAGTGTCCATAAAATAAGCAAACACCATAAGTTAACAAGTACAAATATAAAAACACCATTATGTTACCTCCCCACTATCATAGTTAGGGTCATTTCGATCAATATGGGAATCGCCATCAGTATCGAGCAACTTTCCCCAGGTACCCTTACCACCAGCTCCATCTGTTATCACAATTCATGAAAGTAAACTTTCAGGAGTCTTAGGTGAAAACAAGATTATGCAGGGAAGTGAAGCAAGGAGAACATAGAAGAAATAAGATGCAAAGACAGACATTCACATTCTTCTTCAAACCAAAAAATAAGATTCACAAAACCATCTTACCAGAGCCCAATTTAATTTTTTGCATTTAGGCCATCAGGTTAACACCAAAAGGCATCAGAAATGACTTTATATAGCACGTTAAACTCTTTATAGTTTCCTACTGCTCCAGAATGAGACAACATATTAGGAAATTGTAATCTTACACATAAAAAAGTAGCGAATATAACACTAAAATCTCAAGATACAGTTACAGAATCATTTAATGTCCTTAGGCAGTTAGGACCCTGTCTTTCCCAACTCTCCAGAAAATCATCCTTCGAAACTACTCATGGCGTCTGATTTTGTCACTCAAACAGCGGAAAATTATCTACCTAAAGAACAGAGATAAAGAGTGTTCCCTGTGCAGGGTTGCAAAGTTTTGTTAATAGGTGCAAGATCTATCAGAGGTGGGAGAAACCACTAAAATGCAAGAAAATCATTAAAATGCAATAGACACAAAGAACTTGAAATAGCCAGATTAAGCAGCAAAAGAAAGAATGTGATTCAATAATTGTATGAATATGAACTATCTCAGCCAATACAATCAACTAGACAGAAACCAACAACATGGTTGACATTCGAATAAGATTCTTAAGAATCGTAGATATGGTAATACCTAGGAGGGTGAAAAAGTCTCAAGATGTTTGCTCATTGCCACTAAACACTACAACTACAAAATATAATTTCTGTTTGCTTTTTGTTTTTTATTGTCCGACAAGGTTGTGATACTCCACGACACAAGAAAGGGAGGAATCTAGCAAGCAAACCTTAAGCTCTTTGTCAGTGAATAAAGTATAGGTAAATGACATGGATAACCGTATCTTTCATGAGGTAAATGTTTTATAAGGAAACATAAACCAGATCAGCCAAATTGATCAATTTCTTAAAGGAAGATTTGCATAAAAAAATGTTATCATGAGAATGGGAAAAAGAAATAAAAGAAAACATAGTATGAAAGGAGGTTTGATCCATTCGCAATATTGTATAACGTGCTTACTTTTAACTAGAAGGAAAAGAAGAAACTTCAAACAGAAGACAGTTGCTGACATTTGAGAGACCATTTCAACAAATCAGGCAAAGAGGGTAAAGGGGAAGTTGAAACCACTCATCACCCAAACAAGGAAGAGGAACATGGAAAGACCAAAAGTTATTCTATTCATCAAAAAGGGTAATATGCTTGGTCCAAGCAACAACGGTTGAAAATGTCAACATGCCCAACGTGTAATGGTGGAGCCACAATCAACATTGAGACACGTCGACATTCAGACTAAACTAGGCGACAATCACAGTTAACCACAGATAAAGCAGCATCACAACAGAGGAAGATAAAAACATGTAAAGCAGAACTGTCCCCAGACCTACGGAAAAGAGTTTGCACGGATTTACTTGTGTTTTTTGTAGGTCAGGAGATACGTAAAGATGTTCCAACAGAAACTAATATATTTACCTGTATAACAACCAGTGCACAACCCGACACATAAAAGATACTCGTTACGTCATTAAAGTCGTAAACGCATAAAATTCTCTCCTAATCATGTAGGAGCACTAGACATTTCCAAACATAATAAATAGCTCATCATCAATCTACCTTTAACTCCTACACCAACTTCATAAACAAAAATGGCTGCAACAGATCCTACCATAAAACACATTTCCTCCATAAATAGCAATTTGCCAAGTATGAAGAAACAACTATAAAGGGAACTTGCACACTTTCACTTGATAAACCACACAGAATGTTAAAGAGCACTTATTAGGTTTCTCCACTCCAGAGATACATTCCAAAAAAAAACCTAAATAAACATTAAAGCCACATGAATCACGAGCTAAAACATCCATTAAGAAGGGTACATTTTGAACATGCCAATGCAGATTCACTAAAGGAGGAAAATCAAACCCTTCCCGTAAACATTTACTACTTGTGCTACATTAATTATTAAATAACTAATTCATAAACAACTAAACATATCGCCAATCTCATAAAAACAATCCCATGAGTAATCAACTAAAGAAACCACAGAGAATCAAGGCTTTACCCTTCTTAACTCGGATGTGTTTCCCTGAATGCGACCTCCGCACATGTCTCACCGCAATCCCACCTGCATTGGAAACCTTGTTGCCGCCAGGAGCCTTCACATGGTGCTCCGAAAGAAGAGTCCTTGGAGACTTGGGAGGCGGAGATTTTGGAGATGAAGACAAAACATCCACATTTTGAGAAGCTATTTTCAGCACCTCCCTTTGCTCCTCCGTCAAGAATCCCTCACCAGACGCCATTTCTTACCCCTGAACTAAACCCTAGGATAAAAAACCACAAATCAATAAAATGAACACAATACCTCCCATTTCTCCACTCAAACTAAAAACAAAAACACACAACAGGTAACAGATTAAACTCACTAAAATTACAATTAATCATTTCTCAAAAAAAAAAGGAAAAACTTCAAACTTATCAACAGCACACACGCATTCCTTACAAAACAGTAAAACTCAACAAACACACATCAAATAAATTCGCAAGCAACACCGAGAAATTAGCCTAAATGTACGGAGCAACTAAAACAAAGCCATTACATCCATATCCTTCCCAGCGCCAACCAACAAACACATATGAATAAACACGGGAGTAAAAAAGAAAAAAAACACAAAAACCACAAACAAATACCTCAACTAGACAGCGCAAACGCAGTGTTCTTGGCTCGGATCTCGAGCCAAGACTAGCGAGAACTTGAAGACGAACCCCAGTGCCGGAAAATCCGAACCGACAAAACCGATGCTCCTCAGTGAGTGAGTGAGTGATTTTCCCCCCTAAGAACCCTAGTGCTAGTGCCCGAGAGAGAAACGCAATCTCATATATAGTACTACTATTTATATAGTAGTAATAGTATCGCTATTGTCATGCTACTGTGTGAGTGCGTGTTTTTTTTTTTTTTTTTTTTTTGGCCTTTTTTTAGGGCTTTGATGATCAAATAAAACGTGAGAGAGAGAGAGAGAGAGAACGGATGAGTATGGGAAGGAAGCTGACGCTGGCTGCTATGGTTGACACGTCAGCTTTTCGGTTCGGTCGCTCGGTTCTCTACACGTGGTCTCCGTTTTCTTTTGTTTTTCTTAAAGTCTTTTTTTCCCTGTGGGTGCGGCTTTGGGTAAGAACGTTAGGGTTCGCGTGATGAAATTTATTATAACGTCCCTAAAGTTTGTTATAATTTCAAATTTGGCCTGTAGATTTTATTTCCTTTGTGACGTACGTTTCAACTAAACCATTTATCCAATACCATTGGTTCGGCCACCAGAATTTGCCACAACTAAACTATACAAGATATATTTATACTATTGTGGAGTTTTGATCTTATCCGTTTGAAGGTTTTACGGAGCTTTGGATTCTTTATTACGCTTCAACGTTATATCACATTGTGGAGTTTTGATCTTATCCGTTTGAAGGTTTTACGGAGCTTTGGATCATTTATTACGCTTCAACGTTATATCACACGTTACATATTTTAGTAACTGATTATAAATATATTTTTTCGCATTAATTTTTTTTACTGGTGATATTCATCTTTAATATAATATATTTTTTTATTAAGGGTTCATTTTTGTATGTGTAGAGTATATTTATTTTACTATAGTGGGATTGAAAAATTAAAAAATACTATAAAATTATATTAAAATAAGATTAATTTAAAAAATAAAAAGTTCAATATCAAATTAAGTAGAATAAAAATAAATATCATTGGTAAGAAAATTAATATAAAAATAATATTTAGAGTTATTATTAGGATATGTAGTTGGGACTTGGAAATGTAATATGAAAGTGTAACCGAAAATCCAAAACTATTTTACATGCCGGTTTTGTAAGCTCTTGGGGTTTTAAAAACTGTTTTAAAATTCAAATCTTGTTTGACACAAGTTCAAAAGTTTGTTCTCCAAAACCATATTTCAAAAATAAAATTCCTTTTTTGAACTCTAAAAACTATTTTCTCTAAACTCAAACCTTGAGTTTGTTGCTTACTACCTTACCAAATAAGATTTTGAAAGTTTGTCTTTCAAAATTCTTTTACTAAACATTGTTTTTGAAAACAGTTTTTAAAAATTTGTTCGTTTACTTGTTTTCGAACATATATTTTCGAAAACTTCTCTTAAAACCCTCTAACGTACATGTCCTTAAAAACGGTTTGATTTAGGACTTAATTTCGTCTATATTGTAAGTTAAAATGGGCAAGAGATGATTGGTTGCCAACTTAGTAATATTAAAATATCTTAAAAAATGTAACTCTTACCAAAAATGACAACAAAATATTTGTTATTGGGCATAAGAATATTTAAAACTTATTCCTTATTTTATTTAGTTTATAATTAGGAGAAATCTCCTTCTTTTTACTTTGTTGTTTAAGCATAGTTAGTAGTTGGTAAGAAATTGTGGGAAATTCATTGATTTATATTGCCCATTAATTTTTTTACCATTTAAATGAAAAAATGGGTGTCATAAGGAAATTATCTACCAAAAGGTACCTTTTTCGTCTAACCGAGTATAATTTTATTGACATGTTTATAACAGTGATAAATTTTAAATTAATGTGTTGCTTTTAAATATATTGATGTTTGCTTATATAAAAATGAAGTTTTACTATGAATTGAAAACTAGCATTTGACCAACCAAAGTAATTTTTCTTTTCTGAAACATGATCTTAATTATCGGGCAAGTTTTAATTGCTACACTTTCTGTTTTCTTTTTTTTTTTTTTCTTTCCCAAAGATGTATAAAAGCAATTTTTAATCGTACAAATAATTGATATATATACTGTGATAATAAACGTTATATTTTATTACTTATGAGAGGATCGTTAGTACAACTGTGAATAACTCGATTTGATAATAATTAGATACAAATAGTTGAAAATAAATAAACTAAATCAACTTACACCAATCTACGTACAAATAATTGATATATATACTGTGATAATAAATGTTATATTTTATTACTTATGAGAGGATCGTTAGTACAACTGTGAATAACTCGATTTGATAATAATTAGATACAAATAGTTGAAAATAAATAAACTAAATCAACTTACACCAATCTAAAATAAGTAATAATATATATACTGTGATAATAAACGTTATATTTTATTACTCATGAGAGGATCGTTAGTACAACTGTGAATAACTCGATTTGATAATAATTAGATATAAATAGTTGAAAATAAATAAACTAAATCAAACTTACACCAATCTAAATAAGTAATAATACATATAGATCTAACTTGTAAAACAAAGAGTCGTCATCACGTTGACAAATCTCGTACCGGAGTATGAATGCGATCTCGAATCTACCAGTAACCTTCTGATGAAAGCCCTTAAACGACTAGATTTTCATTTGATAATAATAAAATACTCATTTATTTATATAGGAAAAACACTCCTGTATATTCAGGGAGGCGAAATCTCTGGCTATGAAAGAACAGAAAACTCTCATCATAATATATGATTGCATCATAAGAGATGGAGGAAAGAAATTAGAGAAGATGAGTTAACAACTATTAGATGATTGCATGTATATGTTAACACATACTTTTCACAGGAGATCGAAAATGAATTTTAAATCAATTAAAAATGAGCAAATTTTATAGTATTTTCTATAGATTAGACAATTATCAATCACATTTTTGCTGCATGAATACTACTAAACCCATTAATCTATCATTTATATATTTGTACACTTTTATGGCCTTTAGAAAATTTCTTTTATTAGGGTGCTTGGCTGTTATATATATTTAATCAATCGTATGAAAAACAAATTACACCCACAAATTATTTTTTGGTTTAAAGGCGTAACTTGCAAATTGCAATTCATGTGGGTGGGAATTTCTTACCCGACATGAATCCGGCCTGGCATAAACATATTATATGAATAACGCAAACTATTAAACGTGAAAGATTAAATTTTGAGATGTCGACACACGAATTAGCCTGCAACCTGAACTCATCAACCGACACAGGAGTAAATTATAGTACAACATGATACACAATATAAGTTGAACACGACATAAACATGTTTTTTCTTCTTCTGACTGTAGAACGCGATACAAACATGTTATACATATATATATATATATATGTGAAAAAACTATAGACTCTTCAAGGGACCATTCAACCATTGAATTTGGCATATGCAATTGCATACTTAATTTATACAATGTCAAATTCAAAGGGCTGAATGGTTCTTTTGAAGTGACTATAGTTTCACCCATTTATATAACATTTGACAAGTTTATGGGTTAAATATATCGACACAAATAATAATGGATGAAATTAGGGTTTGGAGTATCGACTCGAAAACCCTCCAACAATCCAGACACCACATGAATTGCCACACGTTAATTCATGTAAATGGACGAAATTCAAAATGTGTTGACGAAAAATAAAATAAAAAAAATAAAGCAAGGAGAAAGAAGTAAACGAAGAGCTAACTAGCAGGAGGTGAAGTTATACAAACCTTCATTAATGTAACAGCAGAGAAATTGTACATAAACTCGTTCTTCCTTTTGTCCTTTGAAAAGCACTGTATTACTCGTATAAATTATATGTACAATTACTTGTGTCGTGGTAATATATATACTTGTTAGTGAAAGTAAAAGTGATAGTTTAATAAGTAAAATTATATATATATTTGTGTATGAAAAAAATGTTACTTATGTAAAGAATATGGATACCTTTGACCTTACTGGTTATACTTTTTAAGGGAAAAAGTATTACTTAGTAATCGTGGTAATATATACTCCCTCCATCCCACTCAAAGAGTCCATTTTAAAAACTTATTTTTGTCCCATTTAAAGAGTCAATTTTGAATTTATTTACGTTACATACCCTTACTAATATTATAATGTGTAGTTTACATTTAACCCTTACTTCTAAAGTAAGGATATAAGTGGAAAATATGGTGGTAAATTACTTATTTTAGGTGTTGTACCTCACTACCCATAATAAGTTGTACACATTTCAAAGTGGACTCTTTGAGTGGGACGGAGGGAGTGCTTGTTAGTGAAAGTATTATTTTTAAGAATTAAATTTTACCTATATAAGGGAAGTGTTACTTATGAGAAAAAGCACACAAGGGGTTATACTTAATTTTCAAGTGAAATAGTAGTACTTTTATATATTGTAATGATATTTCCTTAATGTAAGAGTGTTACATTTAAATATATTAATGTTTGCATATATAAACACGGGTTTTAATCATGCAAATAATTGGTCACAGGAAATCCACGATGTTTATTCAACCATTGAAAATGAGCAATTTTTATAGTATATAATTTTTAAAATAAATGTAAAGATATATCTATCACATCTTTGTTGCGAGAACATGGCTAAAAACCAATATTTCATCCTATGTCATTCAATACTATAGTTTACATATTTGTACATTTTTATGGCTTTTATAATTTTTAATTTATTTGGATATTTACTTGGTTAAACATGTCTATTTAAAGGTTCCCCAAACCCCCCAGATACTTAATCGGTTGTTACCAAAAAAATAAAAAAATAGTATGTGAAAAAAAAATACACCCAAAGATTTAAAGTCACAAACTTGCAATCCATGTGAAAAGGCAATTTCTTACACGAGAAAAATCTAGCTCGACATAAACATGTTATAAGGGTTGATCTTCGGTGGGTTCGCGAATTGATTATAGATCTATATATAAATAACATGAATAATTAAAGGTGGAAGATTAGTGATGAAACGCAATATGCCCTATGTAATAAGTATATGGTAACCGGTACTTGGAGATTCTCCTCAATCTATCCGTTGAGCTGTGACGTAGCTTTTGGATTTCATCATTAATGCCAGCGCGATGCTCACCATTATTTATAATAGTAGTTGCACATATTCCTGTCTTATCCTTTCTTTGCAACCGATACAAGCATTTAAATACCCATTAACTTCCCTTTTGACTGTGCGACCATTTTTAGTATATCCCAATGCTTTCCTTTATCCTCGCCCAAATTCTATGTTTAGAATTATTTGCTCCCGCCAATTATTTATTACCCTCTTATCTTTTCTCGACTCAAGTTACCTTGAGTTATAAAAATTCCCATAAACCTTTTACTGGACCTGGACATCTTGTCTTACATATTTTAACTGTTCTTACGAGATCTAGTTTAGAACTCACGTTCTCAGATCTCCTTTATTTGGTGGGCCTTTGATCTCTTTTGGCTCAAGCCCAATACCTAATTTATTTTTAGACACACTTAAGGGTTGTTCTTTTTGATATTCTAATAATGGGTTTGGCAGCCAAATCCTTGTTTCTTTGTAAGTTTTGAAGACAATTTTTAAAAACATAAAACTCACCCCCCCTTCAAAACCAACGCTGCCCGTCGTCGCCCACCGTCGCCCATCACTGCCAGCACCCGCCACCGCCATTGCCCACCGCCGCAATTGCCCTCAGCCACCACGGTCTCCCCCACAGCCTCCAGAGTTTGAAATGTCGCAACCGTGAGAAGATATTCCCTCAAATGTATAATTAAAGGAGGGAAACAAGTAATGTACAACACAAAAATACGACATAAGCTGAACCCGATATAAACAAGTATGTTGGCCTTTAACGAATTTGTGAGTTAAATGAGTTTACACAAATAATTAAGCAAATGTGGTTAGATTAAAGTGTCGACTTGTAAACCCGCCAATCTAAACACCAATCTCGACACCACGTAAATTCATGTCAATGGACGAAATTCAAAGTGTGTTGACAAACCAAAAATACAAAATAAAATACTAATAATAAGAAGAAGAAAGAAGTAAACGAAAATAACAAGGACACAATCAATATTAGAGCTAAGTAGCGTCCAGCAGGAACTAGGAAGTGACAAAAACCTAAACAATGTAATGGTCGAAACTCGGAAAAAAGTACTCTCTCTATTTTACTAGAAAAATTCAATTTAAATTTTTTCTCTTCTATTGAAAAAGTCAAATTTTAATTTATTTATTTCACATAGCTAATTAATCTAATTATGTATGATTAATAGTTAATTCACCTTTATAAAAGTAAAAATATTAATAGAAAAACGATTAAAAATTACTAATGTTAACTGATAAAAAGTCGTCGTACATTATCTAAACTTGACTATTGACAATAAGATGCACTAATTAAGAAAACAATAACAAAGGATAATAAATATATAAGACAATAAGATGCACTAATTAAGAAAACAATAACAAATTAAGGAGAAATAAATAAATAAACGTCCATAGACTTCATGCATGCATGTTGGAAGAAGACGAAGAGCTTCTTAATTAACAAGCTGAAACGATTATCAATTATTAACGATTACTCCAAATTTTGGTCTTCTCCGGTGGATTTGGACGTCGTTTCCGTACTACCCATCTCCCCTTCCGATTCCGATATCGCACTCGTCGTACTCTGCCTCTTTTTAAACCGTGCCCTGCGGTTCTGGAACCAGTTGTAGACGTTGGCCTCGGCGATTTGACCGTACTTTTCTAACTCAGAAGTCAAATTCTTGATTTTTTCCTTTGACGGTGCCTCGTTCCCCTGATCGAAAACCAGTTCGAGTAGCTCTAGTTGCTTAGGCGTCGGGTTCCACCGCTGTCTCCGGGGGATTTTAGGCTGCGGGTAATAATACTGGTTGTGGTGAATATGAGTGGAAGCCAACGTCACCGACGACGGAGCGGCGGCGGCGCAATATGGATTGAAATGAGGAGTATTAATTCTATAATCCGGGCCGGGATTGTGGTGGGATGACGTCATGGATCTGTACAATTTTTCGAGCTGTTCGCAGATTGTGACGTAGGCTGCGATTTGCTTCCGGAGGGTTTCCATTTGTTCGTCCGTCATAACTTTGACAAACGCCGCTCCTCCTCCTCCTCCTCCACGGCTAATTCCATTCATCGGCGGCGGCGGGGGTGGCGGCCGTGGTGGCACTTTAAGTGTTGGTTGATGTTCTTGTTGTTTGTTTGGGTGCTGATTTACCCTCTTCATGTGTCGTGAAATTAATTAATTAATTGTGAGAGAATCAAAGATTTTATATTTATTCAATTTTCGAACAGTGTTGATATTATTGCTTAATTTATCAACGCGTATGATTGAGTTGTGAAGAACTATTAATGGTAATATAATTATGGAAATTTGGGAAGATTGGGAGAAAGAAAATCGGGGGAAATATTTGGACGAGTTAAAGATTCGGATAGATGATCCTACCTTCCTTAGTTGCCATTTCCCTTTTGCATGGAAAGTGAAAATTTCTGTCTAAATATTTTTGTGCAGTTTTTGTCAGCATTTTGCTGGTTTGATACTTTCACTATAAGCAATCCAATTTTTTTAATTATAGAAATGTGCTATAAATCAACAACTAAAATCGGTACATTAGATATTATATATAAACAATATGCGATACATTAAATGTTATGCACGTAACTTTTTTTTTAAAACATGCAATACATTAGTTGTTAAACTCGATGCACTCAAAATACATTAGAGATTATATTATATATGATATTTTAATTTTGAAGCTAAACTTGATATTCGATTAAAAAAAAAAAAAAAAAAAAAAGAAGTATCCCTGCTTATAGATGATTGAAATAATCTTCCAACAGTTACCAACTGGTAAATTTTTATATAGATTCGATGTCGCTTCGACATCATAATTTAGTTAGAGGTGAATATTACCGTTACAACATATGCTATAAAACTAATCTAGTCAAGTTTTGACTATATATATGTTCGTATATATGTTTGTCGCGAGTAAATCGACTCATTTACATCCTATATAACTTATGCTTTATGCTCCATTAGTTTAAATAAGTAGGTAACAATCATCACATGAATTTTAATTACGACATGTAACCATTATTTAGTTATGATATTCATTTAAAGTTCTACATTATTTTGTCATAAACATTATTTTCTCATTAAATTATATGTATTAAATAATGCTACATCCCTTATTGCATGTAGATCCAACCCATGCCAGGAAAAAAGTTGAGATTGGTTTTCAATTAGCACAAGATCTAACAATGCTGAAGTCATTCCAAGTTTCCAACTTATGGAAAACCAGCCAAGAAAATCATAAAGAATTATCGATATCTTCTTTATATTCCACGTTAAAATTAGGACATATACGTTAGCTTATACTTTAAGGATACAGTTTTGTTCTTTAGAGGCAAATTCATAATTTTTTTTTTTTTGAAACAAAGAAACTAATATTTAATTAGATTGCTGGAAAGTCGCCCAGCTGCAATTGATTTGTTACAGAAAATGGCGGTTCAGTCACCGTCATAGACCTATAGCTATGCTTAGCACTACGAAGAGATGGATCTACCTTGGTATGATCTAAAAACTGTATCCAAACCTTACAATTTTTACCAAGGTCTCCATGATTAGGAGAACCAGGGCCGGTCCTTAAGTTTCGGAGGCCCTAGGGCGAAATAAATAAAAGGGGCCCCAAAGAAAAATATAATATGATAATTTAGTAATTTCTATTAATTTTTTAATAAAGTGGGCTTTCAACAACAGCATCAAAAGAAAAAAAATCACTCTTGCGACAACTATTTTCAGACAAAAATAAAATTGGGACTTGTGTTGATAAAATAAAAAAAAATTCACTCTTGTATCAAGTTTTTAAAAACAAAAGCAAATATGGGCCTTAAATGTGGACTATAAACTAAAATAAATAAAATAAAGACACACATTTATTAACTCATTTCAAATAAATATAAATATGGGACTTAATATAAATTTTTATGACCCAAAAACACTACTACATAATACTACATTTATAGAATAATTGAGCCCCTACAATCATTGGGCCCTGGAAGGTCGTCCGGGCTGCCCAGCCCTATGGGCCGGCCCTGAGGAGAACATGCACTAGAAATATTACCAATGTCTATCTTAACACCTGCACAATGGACAACTTGGAATCTCCTGTTGGATACTTCTGAACAACAATGGGACCTTACACCACAAAAACCAACTAAAATGGAACTTTATTTATGAAAAGAACAACTAATCTAATACAATGATAGAAAACAGTAAATACCTTTTCAAATCATGCAAATGCACTTTCCTTTAAGCTTTATTAGTCCCCTTATGTGTGCAAGGAGTTCAGGACTAATATCATTTTGAGAAAAGATGACGATGATCGTTAGAAGTCTGCACTGACTCAAAAGAACTACATAACAAGTGTGAAAAGTACAAGAATAACTTGTAAGATGAGAATGATTCATTGTCTAAACCATCATCCTAAGGAGTCCATTTATAGACCTCCAAAGGATGCCATTTAATAGCCACAACTCTTACAAAGAGGTAGGAAGAAACAGAACTGAATTCGGATAAGAATCGAGTTCAGAATCACCATTACAATGAAGAGATGCAACTTTTGAGAAGAAGGAAATGCATACTAGAACACGTCTGTAAGCTGTACACTGCCGTCCGAGACGTCGTCCACTTGAGCCCGTCCGAGGCGTCGTCCACTTGAGCCCGTCCGAGACGTAGTCCACTTGAGCTCGTCCGAGGCGTCGTCCACTTGAGCCCGTCCGAGACGTAGTCCACTTGAGCTCGTCCGAGAAGACGTTCACTGGAGCCAGTCCGAGACGTCGTCCACGAGCTAGTCCGAAACGTCGTTCACTTGAGCTCGGCCTTGAGCTCGTCCGGGACGTCGTCCACTTGAGCTCGGTCTTGAGCTCGTCCGGGACGTCGTCCATTCATTTTCCTTTCTTCTTTCAGCTTAATTATTGAAAAATCTCCAACATCTCCTTCGTCTGGATGTTTTCAGCTCCAAGTTAAGAGAATGAGCTGATAGCACAACTTTGTCTAAACCTCGCACAAAACCATTGTGGATGAATTTTGTGGCTACTAGGAAAAGTGCCATCTGCCAAGAGACTGCAGCCTTCGAAGAGTCACCGTAGTTTGATACAATAGGATGCACAATATCTGAGCAGCAGCCAACACACTTGAAGGTTTGGATCAAAAGTCTTCTTCTTTCTTCTGTTGAGTTCAAATCTGCCTCCCAAACATACTCTTCCTTTTTGATAGATGGTGTTAAGCCCCCTCTTTTTATCAGCTTTGACTACCATATTAGTCTCTAACATCTTCATCATTGAGCTAGCATTCACATTCACGAATACCATTTCCAGATCTGACGGAGATGGATCT
The DNA here is from genome assembly GCA_016801395.1 of Leptodermis oblonga. Classification (NCBI taxonomy): domain Eukaryota; kingdom Viridiplantae; phylum Streptophyta; class Magnoliopsida; order Gentianales; family Rubiaceae; genus Leptodermis; species Leptodermis oblonga. The sequence continues at coordinate 11,549,742 of CM028759.1, forward strand.
AAATACCCATAACTATTTTTACACATAAAAACTAAAAAGAAACTCTCCAAAGAGAGAGACCAAACCCTCACAAGAATGGACAAAATGCTCTCTTGGTGAGAGAGTTTTGGCTCCGTTCTTTTAATGACTCAAATGAGAAAATTTTTGGTTTAGGGAATAAATATTTTTTCAGACGAAATTTCTTTTGGAAATTTGTGTAGGAAAGAGAAGAAAAAATGTAATGATTATGCTTTTTTTTTGAATTTATGTGAGTAGAGATTTAGATGAAATTTTAAATTTTGAAATTTGAAATTTAGTGAAAAATGATGTTGTTTCTTTGCGTAAAATTTTTGAGGAAAAAGTGATGATTTTCCTAAAATGGAATTTTGAATTTAGGCTATGTTCTTTTTCATTCTATTCCAGAAAAATCGTCAATTTTTCCTCCAAAATTTTACATAAAGAAACAACATCATTTTCTACTCAATTCAAAATTCAAATTTTAAAATTTACTCTAAATCTCCACTCACATAAATTTTAAAAATAACATAATATTATATTTTTTCTTCTCTTTCTTACCAAAATCTCCAAAAAAATATTTTCTCTACAACAAAAATTTCAAATTTGATCACAAAAAGAACGGAGAATCTCCCATTGAGGGAAGAAGTGGGGATTGAACCTTTGAAGCTTTTTTCGGTTTCTCCCTCAATGGAAGTTTAAGAGCCTGTTTGGTATGATTTTCAAAACATGGTTTTGAGATTTATTTTGATTTTATAATATTAAAATTGTATTGGGAATGTAAAAAGGTGTATTGAAAAATGTAAAAAGGTGTATTAAAAATGATGAAAAAATATTATAAAATTCAAACTTTTCTCAAAACATGGTTTTGAGAAACTTGCCAAACAGGGCCTAAGTCTCTCACCAGAAGAGAAGGAGGAGAAAGTGACTTTAGAGAGAGGTACGTCGATCTGATCAAGACAAGAGTCGGTAAATTCATAAATTGATTACAATGAAACAGAACAATTTCTTTCATGTAAAAATTCATCGGTCGATCTACGATAGCAAAATAGCATTTTCAAAAGAAATTACAAAATTAGACCTCAATGACAAATTATTCGCTACGTATGTTATACTTACATTTTTAATGCATAGAATTAATAGAGGAGATAATCACTAAACATGATACTTTATTTGCCTATACCTTGTACAAAAAGATTTACACCATTACTATTTCTTTTATAAAGACTGCATAATTGTGTGCCTAAATTTATAGTTTGAAAGTTTTCTTTAAAACCGCCAATAACCGTTACTGTCAAATGTCAACTTTTGAAATATGAAATTGTCGTCCTACTAAGGCGCAAGACGGCAACGATTCCTGGTTAAAATCACCAATTGCTGCCCTGGCATACACAGACCTCAGAAATTAATGGCGAGAAGAATTCAGCAGACATGAACGGAGTGACGCGTAACCCAGCCTTCTTCAATTCAATACTCAAAAGGGTTCTCTTCTCTTCGGCAACATTCAAACAATCATCGACTCAAAAGGAGCTTGTTGTCTCAGACTTTGAAGGGAACAATGGAGCCTTTGCCGAGGAATCTTTTGGCATAATTCAAGACAAAGACCTTCTCAGAAAAACACCCAATGGAGGTCTCTACGTATTGGACCTTATTGATACTGGCGCCATGGATTCAAACGCTTCCCTCTATAATGAACTCCTTAAACGCTGTACCTGGTTTGGGAAGCTGAAAGAAGGTCGACTCGTCCATGCCCATTTCCTGACTTCTCCTTATCGGAATTATGTCACCACGCAGAATGCGCTTATCAACATGTATGCGAAATGTGGGTCGCTGGATGAAGCTCGCAAGGTGTTTGATGAAATGTCTGAAAGGGATATGGTTTCTTGGACTGCTGTGATTACCGGGTTCGCGCAGAATGACAGGTCTACTGAGGCATTGAGGTTATTTTTGGAGATGGTTAGGAATGGTTTCGTGCCAAATCAGTTTACTTTGGGAAGTGCCTTGAAGGCGGCTGCCGCTGTTGGGAGAGTTGAAGGTAGCCAAATTCATGGGATTTGCTTGAAGTATGGTTATTCTGATTATGTGTATGTTGGAAGTGCTCTTGTTGATATGTATTCAAGGTGTGACCAAATTGAAGAGGCGAAATTTGTGTTTGATGGGTTACAGAATAAGAATGAGGTTTGTTGGAATGCTTTGATTGCAGGCCATGCCAGGAAAAATGAGGCTGAGAGCGCAGTGAGGTTGTTCTCAGAGATGCGAAAGGCTAAATTTGAGGCCACGCATTTCACGTACTCTAGTGTTTTTGCAGCTTGTGCAAGTATTGGAGCTCTAGAGCAGGGTAAATGTGTTCACGGGCAATTGATAAAGTCGGGTGTAAAGCTTATTGCTTTTGTGGGGAATACTCTTCTTGATATGTATGGTAAAGCAGGTAGCATTGAAGATGCCAGAAAGGTTTTTGATAGGCTGGAAAAGCGCGATGTGGTTTCATGGAACTCTATGCTTACAGCATGTGCACAACATGGACTTGGAAGAGAAACTGTGGAACGCTTTGAGCAAATGCATCATAGGGGAATTCAACCTAATGAAGTGACCTTCCTCTGTGTCCTAACTGCTTGCAGTCATTCTGGACTTCTTGATGAAGGACTATACTACTTTGAATTGATGAAAAGGCTGAATATAGAACCTGACATCTCACATTATGTGACAATGGTTGATTTGTTTGGTCGAGCTGGTCAACTAGGTTCTGCTGAAACGTTCATAAAGGAAATGCCCATCAAGCCCACAGCAGCAGTCTGGAAGGCTTTGCTTGGGGCTTGCAGAATGCATAAGAACATGGAGTTGGGTGCCTTTGCTGCAGAGCGGGTGTTTGAACTCGACCCGTATGATTCTGGACCCCATATATTACTGGCTAATATCTATGCCTCTGCTGGTAGAAAGAAAGATGCTGCAAAGGTGAGAAAAATAATGAATGACATTGGTGTGAAAAAAGAACCTGCTTGTAGTTGGTTGGAGATTGAGAATAATGTCCATTTGTTTGTAGCAAACGATGATGCCCACCCACAGAGAGATGCAATTCTTAAAAAGTGGGAGGAGATTGCTGATAGAATTAGAGAAATTGGGTATATTCCTGATACTAGTCATGTGCTTTGGTTTTTGGATCAGCAGGAGAGGGAAGTGAGGTTGCAGTACCATAGTGAAAAGCTTGCGTTAGCATTTGCACTTCTGAATATACCTCCTGGGTCCACCATCCGGATAAAGAAAAATATTAGAGTTTGTGGTGACTGCCATACAGCATTCAAATTAGTATCGCAAGTAGTGGATAGAGAAATCATTTTAAGGGATACTAACCGATTTCATCATTTTCGTAATGGCTCTTGTTCCTGTGGAGATTACTGGTAGAAGCAGTATCAATGTCTTGCATCCCACCAATAAGGGTTAGCAATAATGCGTATTAGTATATATACTTTTTCCTTCATCCTTGTGAATTTGGTTTTGTATCTCATTTATTCTTTAAATACTTTACCACTTAGCATCAAATTTAGAAGATGTATGATTTTTTTTTATTTATTTATAATTTGGGAAATTAAAATACAGAAATTGATGTTTGGGCAATTGTGTCAGTTTGCATTGCATTTGGAGATATGTAGGTTTACTACATCGTTCCCTTCTTTTTGTTAAGTCATTTGTCTACAAGAATATAAAGGGGCATGAGCTGGAGAATGGTAATGGAGTCAGTGATGACTGAAGCTCGAGACCATGGTACTGGTGCCTTTCAGTGGGAGAAGAAGCTTAACCGATGGGCATGAGTTCTAACCTTTAAATTTTAAATTTTTTTACTGCTTTTGTTGTTGGGGTTTCTCACGTTTAATTGATTTTTCATCTATAGGTGTTTCTCGGTGGGGGTTGACTAATTTGGTTTAATGCTTTTGTGGTGGTTTATTTTTGTTTCCTCTGTTTTCAGAACTGATGTGTTTTCATCTGGTGTTCCTCCATCCTAGGTTTGGCCTATTTTAGAGTTTGGGTATCCTTCTTCCTTATTGGTTTCGTTGGGTGTATTTTCATTTGTGGAAGATTTATATGGCTTTATTGCAGTTAATAGAAGATCATCATTTGAAGCATGGTGGAAGAATGCAATTGGGTTTAGGCAAGATAATGGCACCTGCTACTAAACAAGTCAGAAAGATGATGGAAAATATTCGTTAGTATCAAGTACCCCTATAGCATTACATGGCCATGGTGGATCTTCATTTTTTTGCGCTATTTTTTTACTTTTATATGTTTTTCCAGTGATCTTTCCTTGAACCAGTTAAATTCAGGCATTGTTTTAGACTTTTCAGTTTCAGCAATTGCAAATAGTTTATATGCATACTAGTGAAGTCATAAAATTTTATTGTTCTTGCTTAGAATGCAATTCAACCATTTACTTTATGAGACATTTCTTGAGGTTGGTTTCTATCCTTGTCTATATAGGAAGCGAATCGGAGGTGTTCTACACTCCAATTGTGGGTGAAGCATGCCAGAAATATGAGAGCGTCTTCAGATAACCACAGTACCTCTTTATAAATTTGAAGGAAAAGTATGTTTGTTGTCTGCTTGTTTGTTTACCTGATTTTACTTGGAGTGCTACTTTGCTGTGTTATCATTTTTCAGAGGAAAATTTCCTAAGGTGATGAAAAGTTGGCCTGAGAAAAAAATTCAGGTAATTGTAGTCACAGATTGTGAACAAATTTTGTGGCTTGGGGACCTTGGCTTCACTATTACTAGAGATCTCTTGCTTGTTTCCGTTAGCCAGACAATCGGATGTGGATGATGTTTTGCAATCCTCTGGATTTGTCTCGGCTCTGCTGCCAACCATCTGACGGGTTCCCAAGCTTGTGAGATGGAACTTCCCCCTCCATCGAAGTTCAAGGTGAATTTAGACGATTCTGCTTTGGGGAATCTGAGGTTTGCAGGATGTGTCAGAAACTCAGTTGGAGGGGTAGTTTATGCGGCTGGAAAATTTTTGGGGTTGGAACGAATTCTTTTGCTGAGTTCATGGCACTCCTCCATGGGCTGCAGGTGTGTTGCTTGCTGGGGCTGGAAGAGGCTACTTTTGAATCAGATTCCATGTAATTGGTTAAGGTGATTAGCAGAAACTGGAAGCCACAATGGGATCTGCAGTATATAGTCCGACAGATAAGCCAAATCAACCTCACTCGCTTCACCATTCATCACACGTTTCGGGAGGAAAATGCTCCAGCTGACTACATTGCAAGATGGGCATCTACCAACCAAACCGATTTTGAGGCCACAAATGGGATCTTTTCCGTCGGCACAAGCCTTGGCTTCGGACTGCTTCCAAATACCTTACATTATTCGAATACAGTTCTTGTATGAATCTGGAGCTAGGTTTTTTAGCCCCTCCAGTGCGATTCTTTTCTAGCAAATTGCCAAATTCTAATACAAGGGACACTTTACTTTACGATTGAAAAAAAAAAAAATTTATTCAAAGGAAATAATAAAGCCAAATTACTAATAAAAAAAAAAAGTACTATATCCTCCTTTCCTTTTGATTTTGTGTTTTTCATCTACATTTTTAGGCAAAAATGACTTTCACATTGATCCCCTCCCACTATATCAATGGCATGATTCGATTCAATTCGTCGAGTCACTCTACCCTCTATAATTTCAAAACTAGTTCAATGAACTTTGCAACAGCAGTAAGTTATTTTTTTTGTGCTGGTTTAATGATGGTAACGTTAGAAACTAATTGTTCTTGGTGTTTTTTGAATTTCGTCTGTGGAATATTTTAGCTGTGTTACTTTTATGGGGCTAGAGGTTTAAGACTATCATCAGACTTGGGAACAAGAGTAGAATGAGCATTTCTTTCTTAACATTTGTCAATCCTTGTTAGATCCATCTTCCTTTATATGTCAAGCATTCATATATTTCATGCATCAAGATTGTTGGAAATTTAGCAGAAAAATACAAGAAAATAATTCAGAAGTTTTAACTCAGTTTATTATTTCATTCTGCAGCAACCATTTTAAATAGAGTACATGTAACAAGAAATTATAAGAATCTCCTAAATATTTCAGAAAATAAAGATAGACTAAAATATTTAGTCAACAAACAAACAATTTAACTGAAAAGACTAAGTCTCAGATTTTCATAAATTGATTATATTCTTGAAGTGAAAATCTCAAAACTTAACAACTCCTCCTTGGGATTTTCACTAAAATTATCCTTCACAAAGACATCATCACCTTCATTTGAAATTCCTGCATACTTTTGATGATTGTGTTCATGCATATGCATCACAGTTTTGTCCTTTATAGGAATACCCAACTCATCTGATTTTGCAATCCACTTCAACTCCTTTTTGTCTTCCTCAAAACCTGTCAACTCGAGCACTGCAACATCACATTAACATTTTCAAAAAGTGACTTGATATCTTCATTTGTACTGACAATAGCTAATCCACTTTTTGGGGTGATTTCAATGCTTTCCATATTCGTATCTGAACTTTTTCCTGCACCAACTTGTAATAACTCCAAAGAAAAACTTTTTCTTTTCATTTCAACTGAAAAAAGTTCTACTCCTTTTGGATCATAAATCAATCATGTCTTATTCTTAAACATCACAAAATAATTTTTCTCAAATAATTGCCCCACACTTACCAGATTTTTATCTATTTCAGGCACATATAAACATCAGGAAATATTTAGTAGCCACTTTACTTTTGTCTTTTACTTCAATATACCCTCCATTTTCGATCCTCACCTTAGAAGTATATGTCTTGTCAAGTTCTTTAAAAAATGACTTATCAGTTAGCCATCTCCTGCTTGCGAATAGCAGGCATAAACCAGAAATGTTTTTTCAAATGATTATTTTTCTTACAATATTGACACATAGAAAATGCCATTTTTATTTCCATTTCCCATTGTAAGCACTCTTCCAATCATCCTTGTCTTCGTTTTGATATTTTTCTTTTGCTTGCAAAGCACCTTCAGCCATTTCAACTGAAAAAAGTTTTACTCCTTTTGGATCATAAATCAAACATGTCCTATTATTGAACATCACAAAAAAAAAAATTTCTCAAATAATTGCCCCACACTTAACAAGATTTTTATCTATTTCAGGTACATATAAACATCAGGAAATATTTAATAGCCACTTTACCTTTGTCTTTTACTTCAATATACCCTCATTTTCCAATTCTTACCTTAGAAGTATATGTCTTGTTAAGTTCCTTAAAAAACGACTTATCAATTAGCCATCTCTTGCTTGCGAATAGCAGGCATAAACCAGAAATGTTTTTTCAAATGATTATTTTTCTTACAATATTGACACATAGAAAATGCCATTTTTATTTTCATTTTCCATTGTAAGCACTCTTCCTATCATCCTTGTCTTTGTTTTGATATTTTTCTTTTGGTTGCAAAGCACCTTCAGCCGTCTCCTGCTTGCGAATAGCTCTTATGTTCTTGTGCTTGCAATGCATTCACCAACTCATCCAAGGTAATCTGAAAAGATCTTTTGAATCTTCAAGAGAAGATATTTTTGCCTCAAATCTTTTGGGTAGGCTTACAAGAACCTTTTGCACCACCATTTGATCCGAGAGTTCTTCGCCAATCAACCGGATTTTGTTGACAACATTCAAGAATCTATTCCAATACTCTTGAATGTTCTCAGTTTCTTTCATCCTCAGTAGCTCAAACTGTCTCCTCAAATTTAGTATTTGCATTTGACGAGTTCTCTCATTGCCTTGGAACACTTGTTTCTGAGTATCCCAAATCTCTTTTGCAGTCTCACAAATCATGATTCTTGTGAACACTTCATCTAAAACTGCAGTATGAATGCAGGTCAAAGCTTTGCTTCTCTTCTTGTTCTCAGCTCTATGTTCCCTCAACTGAGCAATAGTGGGATCTTCAGGAAGTTGTACTTGATTGGTAACAACCATCTCCCAAAGGTTACTATCTTTTTAGAAGGTTTTTATTTTTACAGCCCAAATTTGATAATTTTGACCATTGAAAGATGGAGGATTAATAAGAAAATTGCTAAGCATGATGTTAAAATTATTGTTTATGAACTGAAAAATATTCTTCTAATTATTTAGTAGAAAAATACACAAGAAAACAATGCAGAAGGTTTAACTCAGTTTATTATTTCATTTTGCAGCAGTCATCACTTTAAATAGAGTACAAGTAACAAGAAATCATAAGAATCTGCTAAATATGTCAAAAGATAAAGATAGACTAAAAGACTTAATCAACAAACAAATAATTTAACTGAAAAGACTAAGTCGATTTTATTGTTGCACTGAAAATCTCAAAACTAAAGAAAGATTATACTATGTAACCAAAATTTTGAGCTTTGCATCCCAATTCATCTGTGGCATCAAGAGTTTCACCAAAACGCCGACTGCACTTCCTATTCGCGCCGCTCCTGATGCAGGAAATCACAGGGAGAAAGAAGGTTTCACCAAAGTTGTGATTAAGCTGAACTGGGCAACTCGTTTGAGCAAAACTGCAGGAGAGAAGCTATAATCCAATCGGGCTAAATGATTTCAAACTTCACAAACAGCAAGTTGGCAGTTGACACTCAGGAAGAATTAATTCAACAGAAGTCCCTAAATTACTTAATTGCAGAGTTTTCTTTTTTTCGGGTTAAAAAGTGAGATTAGATACTCGTTTTATTATTGCATAAAATAGACTGTGAATTCGAAAATTGGAATCTCCAGCCAAATCTCAAAACAGCTCCAACACAGAGATAAGTTAGACAGAAGATCTCACTCCCTCCCTCCATCGGGAAACGCACATTTTGAGGCGAAATTAAATCCGAAACCCATTAGTACATCATCTAAATCTCAGAACAGCTCCCCGCGAGTTATGTCAATGGAACACGGATGTCTAGCTGAAAGATTTCACGAGTTACTCGTACAGAATCCACTTGGTGTCATTGGTTCATGAATCCACTTTCAAAGTTGATGCTTCAAGCTTTTGGATATGGAGCCATTTGTTAGGATTAAGGTTTCAAAGTGGTTGGGACAAGTGTTTCTTCAATTCTCAGGTTGTGTCAAAATGGGATTGGAAGGCTTCAGTTTCTTCAATTCCTTGTATGTATCTGCTCTTGAAGAAGATCTAAGGTTACGTTGTTTTTGAGACTTAATTTTAGAAATGTAAAAAATATATTAAAAATATAAAAATGTGTAATAGAAAAGTAATAGCTGTATATAGGGGTGGCAAAAAAAACTCACTAACCCAAAAACCGCTCAAACCCATTGGTTATTAACCCAATAAAACCCACTTTAAAAAATAATGGGTTGGGTGGGCTTGGGCTAAATATGTAATGGGCGGATTTAGGGTAGCCCATTGGGTACCCTAAAACCCGTCCATCATGGGTATCAAAAATACTCATTCACAAATACCCTTAAAAGTATAAAAAAATAAAAAAAATAAAAACCAACAACTCACATACTTTAGTGTGCCTATTTTATTTTTTTCTTTAAACATATTTTTTCTTTTTCTTTATTTTTCGTGTCCTACAATTACTTTACTTTTTTTTTCATTTATTTTTTTATAATATTTTTAAATTACCTACTTATAATACTAATTTAAAATTCGTTCGGGTTTAGGGCCAGGTTTGGGTTTGGGCCGGGCCGGGCCGGCCCAGTTCGGACCCAGATTTTGACCGATTTCGGGACGGGCCCAGTTTCAGCCCGGGCCTAGTTTTGGGCCTCGGGATCAGTTTTGGGCCTCGGGCCCAGTTTCGGGCCTTGGGCCCAATTTCGGTGTCGGGCCATGCACGAGTGTATATAAATATAAAAAAATTAAAAATTGTGTTTCGACAAAAAAATTACATACAATTAAATATAAAAGTATATAAAATTTAATATTTCAAATTTTAGAATATATTCAAAGAATTAAAATTCACTTTAAAAAAAAAAATGAAATTAAAAAAAATTTTAAAATTTTTTTTATTGACCGGCGCAGCCAAATATAATGAAGCAGCAGCCGAAACTCCATGGAAATAAGAAAGAGAGGAAAACCGGAGGTAGAAAATGGAAGAAGGGCATGGCTCCAAATTGGCCACGCCTGAAACTCTTGGGCTGCTGAAGTTGATCGAAAAAGCTCCATGGATGAGAACAAGCTGGGGAATTAAATAAAGCCTTACATTTTTGTATAATGGGTATTATGGGTACCCATGGGTACTCATAGCTACCTATTACTCATTTGAGTTAAAACCATTAATTGAGTGGATAATAGGTACCCATTACCCATTAACTTAACACCCATTTAATATCCGCCCAATACCCGTCCAACCCGCCCGTTTGACACCCCTAGCTGTATACCTCTTTCTTTTATTGAAAAATCTAACTCGTGATATCAAAAGCAATGTAAGCTTTATTTCCAAAAGTAACACTTCCTTAAGGACATAAGATGAATTCATATGCAAAAATATTCTTGTGTTTTTTTTATGGCTTTTTCAAAAGTATAATGATTGATATAAAAAATAGGGCAAATGACAAAAATCCTCTGTCTATGCTTAATGACAGTTACTCCCTTTGGCTTTATAATACCATGTTACTCTCTTAAGATTTTGGATTAAAGTATTACAGATTAAAGTTAACAATAATTTTAACAGAAGCTGAATTCATTTTTCTTAAATAACAAAATTACCCCTCCCTCTCACTTGGTACTCAAAGTTCCCGTCCTTATTATTACTTATTTCTTTTTTTTTTTAATATTTTGTAACAACAAAAGTAGGAGAATCCAACAAGTGAACTGAAAAGGAGTTTCCAAAACCTGACTTGGCCAAATTCGAATGGGATTTGTAGAATAATTAAACTAAATTTCATATTTGTTTGTTTTGTATTTGGTTTAGTAAATCTAATTGTTTTTAAGCAATAGTAGCAATTTGAATCGGTATAGAATTCATAGATAGTTTAGGGAAAATTTTGATTAGGGGCAGTATAACTTTCAATATTGTTAAGGAGGGTGAAAGTTTAAAATAATTTCTAATAGGGGAAGTGATTTGTTTCTTTAATAATAAAAATTCAATATATTAGTTAAATAGACTAATATATCCTTGCCGCAAAACATTTGCCCGCAATTATTTGGATTAGTGAAATGAAATCTTTAAGGATTTTTTCCCTTAATATTCATTTTGGGGGAAAAAATTACCAAAATAAGCAAAAAAAATTTGAAATTCCCAAACTATTGAAAACGAATTTGGGAGATTCGTTTTCAGTTGAAAACGAATCTCCCAAATTCGTTTTCAACTGAACAAACCAAAAAAAAAAAAAGAAAAATTGAAAATTCGTTTTCAATTGAAAACGAATTCCATGAATTCGTTTTCAATTGATTTTTTTTTTTTTTTGCTTTAATAAACGAATTCCATAATTAAATTTTCTTTTTTTTGTTTTTTATTAATTTCATTAAGAAACTAATTCCACTACAATGGTTTTTAAAATGAATAAAAATAATTATATGTAAACGAATTTTTTAAAAATTAAATAATTATTTTAATTGAATCGAACCGCCGTAAATAGTTTTTGAGTTGTTATAAAAAATAAAAAAAAGGCAAAACATAATTATATAATTGAAATTTTAATTTGTAATTCAATAAAATTTTAGAAGAAGTAATTTACGGCATTTTTTGAAATACATAAAATCTTCGTATAAATGAATTTGGGGAATTTATTTATTTGTAAAAATTTAGTCACACATTTATGTTTTAAAAATAATGAATTCCATTAAAAACAAAACTCATAAATTCCTTTCGCTTAAAAAGAAATAACATTAGACCGATGTCGGTTTTCCTGAGACACGAATGCGCCAAAGTCGTTTTTAGTACTTATGTAGTTTTTTCAAAACTCTAGTTGCAGGGAAAACGAATTTGGTAGTTTTGGTTGAGTCGTTTATAGAAAAACAAAACTACCAAATTCGTTTTCCCTGCAACTAGAGTTTTGAAAAAACTACATAAGTACTAAAAACGACTTTGGCGCATTCGTGTCTCAGGAAAACCGACATCGGTCTAATGTTATTTCTTTTTAAGCGAAAGGAATTTATGAGTTTTGTTTTTAATGGAATTCATTATTTTTAAAACATAAATGTGTGACTAAATTTTTACAAATAAATAAATTCCCCAAATTCATTTATACGAAGATTTTATGTATTTCAAAAAATGCCGTAAATTACTTCTTCTAAAATTTTATTGAATTACAAATTAAAATTTCAATTATATAATTATGTTTTGCCTTTTTTTTTATTTTTTATAACAACTCAAAAACTATTTACGGCGGTTCGATTCAATTAAAATAATTATTTAATTTTTAAAAAATTCGTTTACATATAATTATTTTTATTCATTTTAAAAACCATTGTAGTGGAATTAGTTACTTAATAAAATTAATAAAAAACAAAAATAAGAAAAAATTAATTATGGAATTCGTTTATTAAAGCAAAAAAAAAAAAAAATCAATTGAAAACGAATTCATGGAATTCGTTTTCAATTGAAAACGAATTTCAATTTTTCTTTTTTTTTTTTTTGGTTTGTTCGGTTGAAAACGAATTTGGGAGATTCGTTTTCAACTGAAAACGAATCTCCCAAATTCGTTTTCAATAGTTTGGGAATTTCAAATTTTTTTTGCTTATTTTGGTAATTTTTTCTCCCAAAATGAATATTAAGGTAAAAAAATCCAAATCTTTAACATTGTCGTGGCTTTAAGCCTGATACATTAGAGCAAGCCAGTTTAAATTCCGCCTGAATTAATCCAAATATCTTAACCAAATTCTTTAGCCACCTGCGTTTTCCATGGCCGACTAGTATTTCTCAAGCTCAGTGACGGCAATGTCCCTTAAACATTTTACTTATTCTTTTTAAACAGGATAACTTGCCCTCAATTATCTAGATTAAAAAAGTGAATGCATTTAATAGATTCAGAACCAACATTTGTGGGCTTTACGATTCCAAAGAAATAAGCAAATGGTGATACTGCAAAGTCAAAATCCAATTTTGGCCGTTGGGAAGGAAAGAGGAGGCTTGAAAGAGAGGGAGAGATGGAGGCACAGGTTGCAGTATTGTTGATGGCGGCTGGCTGCTTTAGTGGAGGTGCGCCTGCCAACTTGGGGGCAGGGGCACCGGTGGTCTGCAGCGGTGCCTCGAAGTGGTTGAAATGGCAGCCAGAAAAAAGAAAAAAAAATTGGAGTGGAGATGGAACAGAACGACCCGCATTTTCTTTTGTAATTGAGGGCGATTGTTTTACGGCAAGGATATATTAGTCTATTTAACTAATATATTGAATTTTTATTACTATTAAAGAAATAAATCACTTCCCTTATTAGAAATTATGTCAAATTTGCACCCTCTTTAATAATATTGAAAGTTATATTGCTCCTAATTAAAATTTTCCCGATAGTTTAACCTATAAATACATGTTTTAGATTGTCATTACAAAAATACACGTTTCCGATTGTGGTTTGTTTCTACATCGTTTTTTCGTGCAATTTCACTTTGTACAAGTTTGGTTGGGTGCAGCTATGACCAATTGGATTGAACTGACCTGTTTTGTGGTCTTTGATTTGCATGAAAGTTCGCTTTATTTAGCAGCTTTAATCCTACGGCTGTTTGAACAAACCCAGCAACGTTGATTGTTAGTTTCTTCTTCCCATCTTTGGTTTTCTTTTTCAGAAATTCTTGGATGTATATCCCTGAAGATGTTGTCACTGAAATTCCGGCGAGACTACCCGTCAAATGTTTGTTGAAATTCCGATGCATTTGAACGACGATATGGTACTTGCTCAAAGCATGGATGATCAACTGGTTTCATGCGAAGGGAAGAGATCAAATTGAGATCCTAGGAGTTGCTTTTTCTTTTTTTCTTAAATGTTATAGTCAAATCCCCTGTTTTGGATCTAAGAATATTTTGAATCTCAAGTTACCTTTTATTTATTGTTTCTGAAATGTCAATCCTTGTTAGATCCATCTTCCTTTACATGTCAAGAAGCATTCCTTTCATGCATCAAGATTATACCTTGTAAGCAAGATCTTCAGCAATGCATCCCAACTCACCAAAACGCCGACTGCACTTCATATTCGCACCGATCCTAATCATGCAGGAAATCACAGGAGAAGGAAGGCTTTGGCAAAGCTGTGATCAGGCTGCAGTGCCCTCGTCTTCCTGTCTTCCGAGTTTCAACTGCACATCGTTGTGAACTGGGCAAATCGTTTGAGCAAAACTGCAGGAGAAGCTAAATGGCCACTCGTTGCTAGCCTCAACAACCTATAATCCAACGAGGTTATCGGAGAATCGTCAATAAATCGACTCTGGAATGCAAATGGCAACTAAATGATTTCAAACTTCACTAAGAGCAAGTTGGCAGTAGGCACTCAGAAAGAATTACAGAAACAAAATTTCTTAATTGCAGATTAGTATTTACCTTTAGAACAGTAATATGATTCCACTTTTGGATCTATAAAGCATAAATTCCTTATCGTAAAGTACAGAAGCATTTACTGCATCTGCAAGGAATTTGTTTCTGAGTAAAATGTCTGACAAGAAGATGAGATTGATGGTATGATGACCTGACTGTTTAGGGTTCACAAGATTTGTTCAGGCATCCTTTTGAACCAGAACTCTTAGATAGAATGACATCACAGGTATGTTTGGCCATTTTCCTTACATCTTTGTTAGAAGAGATGGACTCATGATCTTATAGTTCTAAATTTCTAAGCCTCCATTCCTAACTTTTGACCAGAGAAATCAGGACACGGCTTTACTACAAGTCTACACCAAGAGAAAGAAAGAAAGAAATGCGAAGATTATACTGTTTTATTAGACAATTTTTGTAGTCATATTTGTAGACCAGTATACAAATCTACACCAAAAGACCAGCAGTCAGTATGGTATTCTCATACATTTCATCAACATGAAAAAAAGAGATGTAAATCACTTGAAATTGGAGCTAAAATAAGCAAAAGAAAGCTGAATCTGGGTTCGAGGAATAGCAATATAAGTATAGAGCATGTGAAGGTTGTTAAACAGAGGAGCATACTAACAACAATAACAATAACAACTAAGCCAATATCCCATTAAGTAGGGTTGGCTATATAGATCATATCTCGCCACTGTGAACATACAAACTGGAATAAGATTTTTGTTAAGACTTGTAGACTGGTCATAATATGTGCTATTCTTTATCAAAATTTTAGCTCGAACCTTTACCAAAACTTGCCATCTGTGCAATAGTCATCTTACAGAGGATGTCAGAAAAAATACGTAGCAGCTAGGAAGCAACACCACCAAAAGACCATAGATTCACTGTTCATACCCCTCTTTGATTCCCAAAGCACAATCCAATCATCAATCAAAAGAATTACCTCCCAAGGAAAAGTAAACCCACCACTTGAACGACAATGCAAAGAAAGGATTTGGAAGTTAAGAGTACTTTACAATCACAGAGTATGGAAGACGTACTTCTCCATTTATTCCACCATGTAAAAATTGCAGCCATCTTACATCCATACATTCATGCACATGTAAGGGTTGAAAAGCCTCTCTATTAGTATGTTATGGCCCAACTACCTGTGAAGGTATGACTTGATGATTATTTTACTAGATTGTATTCGCATTCACAACATCAACAACAACAATTAAGCATTTGTCCCACTACATGGAGCCGGTTGCAGCTATTAGGGTCATGTAAAGTATGCAAATGTACCTTTGGAATCGGGAAATGCACCAGCATAGCAGCACCAGTTGTGACTTGTGAGTATTTCAACATTGCCGAATCTTCTCCATCCCATAGCAAAGACCAACAACTAGCATTCAGCTTCCAGCTTTAGGTGATCCATAAACTCTTGATTGCTTCTTCTTACCTTTCCAAAACTCATCTTTTTTCCCTTTCTTCTTCGGTTTCCTTAACCCCATGCTGCTCTTGATTATACCCATAAGAGCACTCCTATCTTTCCTATTCTTTATTTTAGCCTTGACATCCAAAATGGCCCTAAGCTTTTCATATGATTTGGCATCGGGAACTTGCCCACTTTTCACCATCTCTTTGTGATAAAAGAAAGCTCTCTTAAAGTCTCGAACACGCAGATAAGCATATATCATTGTTAGATAAGTGATAGAATCAGGTTTCAGTCTGAGTGCAGCCATCTCCTTCAAGAGCTGCGGTAGTTTTGAATCTTTCCCTCCCCTTGCATATGCATTCATCAGCATATTATACGTCATAACAGTTGGTTCCAATCCAATTTTTTTGAACTCACCTACAACATCTCTTGCTTCAACATAATGTCCTTGTTTAGCAAACCCATCCAGAAGAATGTTAAAAGTCACTCGTGTGCCATCAACTTTATTTCTTATCATCATTTTCCAAATTTCCATCAGCTTTTGGGGTCACCAGCACGTCTAAATGCATCAAGTAGCGCAGTATAGGTTTCTATGGAGGGTTTCAATCCCTCCTTTAGCATACTCTCAAAGGTCATACTAGCCTTCTCATGCCAGCCACTTACAGAATAGGCATGAATCAGAGCCGTATAAGAATGTGAAGTTGGTTTTATACCCACCCTTTTCATCTTCAAAAATGCATTTGCAGCCATATCACTCATTTTTTTCTGCCTTCCATAGGCACTAATTAAGCACGTATACGATTTGACATTAGGCTTCAGGCCCACACTTTCCATTTCTAGCATCAGTTTCTCAACAATTTCAGGCTGTATTCTTCTGCTATAAGCATCCATTAGAATGTTGTAGCTTGCAGCAGTAGGTGAAATTCCTTTATAGTTCATCTCAGCAAAAAGACCTTCAGCTTCTTCAATTTGGTTTGATTTACAATACGCATCCATAATTGTATTATATACAATAGCATTGGAACAAAGTCCTCTTTTCTCCATGTTTGACTGGATGATTAGAGCTTCATTCTTCAGCCCCTCCTCACAGAAGGATTTGACTAAAGCACCTAAGACTTCCAAACTCCACTTAACTCCTTTTCTTTCCATCTTTTGAACGAACTCCCATGCAGTTTTCGCACTGTCACCCTTTTTTCTCATCACTGTCATTATAATAGAACATGTCACATTATCTGGCTGGACATTGTTCACTTCCATAGACTCATACACTTTCCAAGCATCATCATACCTTCAAAATAGCAATCAACAACAAAAAGGATACACAATCTTAATCTTCGTTAACACAAGGTCCAAAACATACTCAGACACATATACATAAGTACAACGGTTTTCAATTGCTAGGACATAGATTGTAATGCTCATTGGTCAAAGAATAACAGTGGCAGTTCGGCAAGAGAGAACATTATAAGACTTTCTTTTCCAAAACGTATAATCACGCACAATCCAATCCAATGGATTATTCTTTTTCACCATAATGAAGCTACTTAAAGGACCCGATTCAAAGCATGGCATTGAAACAAAAGAAAAAGTGGTAAATTTAATACTAAAAAGATTAAAAGATAGTTTACCCAGCTAATGAAATGGGCAACATATTGAAAAGTACCACTAGAAACAGAAGAACAAGATAAATGAGAACTGAAATTAATACCTTCCACAGCACAAAAGCCCTGAAATTGCAGCATTGTAAACATGGACATCCCTGTACCATTTTTCTTTAGGCAAGTTCGTAAAAAACACCATTATCTCATCTCCAAGTCCTGCTCTTCCTAAAACTGGAAACAAAACTGAACAGGCTCGAGGAGAAACCAATGACGGCTCATTCAATCCCATCCACTCAAAGAAATACAAACAACCCTTTAGCAGTCCTTCCTGACCCATCGATTCCAAAACCTCTACGCATTCTTTCGCACCCACTCTTCCCTCAATACCGCCCAGAACCTCACCTAAAGTTGCGTTTTCCGGCAAATTCCTAGCCCTTTCCAAAATTTCCCCAACCACACCACCCACTTCTGCCGAACTAGCATCAACGGCAATTGAAGGACTCGCTTTAAAATTCCCAATTCCCTCTAACTCTCCCTCATCCTGAACCGAATCATTGGCCCCAAAAGCGAGGTGCCAGGCAGTTTTCCGGTTCCTCTGGAGGGAAAACTTCCCTTCTTTAGCTGGGTCCGGGTCTGGGTTTGCAATTCGGGTTTTGAAGAACTTGAGCATCGGGTCATCTTCGTCGACTTCAGAATCCAAGTCTTGATCATTTGAAGTGGGTTCTTGTTCAGGGATTTGGTGGGTTTCTGGGTCCGGTTCATCTTGAAGAAAAGGTAGGAAAATGTCAGAGCTTGAAGAGTGAGGAACTAGACAACGGGGAGGAGGAGGAGGAGAAGAAATGGAGGGATATGAAAAATGCCTTTGAATATTGTTGCTCAATTTCGCAAATTTAAAGACATGGGAGGTTGAGAAGTTGAAGCTGTAAAGTACAGAGAAGGAAGGCGATGATGATGAAGAAGAAGAATGTAGGATTATTGGATAGTACGAGAGAAGCGCCATTTTTTCTGAGCTTCAGTTTTCAGACTGTTAATGCCATATCATATAGGGCTCATTTCCTAACAAAACTCTTTTGAGTAGTAAATTGGAAACGGAATTGATATTTGCAGCGACGGAATCGATATTTGCAGCGACATTTTTGCGTGAAAGACCGAAATGCCCTTGGGGTAAAAAAAAAATTTTAAAAAATTTAAAATTTTTAATCGTTGGAATAAATTTATAAAAAAAAAAAATTTTTTCCGGAACCATCGCCGGCGATGGTTTTGTGGAAAACCATCACCCGGAGATGGTTTTCCACAAAACCATCGCCGGCGACCGGCGATGGTTTAGGCCAAAACCATCGCCGGTTTCCGGCGATGGTACACCCTCCCCCCCTTACCTTTAGATTTTTGATATTTGCAGCGACCACCGGGCGGATCTTTCCCATTTCGGTAAAAAATTGTACAATTTTGACAAAACTACTAATAAATTCGGACATAATACAAGTAAAATAATTAGTAAAACTACATTAAAAAAAATTAAAAAAAAAAAAAAACCAAAGTGTCGCTGGCGACATTTTTTTGCAAAAGTGTCGCCTAATGTCGCCAGCGACACTTTTGGCAAAAAAGTGTCGCTGGCGCCAGGCGACACTTCCCCCCCCCCCCCCCCCCCCAACTAACTTTTTTATTTGCAGTAACCACCGGGCAGATCTTCCCATTCCGGTAAAAATTTCGTAATTTTTACAAAACTACTAATAAATTCGGACATAATACAAATAAAATAATCAAAAAAACTTTTTTAAAATTTTTATGCCCCAAGGGCATTTAAGTCTTTTCACAAAAAAATGTCGCTGCAAATATCGATTCCGTCGCTGCAAATATCATGCCCATTGGAAAAATATATATATATAATAATAATAAATTGTAATTTCATATTTGATTTTATATTACTTTTAATCATTTTGTTCCCTCCTTTTTTTTAGTGTATTTTACTTACTATATTCATTCTCACATTTTGGTATTACATATAAAAAAAAATACTTTAAAAAAATTTAAATGTAATTATCGAAACTTATTGTTAATTACAAGAATAAAAAAGAAATAAATGGAATGCAATTATGGCATCTTTCATAATAAAGTTATGGTTTTTGACATCATTTTAAGATTGATTTTGATAATTAAACTTAAAGTTTAATATAATTTTCTTTTGGATAGAGTCAAAGTAACAAAAAAATCACATATAATAGGTAAAAAAAGGACCAAAACTACTAATGTTTACAAACATATAGTAAAACAAAAGTGTCAATTTAAATTTTAAAAGAAGTGTTATAATGCCAAATATAAGGCATAGTCAAATTTTGTTTTTGAGTACGACAATTGAGTCATATTTCGAATTCCCTGAATTAGCAAATCGCTTATAACGTATTAGATTCGATTCGAGTTTTCATGCTGTGTCAGAAATTATCACTCCTATCTAAAATAATGGGAAGAGCTCTCTCTCAAGCACTAATTGTCTACACTAATTGTCTAACGATAAATCTAACCCTAGATGTAGATGTGTTCCTTTCAAATTGAAAAACCAGCCATGAAAGGCAAAAACGAGCGTTGGTTACTTTGTACTACTTGGTTCCTTCATGTTCATGTTCGAGATGGCTATTCGTGTCATATCCGAGAAGTTTGGGTACCAAATCTCCGACACTAACTTTACTCATTCAATCGTAAATCTGTTACAACTCAGTCTTTACAAATTTAATCCATGGATTGAATTCCATCCCACTACAATTTAGACATAGTACATTTCTCACTACGACTTCTTAAGCCTAATGCACGTTCAATACAAAGACTACAATAAAATGACTTCCCTCTTTGCCACCAATCATTCCTCACAGCCTCCTCTTCCTAGAAGTAAAAAAGAAATCAAAAGTATTTCTGTGTCCTAAAGTTCAAAACTATAAAATTAAAAATTAAAAAATGGTTCCGAACTCATGACAAACTAACTAGCTACAATCAAGTAGTAAGTGTAACTAGACCATATTAGGCCTTTGAGGCAGCAGAAGATTGTAAAACTTATCATGCAAGAAGAAATGCTTCCCTTTGCTATCTACAGCTTTTTTCCACCCGCACCATCCGCCATTGGCTATCTTTTTGAGATCATCCGTGCCTGTGTAGTGAGGGTCTAGTATGAGAAACGCACAATCACCACTTACTTCGTTATAATCAACACCTAGGAGAGTATATGCAAGGACACCACCACCTGCAAGATGAATCAAGGTATAAGGATTCAAAGCAAAATGCTTGCTTATTGCCATTTAGGTCAAACAAAAGACACCTAATAGGCAAATAGCAGAGGAAAAGTGCAAATTCGGTATAACTACCAATCATCACGGGAGTTCCTTGTGAATCAAAATGCAGGGCCAATTCTCGACATTTCTCAGGAAGCTCAGCTCCAGATCTGACATTTATCACTTTACAACTCACCTGTTGGCGAACAACAATTCCACAACGGATTAATATACATATCTGATTCGGTTATGAAATACTATAGAGACAAAACATAAGCAATCATCTTATAGTCTACAAGCAGAATAGTTTATTGCAGCAATCAATCGATCTAGAACAGGCTGATAGAAAAGATATTCACAAGTAAATACGACATAAAGAGACCATCAGAATCATTTGTCTCACATTCCATATATGTAAAAAGCAATCACCAGAGATTAATACTTACCCCAAGAAGTTTGTCTAGCACAAAGCTCAATTCAATAGCTCCAATCCATTCACGTGATCCAATGAAAGAAGGATCCTTATCGCCAATCTCTACAAGTGCATGTTGTATTTCCCTGTAAAAGTCAAGTAATAATATGAACTAGCCAAATTAAGGTCAAAAGTCAAAGTAAAACATATTAGTCAATTTATCATTTAATCTACTACGTATCCTTTCTAACCAGTAACAAATACTAAGTCTTCACAATACCCCCCTTAACAGAAAAGAAAAAGATTACTAAGTCAAAACGTGCTAATTAGTAATTTCAGAACAAGGGGCAAAGAAGTTCAATTAATTAGAACATTGAAAGTTGCATCAACAAATTTCTATACCTGTGGGAAGGAACATCTATTGTAGTGTAATGTTGGAGCCTGAACCATGAGACAATAGTCTGAAGAGACCGATAAGCACAACCCCAGCCCTGAGACATTCAGTTTTATAAATAAAAAAAAATCAATCGAGTGTAAACAAAAATTGAGATAGTGGACTCCTATGGTATTCTACTTGCATCATACTGGACAAAGATATGACAACTAGTTTGCTCTTACGACAATAAGCATAATGAAGAAAGCTTAAGAAAAAACAATAAAACCAAAGTGAACAAATATCAGATCCAGGTCACAGCATGAAGTAGAGTGTTTTCTCAGAAAACCGTAATAGTTCAACACCAGCTCCTTTTAGCTTTAGGACATTAGATCGTGTGCAGAGGTCATTCATAAACAATAAAATAATCTTGTAACAAATTTTTGCATTTTCACTGTTTAGAATATCATGACCTCAATAACCCTCCCAGTTGCATAAACTTTACATATTCAGTCCTAATAATTTATAAAATACACACCACATACCCCCCCCCCCCCCCCAAAATAACAGTAAGAAACTATCCCAGTATTAGCATAGACCAGGTAATTAATGATTGCTTCCCTCCATCAGTTTATCTTTCTGTATTTTGATATAGAATTGGAATATGAGGGGGAAACACTTAGAACCCTAAGCTAACAAACAACTTGGGGGAAGTTCACCACACAAAACAATTGCAAAGAAGTTTTATCTAGATATTTATCATGATCAGAATGTATTCCATTGCATCATTCACAAGAAAAATTCAAAGATTCCAGTTCTGCTGAAACAGAATTGAAAACCACTTTAGAGGCTTGAACTTTGCACCGTAGTAACAGAAACTAATGAATATAAAAATCCATTTCTCACAAGTTACTAATGAATATAAAAATCCATTTCTCACAAGTTAAAAAAGAGTACAATGAACTTGTGGGCCAGATCACAGAACTATAAATGTAGCAATAGAAAGATTCAGTAAGCATCAGATAGCTAATGTACCAAAAGCTAAAAGAGTTATATTCACTTGAATGAAGAAACATCATTACCGAATCATCAAATCCATCGTGAAGGTAATGGTAATATTCATAGGAACCTTGAATCAGAGAGACTGTGCCTCCAGAGACTGCAGAATTTATAATGATGCAATGGAATAAGTAAGGGAAAGCTTAACAGAATATTTTCAGACATCTTACAAAGTAGAAGTGCACATGTAAACAAGAAGAAATTAATTACCTCCACTGCTTGGGATCCCAAGATGGACATTTTTGAGCAAAGATGTACCTGAACTTACACCAACCAGCTAAGTGCAACAAAATGTAAACTCAACATAAGATCATTAACTTGAATAAAAGAAGTACCCTTTCTTGTAGATTTTTCCTTTGCATTATTCTTCTCAAATAAGTTAACAGCATTCACAATTCTTAAGAGTGGACGATCCAATGGCAATCCAAGTCTAACGTGAAGGGATTTTCTGATCTCAACTGAAAAACAAATAGATTGATAAAAATGAGGTGCGACAGTCATTAAACATATCCTGATTAATGAAACAAAAAGCATTATCTACTCCTTAGCCTATAAAAGGCAGATTTTGTTGTGATTCAATATCTCTCTCTTTTTCCTTTACCTTTCTCATTTATGGTGCAGGACAGTGGCAGTATTTACATTCACCTAATTCATGTCCTACACCTTCAAATCCATACCCATTTTTTCAGTTATAGTGTCAGTTATAGTGGACTGGGGTAGATATAGTTTCCAACTTTGAGAAAAGAGAGTAGCAGTTTAACAAATTGCAGTGCCTCTTGCCTGATTCAGACAAAACAAGCTAGGATTTTCAGCCACCGTTTTCTCAGACAACAATCAACCAGTTCCTTCGACACTCTCTATGGTGAAAAATAAAGAAGGTAGTGTATATTCTAAAATGTCAAAGGATCCAATGGCTGATGCAAACAAAGCTTAAGATTGAGAAACAACTAGTGGTAATCAAAATTTGTCACCGTTTAGTTCATCAATCAGCTAAACAATATTTATGATAGTGTTTCTTACAGCATTCACACCTGGTCAACACATGATTTAAGTAAGAAGTTCTTTCTTAAAGACAAGTAAAGACAGGAAATAGGTTTTTAAAATGCAAAATGAAATTGCTCTCCAGTTGACAATTTTCATCTTCAGATGAGCCACATTCTATTCTGCTACCAGCCATTTAACACTTTAGTATGACCACACACAGTCATACATGAAGAGGAAACGGAAATCTGCTGTTCAATTAAGAACATTTTTCATATTCTGATACAACCAATAGAGAAGTTACATTGCTTTAGTTTAAAATCTATCAGCAGAGACTTGTCAGTACAAGTTGACTAGTCCTAACGAATAGAATATATAAATAATCCATGCAATTCACGTGCACATCTGCTAAGATGACTTCAGAGTAACATCTGTCCACACCGTTGACTACCCAGGCTCATATCGAATCATCTCACATTCATTAATACAGAAGATCATTCTATGATGGAAGTTTAAACACAATAAAAAAATAAAGTTCCAGTTTATATGTATTTTAAGCAAGGAGCACTTTTAAAGGTTCTTCCCAATAATAATTTAATGATGTGAAAAATGAAATTTTCACTCACATTTTCTTAACACAATCTGATAGCTGCAGTGATGGAATTTACAAAGGGCTTGTCTATGGTATAATTCCCAAAGCAAAAACAGAAACGAGTTAAGTCTTTTCCCAAGCCAAAACTTTATTGGTGTTATAGAATAATAAGTATAGTTGGTGAGTGTAGTTGGTGAGTAGTGAGTGTGGTTGGTGAGTGTAGTTGGTGAGTGGTGAGTGTGGTTGGTGAGTGTAGTTGGTGAGTTTGTTTGATGTATATATATCCATGTACAAATGGTATATGAAATATAAGTCTTTCCTCTAATCCTAGTTCAGTTTACATGGTATCAGAGCTTAGGAATTTTTCTGTCAGTTTACTGTCCAAGTGAGCAGTGCAACTTAGAATCTTGTAATTCAGTTCTCGTTCAGTTTGCTGCCCAAGTGAGCAGTGCAACTCAGAATCTTTCAATTCAGTTCTCGTTCAGTTTGCTGCCCAAGTGAGCAGTGCTGTTTTCCTTTTGTTTCTCTGCCCAAGTGAGCAGTGCTGTTTTCCTTTTGTTTCTCTGCCCAAGTGAGCAGTGCTGTTTTCCTTTTGTTTCTCTGCCCAAGTGAGCAGTGCTGTTTCCCTTTTGTTTCTCTGCCCAAGTGTGCAGTCCTATTTTTCTTGTGTTTCTCTGCCCAAGTGTGCAGTCTTGGTCTTCTTCTCTGTCTTGTGCAGTCGGTTTGGTTGGCTCATACTCTGATTTCTGGAAAATTATTATGGCTCAACAAAAACAAGGGGTGACTCATGTAGTATCTGCAGATGAATATGCCAAATTCATCCAGTTTCAGGAGGCATCAAAAAGGCCTCAATCTATCACTGTCCTTGCTGAGTCAGGTAACAATAAGACATGTCTTCTCTCATCTTCTCAGTGGGTTATTGATTCTGGTGCCTCAGACCACATGACGGGTAATCCAAACCTTCTTTCCACCTTTCATACACATCGCTCTTCAGTCACCTTAGCAGATGGGTCGATCTCTAATGTTCTTGGCTCTGGCACAGTTAATGTTACACCCACTTTGCCCTTGCAATCTGTTCTCTGTTTACCTAAATTTGCGTTTAATCTTGTATCTATTAGCAAGATCACACGAGCTCTCAATTGTTTTGTCTCATTTTTTCCTGATTACTGCCTTTTCCAGGATCTTATGACGAAGCAGATTATTGGTAAAGGGCGCGAGTCAGGAGGGCTATACATCTTGGATACCCAAATACCTCGACCTGTAGCCTGTGCCAGCACTCTATCTCCTTTTGAAATTCATTGTCGGTTAGGTCACCCGTCCCTAACCTCCCTAAAAAGGTTATACCCGCAGTTTCAGCATATGTCCTTTCTAGATTGTGAGTCGTGTCAATTTGCTAAGCATCATAGGTTGTCCTCTGTCCCGCGAATCAATAAAAGGGCTAGTCATAGCTTTGATCTAGTTCATTCTGATGTTTGGGGACCTTGTTCAGTCTTATCAAATGGTTTTCGATATTTTGTTACGTTCGTGGATGACTTTTCCCGTATGACTTGGCTTTATTTCATGAAATCCCGTGCTGAAGTACTCACTCATTTTCAATCTTTCTGTGCTGAAATTAGAACACAGTTCAATGTTCAGGTTAAAATCTTGCGCAGTGACAATGCCAAAGAGTATTTCTCTGGACCCTTTCAAACATATATGACCCAAAATGGGATTCTTCACCAATCCTCCTGTGTTGATACTCCATCTCAAAATGGAGTTGCTGAAAGAAAAAACAGACACCTATTAGAGACAGCTAGAGCCCTCATGTTTCAAGCTCATATCCCTAAACATTTTTGGGTTGATGCAGTCTCTACTGCATGTTTTTTGATCAATCGAATGCCCTCTACTGTCTTACTACATCGGACACCCTATCAGACTCTGTTTCCCAGAAAACCTGTTTTTCCCCTTGAGCCTCGTATCTTTGGGTGTACTTGTTTTGTCCGTGATGTCCGTCCACAAGTTTCAAAACTGGATCCTAAGTCCCTACGGTGTGTTTTTCTGGGATACTCTCGTTTACAAAAAGGGTATAGGTGTTATTCTCCTCTGTTAAAAAGATACTTGGTCTCAACTGATGTCACATTCCATGAACGGATTCCTTTCTTTAGTGAGTCTTCACAACCAGCCTCTCCAAAGGAACATGATGAAATGTTAATCTATCATATCTCTAGTCCAGAGCCTGTTCAAGAACTCCCTCCACCTCGACCCCCCATCACTCAGGTGTATTCGAGACGTCCTTGTCCTCCTGATTCAAGTCCGGAACTGGTATCCTCTTCTTCATCGGATTCTCCCTCTTCTTCATCGGATCCTCCCCCTTGTGACATTGATCTACCTATCGCCCTTCGCAAAGGTAAACGCCAATGTACCTATCCTATCTCTTCTTTGGTTACCTATAACAAGTTATCCTCTGCTTCTTGTGCCTTTATTGCCTCTCTTGACTCAGTTGAAGTACCCAAGTCAGTACAACAGGCCCTATCCCACTCTGGGTGGCGGGCAGCCATGATTGATGAAATGAATGCCCTAACTGAAAATGGCACGTGGGACTTGGTTGAGTTACCATATGGGAAGAAAGCTGTTGGGTGTAAGTGGGTGTTTACTGTCAAGTTTCACTCTGATGGGTCTATAGCTCGTCTCAAAGCAAGGTTGGTTGCTAAAGGCTATGCTCAGACTTATGGTATTGATTATCTAGACACGTTCTCTCCGGTAGCCAAATTGACTTCTGTTCGCCTATTTATTTCATTGGCTGCCGTAAGGAATTGGCCTTTGCACCAGCTAGATGTGAAAAATGCTTTTCTACATGGTGATCTTGTAGAGGAGGTGTATATGGAGCAACCTCCTGGTTTTGTTGCTCAGGGGGAGTGTGGGAAGGTGTGTCGTCTTCGGAAGTCATTGTATGGGCTGAAACAGAGTCCTCGTGCTTGGTTTGGAAAATTTAGCAATGCAGTGGAGGAATTTGGGATGCAGAAGAGTAAGAGTGATCCTACTGTTTTCTATAGGCACTCTGATTCAAGAGTCATTTTGCTGGTCGTATATGTTGATGACATTGTTATCACTGGAAATGATGTGCAGGGGATTTCGTCATTAAAATCATTTCTTCAATGTCAATTCAATACTAAAGATTTGGGGCCTCTAAAATATTTCTTGGGAATTGAGGTATCAAGGAGCAAACAGGGGATCTTTCTATCCCAGCGGAAATATGTTTTGGACTTGTTGGCAGATACTGGGAAGCTAGGAGCTAAGCCATGCAGTACTCCTATGCTTCCTAATCATCAACTTACTAAGGATGGAGAAGCCTTTGAAGATCCGGAGAGATACAGAAGACTAGTGGGCAAACTGAATTATCTCACAGTAACTCGTCCTGACATTGCTTTCTCAGTCAGCATTGTAAGCCAATTCATGTCTTCTCCTACAGTCCATCATTGGTCAGCTTTGGAACAGATTTTGTGTTATCTAAAAGGAGCCCCTGGACGAGGAATTCTATATCAGAATCATGGGCAGAATCATGTTGAATGTTTCTCAGATGCTGATTGGGCAAGCTCTAAGATTGATCGAAGATCCACTACTGGGTACTGTGTGTTTGTTGGTGGTAATTTAGTCTCATGGAAGAGCAAGAAACAAGATGTGGTATCTCGATCAAGTGCAGAGTCTGAGTATCGAGCAATGGCGCATGCTTCAGCAGAAGTAGTGTGGATTTCTCAACTTCTAGGTGAACTGGGCTTCAAAGCCTCAGGACCAACAAAACTTTGGTGCGACAATCAAGCAGCAATTCATATTGCCTCAAATCCTGTCTTCCACGAACGAACTAAGCACATAGAAATTGACTGCCATTTCGTTCGAGAGAAGATCCAGCAAAACTTGATTGATACAGCATACGTGAAGACTGGAGAACAGTTAGGGGACATCTTCACAAAAGCTCTCAATGGAGCTCGGGTTACCTACATTTGTAACAAGCTGGGCATGATTGATATCTATGATCCAGCTTGAGGGGGAGTGTTATAGAATAATAAGTATAGTTGGTGAGTGTAGTTGGTGAGTAGTGAGTGTGGTTGGTGAGTGTAGTTGGTGAGTGGTGAGTGTGGTTGGTGAGTGTAGTTGGTGAGTTTGTTTGATGTATATATATCCATGTACAAATGGTATATGAAATATAAGTCTTTCCTCTAATCCTAGTTCAGTTTACAATTGGCTACAAGTCATACTAATTATACCAACCAGGGTTGTCTTTGGATGGTTACGTAATACTGAAAACTCAACAAGGACTGACTAATGAGCAAAATTCAACAATAGCAGCAAATAAGTCATTGTCCCACAATGTTGGGTTGGCTATTGAAATTAAAAAGCAGTAAAGCACCTTCCAAGTGATACATGGTACATGTTAACAATTTCATTCCTAAAAGATTTCTCATTCTTAATGATCCATATGGTTCCAAATCAAGTCCTCATTCTTTCTGGCAATATAAATGCAGTAGTAACAGTTCAATATACCCGATCAATAAGCTCTGATTACAATATCAATGTTCTCCATGCAAAACATATGAATTGGAGGTATAAATCAAGTGAAAATATTACCTTGCTTGATTTCCATTTCCCCATAACTGAGTTCATAAAAAACTGTAACAGGATGCAGAAAACCTGGTGGAACAAAGTGATATGGCTGTATCTGTACAAAAAGAAAGTGTTACTTACACACTAAAAAACCCCATATAAAATCTACATAGCAAATTAGCAATTAAACAAAAGAGAGGATAGCTAATTTCCTTTTAGCAAGTCTGAGAAGGGCCTGACAGAAATTCAACACAAAAAACTTTGTCATCAGATGGAAAGAATGAAAAAATTGAGATCCTTGCAATTTCAAATCATAATCAGAAAGTTTGATTATGGCAGAAGAATAATAGGATGTAATCATTTGATATTCAGGAGGAAAGTCTCAAGAGTTCACATATACATATTAATTCCAGCATCCAGGCCTGACCCCAAGATTATTAAATTTATGAGTAAATAGAATAAACAGGAAACATGAACTTATAAGAAAACCTGTTGATGTTGGGTCAAAAGGTTGGGCAAGATTTTGTTCCTCACTGAGCGTAGCTGATAAGCAAGTGCAGGAATGATCAACTTAGAAACTGCACATGCCAATAAAAGATCCTTCGCTGCATAACACAGCACTTCTAGTTTCTGAACTACAACCAAAACTTTGGTGTCTTCGGCAGCTTAAAAAGAGGAGTGAAGAATACAATAATTCATATAATAGAATAAAGAAATTCAGATGCCTTCCAGCAAAACAAAATGAAAGGACAAAGCAGAATGAAGGTAAGATTATATAACAACTCTTTTAAACATTGCAAAGGTATGCTATACATTCTTCAAGAAAGGAGTCAATACCAGGATAATATTCAGCGATTGGTGCAGCAGGTTTTGCAGAGCTTCCTGATCTATTACTTAGGATGCTCACATGGATTCTATCTGCATTCTAAGAAAATATGCATATGAAAACAGTAGATGACAAACAGTTGGAGGGGTACCAAATCAAATCTGGAAAATAATGTTTGTCTGGGAAAAAAAACTAACAATAACAACAGTGATTCACATAGAAATTTGGTTTGGTTTTACCTCTTCCATCCAAGTAGAAGAGGTATTCCCTTTCAAACAATAGTAGGAACAAGGCAAAGTCTTTAAATTAGATTCTTGCAAGGTTATGCTCAATTTTCCATGCTGATCCAAATCTGAGCCACGAAGAACAACAGGTGGTTTATCTGCTGAGGGTTCGTTAGCCTCTATGATGTATGTAGTTTGAGGATCCATCAAATTACTAGCAACGTCTTCAGTTGCACGAGCATAAATGTTCTCCACATCTGCACAACATATGGTAAAGTTAAGAACCTCAAAGCTCCTTTTTTTAGTACTCTGACCAATGGCCATGATCAATGAACGAAAATTCAAAGTAGTTATAGTAACAGCCAGAGTACATTTTCAGGAAAACTGCCAAACAACCACTGTCCCTGC
Source organism: Leptodermis oblonga (assembly GCA_016801395.1). Lineage (NCBI taxonomy): Eukaryota > Viridiplantae > Streptophyta > Magnoliopsida > Gentianales > Rubiaceae > Leptodermis > Leptodermis oblonga. The sequence goes on from CM028759.1 coordinate 11,579,884, forward strand.
TCTTTCCCCTTCTTCTGGATTTTCATAACTAAGGGAGTTGCACGTGACTAGCCCTTTTTTTTTAATGGAATGCTACAGATACCGAAAAACAAGAAGAAAAGATGCCCAAACTGTCTTTTTATTAATTTTGTTTAAATCAGTATGGAATCTGGGAAGATTGTCAAATATTGCTAAAACAGTATGAGCCTGTGAGAAGAATTCATTTCTTGGAAGCAAGTTCCTTTCTGAAAATAAATTTCAAGCACAAATCAGTTCAACTAATATTAAGTTACATTTTAAGTTAGTGTGAAATTAGAATCGTCACAAACTTACAACTTCTTGTTCCTCACCTTTGTAAATCATGGCTATGACTACATCCAGTCTTCAGATCATAAAAAAATATCCACACTCAAAAAGCTTTTAGCTTGTTGGATTCCACTCTTGAATACCTAAATGGCATTTATGTACTCTACCTTACTTCAGTCCCTTTCCCACCTACAGAGCTATTACAAAAAAATCTCATCAACTCTTGTAGGGCTGCAAGCTAGTAAAAATAGTTTAGTGTTGTTTTTATTTAGTTTTGTAAACTCTGATTGGTCTCAAAGGCCCAACATACACCTCTCCCAGAAAAATCATGTCCATCTACTAAAGCCTTTCATATTCATTTTGCAGCAGTAATACTGCGCCTCGATTAAAAGAGGATTATTAGACGTTTATGTCATGAAGAACAAATTGCACAGTGTGAAAATAAACACTGCAATAATTAATCATGTACGGCAGGACCACCACTGAGGACAGAGAGATAAAAAGAACAAATGTACCTTTTGGATTTTTCGCAGAATAATAAACTGGCAACTTCAACAAAAGCTGACACTGAAGCATACAACCTCTCTTTCGTAAATATTTCTCAGACTGTTCTTCATATACAACTGAAGTCACACTATCAACAGTTTGTGAATCTCCAGTCTTGGAAACAAAAAACCTGATGTCACCAACATTATTCAAGTTTGCAGTAGCTCCAATCAATGGACGATCCTCGTAAGAACCCCAACCAGGATCACTGTACAGTAATTTCCTCAATGTATTAGCAGCGTTAACAGCCTCACGTGCCAAATTTTCAAAATCTGCATCACCCTTTACAATCAAGGCTCCTATAACCTCAAATCCCTTTGGAACCAGTGTCCCTAAATCATCTGCTCATGAAATTCCATATTAATTTAGTAAACAATCCCAGAATTTAGTAGTGCATCAGGAATTTAATGATCCACAACGTGGAATGTAGAGTAACTTAGCCTTATGCAGCACAATCCATTATTCCTTTCCATGAAAGGAACTATAATGAGTAATACAGTATGATATATCCCCAAAAAAAACATACTTTACTGAGTTTACTCACACTTGGATACAAGAATTTCGGCTTACACACATTACAAGTTAGCCATACGAGTACATTCAGTCTACAAGTCCTAATTGAGTCATGCCAAAGAGTAGTACAGTATGCTCCAGAGATTGTACCTCGGAATCACACAACAAAAATTACAACAGCAATGGAACATCTATCTAGAGTAACATGGATTTTCCCGTACCCATTCATACAAAACAAACAAAACGGACCCCAAAAAAAATCACAAAAATTAGATAAATTCGGAAAAGGGGGTTTAGACAAGAACCTGATTCTTTGGAAAAATCCGGAACGCCGGGATTGGAAGGGAGAGTGTGGATGCATCGGAGAGTGGAGATGATAGTGTGCCAGGGGAAAAATGAGGAACCGATTAACCACTGAATTTGTGTGTCATGCTGATCATCGAGTTTTGGGAGCAGGAGCTTGCGGCAAAGGATCCGAATGGTCTCGCTCTGGATGTCGGAATCTCCCATGCTTGGCTTGCTTACAAGTCCCAGTTCGGAAGAAATGAGTGGGAATTTGATGAGAGGGTTTTGGATGGGTAGGAATCAACGGTTTCAATTTCAATAACCAACAAATTTGAAAATATTTCATTTTGGTTCATTAACTTCAAAATTTGATCCAACATTGTCCATAGCCCAAATTCTTACCAAATTTGAGTTATTTTATTGACTCACATTGTTTCATGTTAAATTAAGAATCAAACAAAGTGATTTACCTTTATTTATTTTTACTTATTATCTATTAATGTGTGAGAATCTCACGTGTTAGTCGAAAGTAGTTTAAATATTGTCGTAGTCGAAAGTAGTTCAAATATTGTCGAAATTTGAGCTCGATACCTCTTCAAATGACTAATAAAATAATTTAAGTTGTTTATCTTTAGGGTCATACTAATCCTCAAGTATCATTCTAGAATTAGGAAGTGTGAGTCTTGCGCTTAATTAATTGTAAAACTGTTATCATGATATTTGCAGTAACGGTTTCGATATTTACAGTAACATTTTTTTGTAAAAAGTCCAAAATACCCCTGAGGCTAAAAAAATAAAATAAAATAAAAATGTCACATGTGAAATAGTGCAGGCCATTCCTCTATATATGTAAGGGTTTAGGATTTACTTCAGAATGCAGAAGATACTTGTTATTAATTTCATCAGTGACGTTTCTTCAAATATGGCCGATATACCCGAACTCGATCCATATTACACTGTAAGTAACACTGTTTATATATTTTTTTAGTTGAATTAACTAAGACGAAAATACATTTCTTTATACCCGTTCATTCGCAAGGGAAAGAAACCCATTTTGGGAGGTTTTTTTTCCCGGATCTGCAATTATACGGCAATTTTTTGACGTATCTGTCACGTTTCAGCCGGGGGGAGTTTCTCCCCGGCAGGAATATTGCCAAAATATCGCCGGTCACCGGCGATATTTCCGGCCGAAAATATCGCCGGTCAAGGGGAAATACCGCCGGCGACCGAGAATATCGCCGGCGACCGGCGATAGTCCCGGGGGGAAATACCACCGGCATATTCCTCCCGTGGTATTTCGCCGGAGGAAAAATGCCGGCGGCTTCCGTCGTTTTTTTCCTGCGGAAACTCGTTTTTCCTCGAATTTTTCCGAATGAGAAATTCTGTCTCATTCGCAATATCCCTCCGACCTCTTCTAAAAGTAATTATGTCAGAACATAGTCTCAGGGGGGTCAATATAATTGCCCAATTTGTTGGTTGGCTATAAATTTTTACGTTTAAGTATGATTAAACAGTTTTTCCGTAATTATGAACAGGATTTTCGTGTTGAAAGCGATGACACTTATGCGGACCACACCGAAGTATTTCAGACGAACGAAGAGTTCAGAAGCAAGGAAGATATGATGGTATGGGTACACGTACGAGCAGCTAAAAACAATATGACTGCAAAAATTACTTCATCTTCAAAGATTTTGGGTCTGTTCGTCACAAGAGGGAGAAAAGGTAGAGTTGAGATAAGGTGCGAAAGATCAGGAAAAGTTAGAGATAAGCCACCCCTATCTGAAGGGAAAAGCAGGCGGCCTAATACAAGCAGCAAGATGACAAACTGTCTATTTCACCTTAAGAGCCGACAAAGTGCTGGGGACAACTGGAAGTTAGAGGTCAAAGACGGTAAGCACAATCATGAATTACAAGAAGTTCGAAATTGGCATTCAGCCCATACACGGTTAACAGAAATGGAAAAGCAGAAGATTGCCGACATGTCTAGTATTAACATCAGGCTGATACATATCTTGACCAAGTTGCGAGCGGATGATCCAGAAAATGTCAGTCACATACAACAGGTGTACAATGAAACATCAAAAAGTAAAAGGGAGGCTAGGGGAGGTATGACTAACATGCAGTGTTTTTTTAAACTTCTGCATGATCACGAATACTTCTATGCGCATGAACGTGATGTCGACAGTAATGCAGTCGGGCACATTTTCTTTGCACACAAGAAGGCGACTCGTCTGATTGTTTTGTTTCCGTACGTGTTGTTTATGGATATGACGTATAAGACAAACAGGTGCGACATGCCGCTGCTGCAAATAGTGGCCCTACTACCCACAGACTAGTATGTGCATATCGCATTCGTTTTCATGAGGGACAAGACCACACCGAGATATTATTGGGGGTTGGCGCTATTGAGTCGTTTATTCGAGGGAAACAGATTCCCACATTTGGTCGTCACTGACCGGGAGCTTGCCTTAATGAATGCTGTGGAATTGGTATTCCCATGTGCTATCCAACTACTGTGTCGGAGACACATTGAAATGGATGTGAAGAAACACGTACTGGAGCTGGCAACGACAAACAAACAACGGACGTGTTTCTATATCGTTGGAGCCGCGTTGTTAAAGCCCTGATGTATGAACAGTTCACGGAAGCTGTGTAATTCATTGATACTAAGTATGGAAATAAATCTAGATTTAGAAATGTTATTCCATACTTGAAAACCACGTGGTTGGACCGCCCACAGGGATAAGTTCGTGTCATTTTGGACTAAAAGTATAAAGCATTACGGCTCGCACACCACGAACATGTAAGTAATTTATAACTTTGATTTATGTTTTGTTTGCTGTATAATTACATGCTCTTCTATATAATTCTGCTTGGTACATGTTGAAATTTAATGTTAATTTTCTTTTTAGGGTGGAGAGTGCACATGCACAATTGAAGAAGGCAATTGATACGGATCGAAAGGCATTTTCAACTATCTTTAACAACATTAATAGGATGATTCTTATGCACTTTGATAAAATCCGTACTGCAATGGTATCGTCGCGCAGCAGAACTTACCGGAAGAGCGACTATTTACTTTATAGTAGGCTCAACGGTAGATTGTCTTTCGCTGGTATTACACTACTGCATGAAGAATATACATCAAGAGTCGGACTTATCGGGGAAGATGGTGAGGGGTGTGGTTGCGAACTCCGAACTAGTTGCGGGCTGCCATGTGCATGTGAGATGACGCAGTTGGTGCGGGCGTTCCAACCAATTGATCCTATCGACGTAGACGCCTTCTGGAAGACGCTGCATTTGGGAGATAAAGATATTCCGGAAACTCATGAGGAGAGACAAACCGCTGAAGGCCGATTGCATGACGTATTTCTTGATGTAATGTTGCGTCCAAGCGCTGAGATATACAGGGTGATGGGTGTGGTGCATTCGGCGCTTTATCCGGAAACCGTTGATCTAACTGAGCCTGTTAGTAGGCCGCACAGGGGACGACAGAGAAACAATGCCACCCAGCGCGATCTATCAGGGTACGAGCATGCCGAAAGAAATGCGATGCAACGAGGTGCGAATATATGTATTTCGTGTACATGTCATTGTGGGTACTTACATATACCCTTGCTGAATTTAATATGATTTACACTTGCAGGGCGGCGATCCACAGGAGGACAGAGAAGACGAAGGGTTCTGCGTCCCCAGACTTCTGACTGGCCTTACGACCTTCCCGTATTTCTGAAACAGTTTGTGTTCGAATACATTACAGGGCACTTTAATGTAGAGCCCGATGGACATTGTGGGTTTAGAGTAATTTCTTATTTCGTACACGAACGAGATGAGTCGCAGTGGTACCAGGTGCGTGGAGCTTTGCACCAAGAACTCGTGGATGAATCTGCTTTGTGAAACTTCGTCCTTGGGCCGGTCGATTACGCGTTAGCACTCAGGGTGGTCGATTGTTATTTAGTTCCGGCAGAAGAGGCATTCTGGTTTGATTCCCACCTGCTGGGAATACTTGTTGCAACGAAATACCAGAGGGTTGTTACGTTATATGCCCAACAGAGCAATACTTTCCTTCCGATTCAGTGACGGGGTGCCGGCGTCTCAACTGATCCGGTCAGTTTCATAAATATGGGTTTAATAAGACAGAACCATTTCATTGCTTTGTTAACGACCGGGGAGGTATTGCTACCGCCAATATATCCGACGTGGAGACATAGGGCCTAAAATGAAAAGCAGGTTTGGCAAACCCATCTGCAAAGAAAATTTGATTCATACAGGACAAACTCGACTGCGAAATGTTAGTTTTAAATGGTTTTCACACCCACCTTTGCAGCCGAATGCACATTAGTTGTTTCATTATGCGTTAACAATATAAGTTTCACATATTTAACCATTTCTATGTTATTGAGTACAGCAGTAGTTAAGGCAATTAATATATATATATATATATATATCGAAATGATATGATATATTAATTTATACAAGTCATAATACCGCGAATAAATTACAATTCAAACATTTATAATTCCAGCCCCGGCATCAAATCCTTCAAATGGATAGCCGCCTCCTCTATGGCGTTCCTCCTCACAGAGCTGGGAAAGTCTTTCCGATTTTTGGGATGAGAATAATACAGTTTACTAGCTATATATTGCAACCGCTGCAATTGTTAGAATAAGCGAAATACAATCAAATTTATTGACAGAAAGATATAATTAATTGACATAACTAAGCACAAATTTGTATTGCTTACCGCAGCATTGGACATATTCTTGGGGTCCATTGTGTCGTCAACTTTCATGTCGTCTGGACTGACACGCACGTGCATTCGCAGCGTGAAGTAGTCGAGGTACTCAGGGCACGCCTGATCGGACCACTCAGCCCGCTGCGCCCCCCTTAACAAATTCCTCTTGTACGTGTGCGGGACATTAAGATTCGTATCGTACACGCATGAGTACCTTTTTATTTCAGGGCTTCTGTATCAACTCTTTGGCTCTATAGCTACTTGAGGGATCGACTGCACGAATCCAAATTGTTGCAAGAACCGATCCGGCATATATGGCTTGACGACACCTGGGCAATGAATGAGACCCGTGTACAAGGTTGTTGGGTGCAGTCTCGCAGGATTTGGCCCAAAAGGAAACCAATTGACCTAGTTTATGTGAAACATAGTAAGTGGATGTTGGCAATACGTCGTCTATTACAGTAATAAAAATTACAAAATTTACATGACATACAAATATTACCTGTCCGGATTTCATCCCGTCTAGTGTGTGCCTGTATGACAGCAAATCTGCATTAGGAACCCGCTTCCTTCCGGTTTCGATTTTTCACTTCATTGCAGCAGGGTACCTGTCATCCCATGACATGAGTTGGGGAGGACTAAACGCGGGAAAGTACTCGTATATCCAGCTCTATTAAAACAATTGAAAAATAAATTATTCATTTCAATGTAACTGTATAAAGTATTGAAATAATTTATGAACAAGGCTTACAAACCTGCAATAAGGTCAGACAACCGCCTAACTGGGCTGCGTCCGCCCTAGAGGCCCTTCCAAGATTGCGGTATAGGTTGGCCAGATACACTGCACCCCACGGAAGTCCTGATGCGCATTCTGCATCGCTGATGTAAGGCAGGAAATGCCCAACAACGTGATTTTTTTCTTATCCACGAACATGGTGTTTCCTACCAACCACAACAAATACCCTGCGGCAACATTTGCAGCCTCCAACTTTCCGCTACCACAGTGCTCTATAATGAGGGACATTTTAACACTTGAAAAATCTTTATCCCCGAGCTCGTCTTGCTCAATCCCCAACAATTCTAAGAGCAGATCTTTCAAATCGGCCGGCTTGATCTTCCACCCGATTGCCTGTCCACCAATCGGAACCCGCAGTATGTGGTACACGTCGTGGAGAGTGATACTCATCTCGCCGAATGGCATGTGGAATGAATTAGTTTCCGGATGCCATCTCTCAACGAAGGCGCTAAGTAGAGCAGAGTCTAACTCTGGATGCATGCACCATACCAAATGAGACAACCCGAGCTGTTCCACTATTCTTTTTACTTCTCAATTGGTTAAATTCCACCTTTGCAGCCGCTCGTGCCCATTATGGCACAACAGTACACCACGTTCCTGCGCAGTTTAATATATTAATTAATAATTTTTGGGCACAAACGTAACAATCATAAAGCAAAACTAAATAACAATTATATCACAAAATATGTAATAAAGTATAATTCGATACATGTCCGTGCCATACGTAGTATGCAATATGACCCTTAAAACTCTGTAACAGCTCGGGGTCTACAGGTCCACCGTCAATCGGACCATCTAGAGGCCGGTAATCCTTCCACCCGGCATCCCTCCTAGAACTTGAACCAGACCCAGCCCCTGACACTGACCTACGCGAGGACCCCATTAATTTTTTCCCTTTTTCACTCCTTCGTTGGGACCCGGCATTTTCCCCATCGTTTTCATCCTCTAACCGCCCCGAATACCCTTCCATGTACCCCTGCGACTGAGACTGAGACATGTCCCTCTCAAATCTTTCCGCATTTTCCCTAACTTCATCCTCCTCCAGATTTTCAATGTACAGCGGGGCAAAAGGTGTATCGCTGTAATCCACGTTACTTTCCCGCGCCGCATTTGAAAAGCGCGCAGACCCATGCGCTCTTCCTGCCACCCTTCTCTGCCGCTCGGATGCAGTCGGCGGCATTCGGCCACCTGCTTCCCCAGCGGATGAATGTCTCGCCTCAGTGCCCATCTGAACCAAATGCAAATTATCATCGTTCCTGCTTTTGCTTTTGGTGAATTTCTTTTTCAATTTCTTAATTGCTTCTGCCATATGTAATAATATGAACACGCATTTATCATATAACAAACAAAATAACACAACTAAACGTAAAACAATTTTTGACCGAAAATCTCCCTCCCATCACCGGAAACCCCCCCCCCCCCCCTGACTGGATTCCGGCGATATTTTCCAGAATATCGCCGGAATCCGGCGATATGATCCCGGGAAAATATCGCCAGAATCCGAGAAAATATCGCCAGAATTCCGGCGATATTTTCCGGGGATCATATTGCCGGATTTCGGCGATATTCTGGGTAAATAGCGCCCTTTTCGGGCGCTATTTTTGAAAAACAGCACCACCGGTCGTCGGCGGTGCTGTTTCCAGGAAGCGGTATTTCCCGGTTAAAAAACCACCGGCCGCCGGCGATATTATTCCCCCCCCCCCCCCCCCCCCCCCCCAACTTAACTTTAGCCACTAACCTTTTTTCGATTCCAATCGTCTCAATTTTTATCTGATTTTGTGATTCCACCCGACTCTGCTTTGCAAGAATTTATGGGTACTAACTGGTTTGCGCACAGATGAGTTTGCTTTGCTTGCAAATTTATAGCTGAAAAATTCTTCATTTTTCAATTTTTTTTTTCTGTGCTGCCCGTGAGGGCTGCACATTAACTTTTCCTTTTTTTTTAATTTTTTTTTCATAATTTTTTAATTATTTTTTTTGCCCAGGAGCATTTTTGTCTTTTCACAGGGGAATGTTACTGTAAATATCGAAACGGTTACTGCGAATATCAATTTTGTTCTTTTATTAAGGGTAATTATCAAAAAAAAATAATAATAATAAAAAAATCACACCAATTTTATTTATAATAAATGTAAAGTTTGAAAGTGCTACTTTTGTACCGAAAATAAAAACATTGTATTCATACAAAATTACACGTTTGATACTTATAAAGTTTTCAAATGTTTCTTTTCAACTAAAATTTGATACTAAAATATGACAACTTTATAATAAAAAATAACACTAATGCCCTGACTATACTCCTGGTTGTTTCGTTGAGACTTCGGTTATGAGTAGAATTTGGTTATGGTTCATAATTTGATAATTTTTCAGGAATTGGGGAATGAGTCCCTACTTCCTAGTTCACCTTGGAAGTAATACTACCTCTGAGTTTGATTGCTCAGTATTAGAAAGTGGACTTTTCTAATAAAACGAAGAATATTCATGTTCAGTATTAGAAAGTGGGGTTTTCCAATGAAACGGGGAGTATTCTCTGGCTTGAGAGTTGAAACTGAATCAATCAAACTCATAAATGTGTACACAACTTGGGCGAAATGGGACCAAATTCCATAATAATCCATCCATCTACTCTACTGAATCATATGCTCATTGAAATTGCCATTTCTTACATCTACAAAATGCACCCAAAAAATTACCATATTGCGTCACTGCCGTCCATGCAGTGCCCTTAGGTAAACTTTCCAACATAGATTCTCAACCTCACCACCTCCTTTTCAATAGTCACCTAACCATCTCCTTACCTACAAGATGGAAAACAAATATGAGATAATCTACTTCTTCAGGAAGTGAGAACTGGGCCAAAAGAATAGAAAAGATGATGTTCCAGGCAGCTGTTGAAGAAAACTAGTGTTGAATTCAACTTCATCTTGAAGATCATTCTCATTATCTTCCATTTGATATGTTACACAATGATAAGAATTTCCAGATATGAGTTCATGACCATATAACATTTTCAATGCTCACCAAGTCTCGGCTTTATGACAATCTACAACTGTACAACTATGGACTTTGTTAACACGTTGCTGCCATATCTTAATCATATGAATCCCAAACAAGTACACAAATTACCAAATTAAAAAGAAAATTAAAGGAATAAATCGACAACTTTGAACAAAAAAAGGACCCCAAAAGATTCAAATTACAAGACCTGAGTATACATGTAGCTTGGGTAAACACAGAACACGAACTTGACAGCATAATGTCACAAAAGCAATACCAAACAAATTGACTATGTACAAATCTAGAAAAGTTTGATGAGCATAACTAAGCACTTCAAAGTAGCTATCAAACACAGATTATTTGTCAACCCCAACGTGAAAACTCTTTTGTATGCTAAACGGGATAAGGAAGATCCACTGTTTAAGAAGTCATTTAACAATCTAGTTAATAATATCACTGGAAATAGTTTCACTACGAGTGGTGGAACTAGAAAGAAATTTAAGGGGCCTTCACCAAAAAAAAAAAAAAAATGGTGACAGTAAATAAATATAGTTAATTACTAAAGTATCAAATCGATAACCATAGTGATAAAAACATAACATATACATACCAGTAAAGTAGCTATTTATTAACACAGGAACTACTAGTACCAGGTGTACTAATAAGAGGCGATGATTGTGTCTTCTCAATCTGCATCTCTTGAAAACGTTGCAAAATTTGCTTATTTTCAATTGTGGTAAAAACCTCCTTCTCAATGTACACCAACAAACGGTCATTCATCCACTCATCTCCCATTTTATTAGTCAAATCAGTCTTGATAGTTTCCATCCCTGAGAAAATGCCTTCAACAAAAGTGCTTGCAACTGGTAAAACCAATGTTAACTCGATTAGACGATATACCAACGATAAATCAATATTCTTGCCGGTTTGAACCATCTTTTTAGCAAGACTTTCCAAATCTTCAATCATACAAAATTCCTCATCAGCTCGTACACTATCAATAAAAGTTTGAAGTTCCTCCTCAAGTATTACGCGATCAGCCAACGAGAAGTCGTCCGGATAAAGTTCAGCAAGGCGAAGGAGCTTACCAATGTCAAATTGAGAAAAAGAATTCTTTGGATCAAGGCACGCAATGCAAGTAAGTAACTCAATACTTTCTTCTGAAAAACGGTTATTCATCTCTTGATCAATCATACCAAGAACCTATATTACAACAGTAAAAAAGTGAATAACAACAATACACCTAGAGAAAACATAAAGAAATAAGATATATAAAAGTAATACCTCACGAAAGATTTCAACATGAAAGTGATGGAAATTTGTAATCATTTGGGCATTACGCCTGCTACGACCACGAACTCTCATATTTTCTTCCATATTAGGCACTGGGATCATGTGTTTACAACAAAATGTGTTGACATCATTCAAAAGTTTCTCCCATCCCACTTCTCTGAAGTCTTGTAACCGTAATTTCATTGTCTTTATCAAACTGACAGCCAGTGCAATGTTGTGATCTTTTTGTTGTAAGACAAACGACAACTCATTAGTGATTCCCAAAATGTTTGTCATCAAGTACATCACAAATACAAATTCATAACTCTCCATCTTATCAATCAAACTTGCAGCTATACTGTTATAATCATTATCAGTACCATCATCATAGACATTTTCAAGCACTTGTAACACAAAAGTCCACATAGATATGAAACGACCAATTGTCATGTAATACGATCCCCAATGAGTATCCCCTAGTCGTTTTAAACTAGCTTCTTGATTTTTTCTTTTAAAATCTCCTCTCTTCAAACACTCTAGAAGTCTTTCGTGTTCAAGTTGTTGAAGCTTGTCTTTTCTTTTACATGAAGCATTAGCAACATTCACAATCATGGTAACATATTGGAAGAACTCACCAACACTTCGATTGCTCTTCGCAAATGCAACAATACCTAGTGGAAGTTTTTGAGAAAAACAGTAGACATACTTTGCAGACGAATTTTCCTTCAATATGAGAGCCTTCAATCCATTGAACTCGTGTCGCAAATTTGAAACTCCATCATATCCTTGACCTCTCAATCTCGATACCAAGAGCTTATGTTTTGCAAACAATTGATCAATAACATTCTTCAAGGAAATAGAGGAAGTGTCAAGAACATGCACAACGGAAAGGAAGCGTTCAGTAACATATCCATGTTCGTTCACATATCTCAAAACAACTCCTATTTGCTCCTTGACTGAAATGTTTTGAGACTCCACAACCATAAGAGAAAATATATTGCCCCTTATATCATTGACAATAGCATTTGTGATTTCAGCAGCACAAGCACTTGTTAGTTCCTTTTGAACTTTTGAAGACGTCATTTGACTGTTTCCAAATGCATTCTCACTCACTATCTTGGCAATCTCTTTATTTCGTTGGGTATACCACTCAAGTAATTCCAAAAAATTGCCTTTATTTGAAAAACCCAATGGCTCATCATGCTCACAGAAAGATAAACCTTGTTTTAGAAGGAAGCTTATCACATCCAAAACCGCTATTAAATAGGGACAATAGGCAACCTCAATTTCACGCCCATATGATTGTAACAAATGTGACACACTTTGTCTTCGATTTCTAAAACTTTCAAATTGTATTCTTGCATAATTGTGAGCACTTGTCACACCACCAACATGGGTATTAAATATTTCTATTGCTTTTTTCCAGTTGTTTATCCCCAAGTTAGTAAATGTTTCATTTCCAACTTGACATCCCCTATGTGAATCTTTAAATAGATAGCACCAAAAACAAAATGCTGCATCCTTCGATATGCTATACTCCAACCAAGGAAATCTTTTAAACCAAGTAACTTGGAAGCTTCTATAATCTTTACTAAATTGTGTTCGTGGAAAACTATGATCAATTGGTTGACAAGGACCTCTAATCAAATACTCCATTCGAATTTGATCTCTAATAGAAAAATCAAATTCTTTAATTGGTTTGCGTAGGCCTGGGTCACTGACAACATCATCCGGGTTGAATTCCACACGAGAATGCTTTTTTCTACTATTTACTTCATAAGAGTTTTCAGAATGCTCAACACCTCGCTTTAAAAATTTATCCATAACCTATTACAATTCACAAAAATTACCAAATCAAAAAACCTCTCAATACTAATACCTTTACATAAATAAATAATTATAACTCAAAAAATCATAAAATATTTCAAATATTCAATTCACATAAAAATTTTATACCAATACTTAAATAACCAAACATTCAAAATATATAATCACAATCACTATAACCTACTATAAATAATTAATCTCAAGTAAACTAGTTATAAGCATTTCAATAAACATCTGATTACAAGTAACCTATTATCAAATGGAAAATGATTGGGAGAGTAAAACTTAGTAACGAATATGGCATCACATGATAGTAGCCACTTAGCAATTTTAATTTTAAGTATGAGTATTTCTTTCCCATACTTTTGCCACATCAGTCATCGTGAGAATTCACTATGACTTTTCATTGTGTATATCATCACTTTATATTAGTAATCAATTATAAAAAATATAACACAATTTTCAAAAATAAAAAATATTAACCAATAAAAGAAAACTTACAAGAAGAGAGATTCAGTAGGAGAGAGAAGAAGAGCTAGGGTAGGCTATAGCAGAAGCTGGAGGCCATGGGGGTGGGCAGCAGTTGGCAGTGGTCCTTGGGCTGGAAGGGATAGACGTCTCGAAGCAAGGGGGCAGCCGCACCGGCTTGGTCCCCCGGTGTTCACTACCCTTGACTGCAGTTAGCTAAATATCCCTCTTCTCCACGTCCTGCAACAATATATTCTACCCAACAACCAAAAGAAAAGAAGACTTTATACTTGCAATGAGCCATGTCGGACTATGTCAGTCAGGAATCCAAAAATAAGATAATCAGTTCAAGAGTACTTCAGTTCCACAATCAAATGGATGCCCCTTTCAAAAAAGAAAAGAAATCTTTCTAGGAATCCAGATCATGAAAGACATAGCACAACTAAACCTACATTAGTTTTCTAGCCAAAGAACGAGTCAACCTTAGTAAGGAGATGACTAATTAAGAAGCATGCTGAATGATCATTTTCTCTCTCTGAATAAACAAATAACTTTCAAGATTCCAATCACAGCTCTCAGAGGAAACACAAAGTGTGGAAGTTTCCCATGTAGAGATAGTATCAGTTTGACTGGACAGCGTACAGCGTATTTTATTTAAACAGTATTTCAAACTCAAACATAAGTAGGTGTTTCACAACCTAGATTCTTCTACCACCTTTATTTTTGCTTTTGGTTTCTGCCAAAATAAATTCAACATCCCCAATTAGCTAAACAAGCATCAAGCAAGCAAAAGTTTAGTCAAAAGTTAAATGAACAGAAAAGTTACAATTTTAGATCACTGAACTCATGTATGACCAAAGTAACGAAATAAAAATAAATGTTAAGAGATTATAGCACACAACATCGTTTCTACAAAGCATATATCATTGAAATAAACCAATCCCCTCCGCCTATTTACAGTAATGATAATAATCATTTCAAATAATCAATTAAAGTTGAAATTATACAAGAAAAAAACCAACCCATATCATAATTACTTGCAAGAGTTCAACCATCGGTACTAGGAGAAATAGCCAGCATAGAAGTTAGCAATGCAAATGTCGTTGCGGTGAAATAGAGAAGCAACAATTTAATGCTACACTACTTAACTCAACAAGGGATCACAAAACATTGTTTTAAATCACATAATACCATAATCAGAAACTAATTAAACCATGTTAAAGTAGTCATGTTACTAAACCTAAAAATCAAAGCACAAAGGGGCTTATGAGTAGAGATGCAAAAGGGGGAGCAGGTGGTTGGCTTGGCGCCAACCCCAACAGCAACTGTTGATGCCCCAGATCAGGCAGAGGTTCTGGCAAGTGGATCATAGTCCTACTTTTCGTGTTATTTTTCGGATGCAAAAGGCTGCGGGGGTGGGAGCCAGTGCTATTTTTAGTGCAAGAGCACCGAGCTAACCTTAACAAAACAACTACCATAGCACACGAGTCAGCCACCCAAACAAGAAAAAACTGAAACTACTGCCTTTATATTTTCTACACAGTTTACCAAAAAAGTCCATTTAAAAATATGCCAAACAGTCAATGTTAAGATAATGTAAACATATTTTTTTCAAGTTGGACACACTTTTATAAGACCAGTATGCAGGAAAAAAAACCAAGTGAACCTCCATTCTCAAAGTAATCAGGAAGAGTAATAGACAAAGAATTTTATCATGTAAATTAAGATAAGAAATACTCATATCAGGAGTGAATGATAAATAGATAAAAGATCATAAAATCAGAAATTCCTAGAAGTAAGATATGAACAGACAGACTAATAAGGGCAGCTTTAGATACATAACAGAGGATTAAAGATTATGTTGGTCGATCCACTTCAATTACCACACAGATGGTGGGAAACTTCTAACGCCCAGGTCAGTTATATGAAGTTGAGAATCAAGTGGTATCAGAAATAGGTCATCTATAAGAGTCAATTATCCTTTCAACAATGAGTAAAACTTAAGTTTGGAAATCAAAGCAAATTGTACCAGACTGGACCTAACTATGAGGCTTCAACAATGGACATGCATAATACACTAAGTTATCTCGCATTCTTTAAACATCACCCTTATCTTATGCTTGTTATACACAATCATTACAGATGCAAAATTGAATAGCATATGCAAGAAAAAGTAAGCAATTGAGAAAATTATTCATTCTAATGAAGTCATAGTTCAGTATATTTATCAGATATTTGGGGTACTGCGGGGGTAGAGAGCCTGATACAAAATGATACTTGGGCTTCAATTCCTGAATAAATATGCCATGGAGTATAGCATAAAGTGATGATAATTAATAGAAAAGAAAGCTAGCCAGAAATTTGTAGTTTTGGGCGTTCAGGAACTATTACAGGAGGCAGAGCAGGTAGCCTGAGTAAATTAGTTCAAAGAGGGGAAGCATCAATAGCTTTCCAAGGGGAAAACAAGAACAACAACAAAATAACACAGTTGAAAGGAAGAATTTGAAACTTCAAGTAGCTAAATTTTATCGGAAACCTCAACTCAACAAAAATCCACAATCATAAACATTTATCATCAGTTGTACGAGAGTTTCTTAACAGGGATGGAATTTATCTCATAATTGTCAAATACATGCGCAAGGGAGTCTCTTTGCATACAGATACAGAAAAGACATGCTTTCGAATCTTCATGACTTATTAGACATTGGCTCCTATCTTATGAAGATGGGCAACTTTAGTTTTATTCGATTTTAAAAGTTGTTCACTCCCCTTCACCCTCAAACGAAAAGTTAACAATACTTTTAAGCAGAACCCAACAAAGCTAATTCAATAAACTAAGGAAATCTTTGACTGTTTGATGGAAAATTGTAAATGTTAGTACTTACTCTCAAAACTTAAATCTGAGGAACTATAATTAGATTCTACATAACTTAAAGGTAAAATAACAGAAATGGATGAAGATGAAGCAACTTTGGAAAATGAAAGACAACCCAGTAAACTATGAATGAATAAAGGTCGAAAAGATCAACTCTTTGGTTATGTGAGAAGATTTGATGCAATAAAGTTGAAGTCATGGGGAGAAGGAAGAAATACTACAAGGCAAAATCAAAACTTGGGTAATCTAGAGAACAGTAAAATTTGCAGGGAGAATGATTTTCCAGAGAAGCAGCAAAATGTAATCTGAACCCATAGACCAGATTTGCTTCCTTTGAAGATCAAGTACAAGATGCAAAGACTTTTAAGTCTTTTCCCAAAAGCGAAAGGATAAAAATTGACCTCTGCTCTGGAAGAACTGAGAAAATCAAGTAACTCTTGGAAATAACCAATCCTCCCTATTATTTATTTATGGGGGGTTTCAAGTTATCAAGTTACAAGAATTACATTTTAGAACAATCTTTTCTGGAACATATGCAGGTTTCTTAAGATCTTCATACATCAGTGATAAATCAAATTTGTGAAGAGAGATAGATTGTCCAAATTTTCCAAAACTGAAAGGGAATAAAAACAAAGATAAAGGAAAATGCCAAGGATGGGGATCACTATCAACAAGCAGTGCTAATCAGTCAGAAGCCAAACTATAAACTGGATATTCCCTAATTTCCCCTGGAACTGCTATATCTTTCCCAAACTAGAAAGCCAAACTAAACCACTAATGAGCCAGGAGGCATAAAAAATGGAGAAATATCCCATTATCTCATTCAAAGTATTAAAGACATGTTTTTTTTCACAAATAGGAACTTTTACAATGCACTATATGTCACATGTAAAGGGGTCACAGAAAATAATTTCTATCATGTACATGGAAGGGACTAGGTTTACGATTTTTAAAATTCATCTTTAGGATGAATTAACATTGGAAGATGGACCAACTCTTATCAAATAATCCTCACAATGTAGCCAAAAACAAATGATCAAGATGGAATGTAAAGTTTTCCAAGTCCTGAAGGAAGAATGTCGGGCAACAAGAACAACTGAACAAAGTAAAACTGAAGAGGAATCATTGAGATAAAAGTAGCGACAGGGTAGCTGAGTCGCAGTCACCTCGAATGCTGCGGTGGTGGTGGTGGTCATCGTCGCCGTCGTGAAAACGGATACAGAAGGTGGAGGAGGGAGGCAATGGGCTCCCAGTGGAGTTGGTGGTGGTGGTTGTCGTCGTTTTAGTTTAGGTGTCGACTGTCGAGGGCAGAGGCGAACGCGGGAAATGTTCTCTGTGGGGAAAGAAGAGAGGGAAAATTTTGACTTAGGGCATCGTGGAAAATAAAATTATTAGAAAGGACTTAACTTTTATATATTTATTATTATGTGCATTAAAATACCTTTATTCTTTTTTTTTTTAAGAGGGTTCTTTAGTTAGACGTTTTAAATTTTAATCATATGTTAAATTCGATACACAATAGATCATAACTAAACTTATAAATGCGATACATTAGCAGCTAAAACTCAATATGCAATAATCAATAGTTAATCTCAATACTACAACACAGATTAATCTCCATAGAAGTTAAATTCAATAGCAGTATATCAGTACATATTATTTTAAACTTGGTACAGCTAAGGGTAAACTTGATACACGATATATCATAGGCTAAATTCGATAAGCGATACTCCAGCTACTAAATGCATAGCCACAACACATTAGCAGCTAAAATCGATACACCATGAGCTAAATTCAATACACGATACATCAGAGGTTAAAATCCAGTATATCACCATAGGGTAAATTTAATATGCAAGACATCATATGTTAAACTTAACATACGTGTATTCATAGCATGACTATGATACACTCGAAACACGAGTTTTCAAGTTATGCTTGATACGCACACAACATCATATACAATCTTTTGGGGTTTTTTATCTTTTAACTTCTTACCCTAATTATTACTCCCTCCGATTTAATTAGAATAGTACACTTTGAAAAATATTTTTTATTTCAATAGAAGAGTCCATTTTCATTTTTTTTACTCTTCCTACCCTTACTAATATAATAATGTGTGGTTTACAATTAGTTCATACTTAATAAGTAAATATATAAATAGAATAAAGGTTGTCAAGTTAGTTATTTTAAGTATTGTACATTGAGATTCATAATAAGTCATACATTGATCAAAGTGGACTCTTCCAATGGAACGAATGGAATATTTTAAAATCCAACTTCGTTTAGCATATGTTCAAATGTTTGTTCTCCAAAATCCTACTTCAAAAGTAAATTATTTTTCTGTACACTAAAATTACTTTTTTCTAAACCCAACATTTAGGGGAAACTTGTCCTACTACTTTACTAAACAAGATTTTGAGAAAATTGTTTTTCTAAATTCTTTTAATAAAAATAGTTTATGAAAACAACTTTTTTACACATGTTTGTTTGCTTATTTTTGTAAATATTTTTTGAAAACTTTATTTTCTAAAATATCTCTCAAAACCCTCTAACAAAGAGGCCTTTAGCTGCTGAGAAACCATGTACAACAAAGGAGGTCAATGAAGCAACTAAACTAACTTTAGCTGCTGAGAAACCATGTACAACAAAGGAGGTCAATGAAGCAACTAAACTAAGTAGCACTACAAACACTACTATAAAATAGGCAAAAGCCATCGAAATACAGTCACCAGTTTCATATAAATCGGTAACTTTTACAAAATGCGATGACATTTTTGTAATAGCAGTGTAGAATAGTAGATAACTTTAAATGGCATGAACAATGTTCTTGTAGCTGGAAGTTTTGTTTGTAGCTTCATGTGAATCTATAAAATAGAATAATTTCTTATTCTTCAATATCATAGGGGATAAAAATAAAATTAAAAAAAAAAAACAAAGCAAGGAAAGAATATTGAATAAAGGGAACAAAATATGATAATATCTCAAAATGTTACATAAATGGAATTTTAACTTAGAACTATAAATAAATATTACTCTGTAATACTCAGATGAGAACTGAAATTACGTACTTTAGAACATATTTATTTTGTCATATTTCGAAAGTTATTTCTGACTCTTAAACAATAGTTGGAGCCAGAAATATCTCTCAAATCGATTCCAATGAAGGAGGGAGCATCGAGAGTTTAAGAGTAAAGAAGAAGACAGCCAGAGCTTCATCTTGAAGGAAAGAATAATCCAGTAAAATTGTTGGTTTTTTCTTTTTCTTTGGAGGGCAATTTAACGGCTGTGATAGGATCATACGAAGATAACTGGGTTTTTTTTTTTTCTTGGTGGGTAATTTAGGCAACTTAATACTCCTTTCGTCTCATCCAAAAATTCAAATTTCAAAAATAATTTGTTGAATCCCTTATTAGCACCGAGCTCCGCTGACGTCGTCCCTCTGCGTTCGCTCCTGCTTTTTTGACTAACTCCCAAATTCCACTCCGAATCTCAAGTAAGAATGGAATATAGAAGTATAAAACAAGACTAATCTGAGATTCAATAACTTTCAAATGATTTTGGGATTGAGTATTTATAAGCTGGCTGCAAGCGAAGGGATGTGCCACGTTATTGGGTGATGTGTCCTCCTTCACGTGAGAAGATATGTTCTAATCCTTTAATAACCGCCTTCTCAATCCGTGTCACGGGACCAGTCGTAACACGACAAGCGTCCTTCATTCACGGGCTCCTAAAATTGTACTGGGCTGGAAGGTCCTCCATCTCATGACCCACCATTTGTCCAGGGACGTCGGCTTACAGTGACCTCAGCCTCCTTGGCCTCAGCCACTTTTATATATCTAACATAGCTCACAATTAACTTTTACTTATAACGCAAGAATATAAGTGAAAAATATGGTATTGAATTTGCTTTTTGTATTGTACCTCGTAATATATCTTACCTTTTTCAAAGTATACTCTTTAAATGACGCGGACGAAAGTTTTGTTAACTGCCATCGAACAAGGATTCTCTTTCTAGTTTATTCTAGCTTTTATAAAATTAAACTAAAAAAAAAAAAGGAAGCTCGCATCACATGAGTCATGACAGCTAAAAAAAAGTCGTACACGGACTCTCACAGACACCCTGGGACAAAACAAAATCACCAATCCAATCGATTCTTGCGAATTTCTTTCCCCGGCGTCGGAATACATGGAGGTGCTGATTCATTCTTCCGACTTCCTGCGCCCTCCTCCGCCCCCTGAGGTTGCCGCCGCCACACTCAGCTCCAACGGCGGTCCGGCAGCTTCCGTAAACTACGCTTTAGTAGTTCTCAACCAGCGTCTCCCGCGTCTCACTCCTCTTCTTTGGGAGCATGGTAAAACAATTTTGTTACTCCGGCCGCTCTGTTTTTTTATATTTTTTAATTATTATTTATGTCGGTGTAATTCTCTTGCAGCACGATTTCGCGTCTGTGCGGATGGCGGAGCTAATCGATTGTTCGATGAGATGCCTCAATTATTCCCGGACGACGACGTCCTTGCTGTTCGTAGCAAGTGCGATTCTTCTTTTCTTTCTTTCATTTTTTTGTTTTGATTTGAGGATATTATACAGTACATGTTCTCTGTTTTTGACTTTCCAGTATTTGTTTCCATGGTTTCTGTTCTTTCATTGCTTTCTTAGTTAGATTTATTAGGCCGGAACTTATGTTTGCGTTATTGGCCAGCTTTGGTAGCAATAGAATTATTAATATTCTGAAATCATTAAAAATTATCAGCTGGCCTATAAATTTTGCTTTTCTTGGATATTGCACAATTTACTATTGAGATTTGAAGTTTCAGCAGAGTCTTATTATTCAATATTGCATTTTTTGTACTTTTTGAAAGATACAAACCGGATGCGATAAAGGGAGACATGGATTCAGTTAGGGAAGATGTTGTAGACTTCTATTCAAACTTGGTGAGTTCATATTTTTTTGTTCTTCTTTTTAAAGGATTTTTTCCCCTATATATACAATGAATTTACATATTGATTACCTAATTTTGTATCTTACCAAGGAGGACAGTTAGTTTATTTAGTTCTGTTTAGTCCTGTTCTTTCTGGATATACTGTATTATATTTTCAGTACTTTTGCGAGCATTTGGGATTTGTTTTTCTTGGAATAATAAGAAAGGACATATCAAGCTCTCTTCTCGCACATGTCTGCCATTATAACATGTGGGATTAGAGGAAAAAAAAAAAAAAAAAGAAAGAAAAGAAATTTTGACTAGTACATGAAGTGATCTCTGGTGGCATTTTGACAGTGGTCTGTACAATTTTGACCATAGGTTTAAAATGCAAAACCACACATTGTGAACCCTTGGTACTAGCTGTTTGAACAATGCTGCAGTGCTTTGTGAATCTTTTCTCTAATGGTTAGTCATTCTTTAAAGTGGGATAATGGTTTTCCTTATAAAGGAACATTAACAGTTGACATCTGATAAATGTGATGGCTGTGTATCAATTGCACCTAGTGGAGAAAGCTGCATGTCACTCTTTTTAGTTTGTTTCCAAGAAGGTTCAATAGGAATAATCTTAACTGTGGTGAAAGATAGTAGTATACTGATATTGAAGCTTGTAAGACCCAGACAGAAATGCGTCAGTGTGTAATTGTACCATTTCTCAAAAGCATTTGTGTCAATATTTTTATTAATTTGGTTTCTGTGTAAAAGATTTTTCAAGGACAATATTCTCATCATATTCAATGCTGAATATGTGCAGGGAACCTCAATAATAGATGCTTCCCATGATCAGGACACTACAGATCTACACAAGTGCGTTTTGTACATTCGTGATTTACCAGATCTACAAAACTCAAATGTGCGCCTTGTTTACAGTGAGCTTTATATTAATTTTCTGATTCTTGAATATGAGGGATATGTAAAAACCCTGTGAACTTCCTATTATCAGCATTACGTCTTGGAATTTATTGATGTTCTTTGCAATGGTTATGTTTCATTCAGAGTTTGTACTTTTATATTTAGAAAGTCATGTGATTGTAGCAGAGCAGTGGTCTGGCTATTTTCCAGTGTTCAGTTGCAATCCTGTTATGCAGTCAACTAATGTTTTTTTTTCACTTCTATGGTCTTTCTTTGTTCACTATTTTTGTTGAAATGTATTGTAGATATTAATATCCCTGGCAAAGGATACATTGTCTTAGTTCCTGATATTGATATTCTACTCATTTCAGTTATGCATTCTCGTTGTTGGAGCACTTGGTGGAAGATTTGATCATGAGATTGGAAATCTCAATGTAATATATAAATTCGCAACCTTGCGGATTATCCTTTTGAATGATGACTGCCTTATTCAACTTCTTCCTTGTACTCATTACCACGAGATCCACATTGACTCTCATTTTGAGGGCCAACATTGTGGACTGGCTCCTATAGGTATGCCATCTAAAAGTACCACAACAACTGGCCTCCAGTGGAATTTGAGTGAGTTATCTCCTACATTTGCTTGCATTTATTTTCTCGTCTAATATGAAAGCAATCAATTAAATGCCTGTATTGATGAGCTGGTAGCAGTCAATTGTTTAAACGACATATAATAGTTGGCCCTCAATTATGTTGGAGAAAGAATTCTGTTAGATATGATTGATTCTGTGGATATGTATATATAGTTTTAACAATTAGTGGTATTTTGTTCTGTAACATAACTTCTTGTAGAAATGATACGCAGTTGTCTTCTCAAGCTATGTGATTGTACTTAAGATTCACAATTGACTTGCATTGCTGATCCACTATGTATTGTGCTCTGAATAGGCAATACAGAGATGAAATTCGGTGGTTTAGTCAGCACATCAAATATCGTGAGAGGAGAGAAAGTGACTGTGCGTTCTGATGCCGACCTCATTTGGACAATTTCCATAAGAAAGAAATGAAGGATTTCTCCTCTTTGATGAAGCCTTACCTCTATTTCTGCAGGAATTTTTGCTCATAAAAAAGGTGAAGACCTTTCTTAGTTTACGTAGCCTAGTAACTTCCAGGAAATGTCTGTTCTTATTCTTTATTATTGTAAACTGTTGTAGCCTGTGGTCTCCTTTATTTGTCATTGTGATTGATGTGGCTAGGCTTCAATTTCCTGTACATAATCTTCATTATTGAAATCACATATTTCTTTTTTTCTTATAGTTTATAAATAGCAACATTATTAAGGGTCTTGAAGTAGCAGTCTGATTGAGATAAAAGACAGCCTGGTCTATGAGTTGTCAATGCTAATTGCTGCCCCACTCTTTACCACAGAAGTCAGAGTTGTGGATCACATGAGATTTCAGTATATTAAATAATGCTTTGAATTTTTTGTAGCATCCAGAAGTAACTCCAAAACTGATGATATCCTGCATGGAATTAACACTCTTGTGGATAACTGAGGTGCAGTGGATATCCTGTACATGGAATTAACACAGTTGTGGATAACTTTGGTGCAGTTGAAATTTGTGTCATTATCTCCCCAAATCCCCATTTTTTAATTTGGTTTACAGGTTCAGATAGTGCTCGGAGAGGCGATGAGCACCCTAGTATGCCTTCGACGCCACTTCCTCCTGTCTTTTACAACGTTGGGATGTCATATTTACTTGTGAAGAACAAATTCATACTCACCCTAATTGTGTGGATTGAGTTCTTCAATCCTTTCATTTTATCTTGGTAAAATATGAGTATGTAACTTTCTTTGTTGTTTAGAAATGATGCTATTGCTTGAATTGTGGCCTATTGTTGAAATAGTACGTGTCATTGGATTCAGATCACATGTACAATGTGCAACTCTTGTATCATGGGCATCATATAAAATCAGAGGTAAAAAAAAGAGAGAGACTTTTTGGACCGATTGTGGGAAGGACCGACGTTCCCGACAGTGAACCCACATGACAATTTGACGTCTTTACCCTTTGAAGTGGGAATCCACATAGGAGACACGGAAGCAAGCGCTTGTAATCACGTTCAAAAGTTTTATGTTAGTCCGTCTTTCTTATTCTTCCTACTTGCTCCAATTACCACTGAGTTTGCAAATCACGAAGATGACCCAGATCACTGGGGGTTCGATATTTGAATAAGAATGTTCCAATATGGAGGGGGAAGCAGAGAAACGGCGGGTTGATTTGAGCAGGGTTTAAACGAACTGTTTCTTCAAGTTATTCGGATTGTAGTCGACGATTTAAAATTAGGGTAACGGAGAAGGTGGAAATTGGGGAAGGGTAATGACATGGAAGGATAACGAACCCATTGGTGAGCAACGGTGGATGGATTAATTTTGTCGATTAAAGTGACGGAATGGGTTGCTTTAAAATAGATGAATTGAGAGACGGCTAAGGGTAGTTTGCTCCGCATAGATGAGCATAGGAAAAGTGTAAGAAAAATCATACCGAAAATAGGTCATTACCGAGAACGGTACATTGGTATTTATAAATCATTACAATCAAAATAACAAAACGTTACAAAGCATAAATAGAGTACAGTGTAGGATGCATGGTTTTTTTGGCAGGTTCAATAGAATAGGATGAGTGAAAAATACTACTGTAATTGTATTATGGAATATGAGGAGGGAGGTGAAAAGCACTGAGACCTGCGATGAGTTGGATTGTGTTGTGTTGGTTAATATATAGTAATCGTGGTACGATGCCAGTAAAGGATAATGAAGCCTTTAAAATGTTTCATCCCCGAAAGGAAAAAAGGAAAGAAATTTATATGAGATGTAGGTTAGGCATTATAAGGCGAATCGTGATGAAATGAAGTTTGAAAAAATTGTAGTTGGGCCTTGGAATAAAGATGACCTAGCCAAAAATATCGGGTCAATAGTAATTTGGCGCGGTGTGAAGGCCCGTATGGAAAGTATAGATACGAGGCCCAAAATAACAATAGAAAACCACGGCGAGGGCCTGAAATCATCATCATGATGAATTCGCGGAAAAATATTAGATTTCATTCCTGGAATGCACGTGGGATTTCGAGAAGAAAATATTGTAGATGAACGGCATCGAATTGATGTTAATATATGGGAACATAAAAAATTGATTAATACGAAAAAGAGTGGGAAAAAAAAAAAATAGTTACAATTAAGGAATAAGGCTGCACAAATTATAGTTGGGAAAATGGACAGATTGGAACTAGAATTTAACTGAACATATTATACAGGTAAAAAAGGCACTTCAATTGCGACTTACATAAGTAGAAAATGTTTAAATTTGTTGCGATAGTATACGATTTAGTAGAAAAATAGTGCAGGCTTGGGCAAGGAATGGTAATGAACAAAGAGAGGATGGCTATATAAATTTGTTAATGTCTCCCAGGCTCAGAATACGAAATAAGCGAACGTTACAAGTTGAATGGGAAAATAGTACATTTGGAGGTAAGAAACAGCACAACACCCGATGTGGGAAACAAGGGTGCAGTTTATAAATGATTATTTAACGAAATTTTGAAAGAACAGAAATGTTAATTAAAATTTTCACAGATGAACCAGAGAGTCGTAAGTAATAACGGTACAGAGTACATGAGGAAATAAATTTGTTAACATTACATACCGACTAGCACAACAGTATACACGAGGGGAAAAAAAATCAGAAACGAAGCTGATGAATAAAATGATAGTATTCAATTCAAAAAACTGAGGAAGAGTTTGAACAGGGGGAATGAACCCTCAAGCAACACAGCTTTCTTGAGTTAGTGGCAATCCATCACCGGAAGCATTGAGGTCTGGGATTTCCTGAGCAATCTGTAATATCGGTCATAATTAGGGAAAAGAGACGAACAGGAAAGCAGATAATGTGTTTTGGAAAATAATCGAAATAGTTACCTTATGACAGGTTGAGTTGTTTAATTTTCTCAATTTTTTGGCCTTAGAAGCAGCATTTAGGTCTGGAATTTTCGGTGCTTTCTGGGAAAAAAAATAATAATAATGAAAGGAAAGTAAATTAGAAATGTAATGGAGATATAAATGAATTAGTTACCTTCATAGAAACAGCCTTCTTTACTTTCTTCTGTTTTGGCAGCCTTAGGAGCATCTTTAGATCCCCTGCGGCGATTGGCATTCTCTTTGGGTCTGCCGCGACCGACCTGAACAATAGGGTCTGAAATTGGAAAGTCGCCAAGGTTAAGAGGCGATGAGGCATGGTCCGAACTGTTTGAAGAAGGATTAGCCCTGACTGATGCAGCCATTTGGGGAGTCCAGTTACAGAGGTGAGCTTTCAAGCAAAGTAGAGCTGACTGAACATACTCAGTCTTAGCAAGGAGACCAAAAGCCAAGTCAATACATGACTGAAAAATTTCCTCAAGGGCCTTGTACTGTTGGAACTCAGGAGTCATGACTGGAAATCCTTTGGGATCAAGGAATTTTGAGTACCGCCGGGGGATGTCCTTCCTCCACCTGGGCAAAATATATCTGTCGTGTATTATAAGGAGACGTTTTTTGCCGACAGGACCTTGAAAATATAATTGCAGGGTATACCCTTGAACTCCATATTCTTGCACTTGTGGATGTACTGAACAGAGAAGGGAACATCAAAGGAGGGTGTATCCTCAGGGTAAATTTGTTGGATGACCTGAATGCTTTCTCTTCCTGGAGGAGCGGAAACATCAATCGGTACATTAGAAATGAGAGGTGTAACGATATTGCAGTACATCATTGTGTGGATCTGATCTGCACCCAACCGAACGTAGCAACAGTGTACACCTCGTGGTACTGTCCTCCCACTGGAACTCTGAAATGCATGCAGGAATTTTATTCTTGTCTTTAAAATCAAGTTCGAACTCGGTGTAGTTTCGGTTCGCATAAGCCTAATCATACTGCGAAACAAACTGGGTCAGGGTGGTGGAAGGACGAATGCTATTGTCGAAGAACGCATGCATTCCCTCACTCCTCTGTGTTGAAACCATTCCCGCCCAAAAAAAGTGATTCAAAAAAGCGAGTGCCCATTTTTGGCGTATTTCATAGAGACCCTGAAGCCACGAGTTCTGCCCAAGGCTAAACCTATGTATGAACCTATCCCAATTGCGGTCAAATTGATCAGTTGAACGGCTTGGGTACACACCCAGTTAAATTGCTTATGGATTGAAACTGCCCTGCTCGTATTCTTGAACTTAAGGGAAAATTTGGAAGTTATGTACCATAGACAAAAGTGATGGACAGTGCCGGGCATTACCTCCCTAAGCGCTTTGGTTATGCTTTCACATTGATCCTTCAGTATCCCATTGGGATGAACATCACACATAGCCCGCAGCCAGGTTGAGAACAGCCACTTGAAAGTTGAAACATCTTCGTGTGAAATGAGGGAGCAGCCGAGCAACGTGGATTTCCCGTGATGGTTGACGCCCAGAAATGCCCCAAAAGGCATCTTGTACTTGTTAACCAAGTAGGTGGTGTCAAACCTGATAACGTCATGGAAGTTCTGGTAGGCCACCTTGGCTCGCAAGTGTACCCACAGCACATTGGAAATTCTTCCATCAGGGGTGACGTTCACTACGTGAAAGAATGAGGGATCATCAGATTGCATCTGTAAGAAAAGTCTCTTCATCGACTCCGCATTGTAATTGAGACGATCCTTAGTGCTACAAATGCCGGACCGCCTTCTTTGACCTGTAGAACCCTAGAATTTTTTTAAGGTCGGACGCCGGCGATATCGTTTGCAACCAACTCCCTTTTTAGGGAATTCTTGATTCTCCTATGGCTAGACAGGAAGAAGGCCATGGTAGGCACAAGTTCTTCGTTGTGCAAGTGATCGATGCCAGATATCCACCAGCATCCACGGGGCTGTAGCCTCTTAGCATTGATCCAGGCGCTGCAGCCAATTCGTTGGGAACTTTTCTTGTATTTAACCTTCTTTCCGCGGTGGCAGCATATAGTTATCTAGCACGGGAGGCCGATTTCCTTATCCTTTTTGCTTGTCCGTATCGCAACGCTGAAGCCAAGTTTTATTGCCTGACCCTGGTACGCTACAACCATTGTAAGAATGCAACTGTATTTATTGTGCAGCTTGACAACACCGGGAGGGTCCAAATTATCTTCCTCACCCTAAACATTGGACGGATGAAAATGTGAACAAGCGAAGTGCTGAGGAGATGCAGTCTAGAGGCTTTGGCTGGAGTGAACTTAATTTGAATACATACCCTGTGTCACGCCTGGGTGTAACGAATCCCCCTTCCGCGGTTGACAGTCGATCAATAATATTCCATCTTCAAAGTGACGACATGGGCAACGCACAGCTGATGGAGGAGTATGAGGAGGTAATTCGAATGGGAACATCTAGAGTCAGGAGAGGTGATTACACGTAGTGGGAATGAAGATACTGGGGGCTTAGATCGGGAAAATATAGAAGATTTAATGAGTGAAGATGTACATGCTAGGTTTGACACATCAGAAGGGAATAAGGTCAGAGCAGGGCATGAAAAAAATGTTGCGGCATCAATGTTAACATCCGCCAATGTCGATGAGGAGCGTACATCCCTCGCGGTTGAAGATATCCAGGTAGGATGTGCTATTTCAATTGCCGGTCAAGGGAAGCAGAGAAGGATGGCTATACGTAGCGATCCATTGAATACACCCCCTGGATAGAATGGCAGCCGAATAAAAAGTACAGGTTCACTTGCCGGTTGATTGTCAATAATTACATATCCAAGAAATGTTTGCCCATGCACACGTTGCACATCGCTGACTATTGCCTAACTCCCAACATGGAGAAAATAAAGGAGAGGTAACAACTACCATTTCAGTAATTAGAATGATATGTTTAAACTTTGCGGCATATTTTGATAATTAATGGTTCATATTATGCACTGTTTAATGTAATTGTAGTGAGACACTGTTCTACGATGGTGTTTCGAGAATGATTGACAGAGAGATGATGATGAGTTTGGACAAGAATGCATACATTTCAACCAGCGTCATAACGACATGGGCTGAGGTCCTGAACACTGCCTCATGGGCGAATACCAAGTCCATATCTTGTGTATATTTGATGTGGTTATGAGCGTATGATCCCTTGCCTTATTTTTTAAATTACATGCACTTTAAGTTGGAATAATTTCATATCCTAATTTCATAATAATATTTGTTTCCAACCTGTAGTTCGATGCCCAGACATGTGAACCAGATGTGTTGATTAGAACTTGGGATTACTGGCTTGGATTGGTTGGAATTGAAGTTAGCAAAGCGGACATGGTGAGTGTAGTTTGAAACCTACTCGG
The DNA here is from genome assembly GCA_016801395.1 of Leptodermis oblonga. Lineage (NCBI taxonomy): Eukaryota > Viridiplantae > Streptophyta > Magnoliopsida > Gentianales > Rubiaceae > Leptodermis > Leptodermis oblonga. The sequence continues at coordinate 11,609,680 of CM028759.1, forward strand.
TTGTGTTTGTGATTTTGATTGCAGTAACTCAGTTAACATTTTTACTTCTAATCAATCTAATTTAACATTTTTTCCATGCACATACGTACAAAACATATTTAATGATCAATGTATTGGGACATCAGATATTTATCCCTGCTCATGGGGAAGACCACTACTTCCTGGTTGTTATTAATTTTCATCGATCTAGAGTGCAATACCTGGATAATTTGTTGCACAATGATCCGAAGATGTTCAAGCAGCCAGCAAAGTTTCTGGTGAGTTATGATTCCATTTTTCCATATGCATCCTATCATGCTTTATATGAAGGGAATGGTGGGATTACAAATTAAATTATGGTTTATAACATATGTTCTTCATATAGCGAGGTGTTGTTGTTGAATACCTTATGGGGAGGAACGACCCGCGAGGCAGTCAAGTGAGGAAATTCCAAGTTATGATGTCAGTCTTCCTTGGAATCGCGCAGAAATCGGCATAGATTGCGGCGTCTTCCTGATGCACCATATAGAGTGGTTCAGTGGCCATCTGGAGGACTTGTCAAACATTATCCAGGTACTTTGTAGATGTCCATAATTTTTCCTCTATTTCATTCTCAATAAAAGATTTTCAGTATTTTAAAGTACTTCCTCTTTCATTTTGGCATTCACAGGAAGATACCAGGATTTGTCTAAGGGCAAATTTTTGTGCCAAGATTGTCTATAGCGACGTTAATTAGGCGAAAACTACCGTATTGGAGGAGATGAAGAAATATTTGAAATAGGAGCCCCGAAAAAGCCCCCGGTCTATGTTAAATTGTAATGATTCTATATTACTGTTGTAACGTTTCTAACATTTTGGTGTACTGTTATTTGTTAAACTTGACCATAAATGTTCATTTGATCATATTTTTAATAAATATATATTTGGCCAGCTTTAAAACTCATCCACTGCCTTGGGTTGTACTATAACTAAATTTATTCAAAACCCCTGAATTCTCATTATAAAAAAAAATGAAGGGTTTTGAGTTATTTATTTAGTTTTCCCCCATTTGTTAACACAATATGTCCCCGGATCCAAAAATTTCATACTTCAAATGATACGGAAAGTGTGTCAAAATGTTAAATATTGTTTGAAACCTATGCCGTGTAACCCAAAATTATAATAAACCCTTACCTAAATTAATTAAGCAACGTGGGATGATCTTTTATTAAATATATATTTTTATTTCACTTCTTTATCGTTGTAAATTGCCCATCAAGTAAATTTATAAATAATAAATTCGTGATTACAGATTCCTACACAAGGTATTTACAAGCCATTTTTAACAATAAATAATTTTATGCTTTCGGGGTTTAATTAAAAAAATTCTTAAATTGTAAATAATGCATTGATATAAGGGTTTAATTGAAAAAATTCTTAAATTATGACATTCGTTACGTATTTACAAAACTTTATGCCCTACTTTGCAACACGACAAATACCTATTTTTTTGACTACTATTGCATCTTCTTTCCCACCCCGTTTAGCGGCCAAAACTTTTCATCTCTTAAAAAATAGAACCGCATGTTGTCATGTCCTAACACATTGCCATCATCATCATTACTCTGAGTATATGTCCCGCTCCCAACGCTAAAGTAGAGCCCACTAATGGAGGTGAGGTACAACTGTAGCAATTCATAGGGTCTGTAGTATTAGTTCTTAGCTCCAACTACTTCGTTTTCCCTTAAAAATTGGTTCGCTCTCTTCCTACTGCAACCAAGGGTCACTGCAAACTATATTCTCGGGAGCTAAATTCCCAGTTTTTTTTTTTTGTCCATTCCGTACCTGCCCAGCCAACGGCAACTTAATACTTGCCCACTTTTTAACATCATCCACCTCCGTCCAGTTAGAACCCTAATGGCGCACAAAATAGTGGTAAAAAAGAAAACCCAAATTGTGTCAGATGAATCGGAAGAAGAAAACGTCTCCTAACAATTAATGGAGTAGCGGCAACGATGAAGCCGACAGTGATGACGGCGACCGCAGTGATGACACCGGACATAGGGGACAACGCCGGAAACAACCAGCTTCCCAAAGTGAGTTTTTGTTCTCCTGAACCAACAAAATATTGCTATGCTTTTACATGCTTGTTATTGCTTATTTTTCCTTTTCCACATGCCTAGATTCTTATGCAATGATGGTGGGAAAATTTGTATGTGATTTACCCTTTCTTACGGATTTATTCATCATTCCCCTGTTTCATAATTTCTATGTATCCATAGTTTGGATTCTAGAATTAAATATCCACGATTGAATTTCAGCTGCCTTGTGCAATCTATTTAAACTCTTCTCTAAAATTCAGGGATAGTTCAAGCTACTACTACGAATACCAAGCCTACAACTAAGAAGAGCAAAGCAAAAGCTAAAGCCCTAAAAACAGTTAGCAATGTCTGTAAGAAACGTTGACAGAGTGAGGATGCCCTTGGTGTCGAAAAATCCACCAAAAAATCGAGAAATGTCCCCGATTTCGTCAGCCAGTGCAGGCCGAAAACACTAAACGATCTAATATCAAAGTTGATTCCCAAACAATTGCGGATGTGAAGAGTATAGGATTTGGGGGAATTCTCAAATGTGACTACGTTAATCTTGATGATTCATTGTTTATGTGGATTTTGGATGCCTTCAACCCAAACACAATGACGATGGAGATCAGCCCCTCGGTGAAATTCCCTATAACCAAATATGACGTCTGCGACGTCTTCATGCTTCCCATTGACGACGAGAATGAGGTTGAGGAAACATCACCGGATGACGATGTGGTTACTCAGAGGTTTAAATGGCACGAACGGTATGGCCTGCCTAAAATTGGACAAGTCTCCAAACACAAAATGGCACATGTTATCCTCAATCAGTTGTAGGACGGTGGGGATGATTTCAAGCCTTTTTTTGTGCTTTACAGTTTGAGCAATTTGTTGGCCCCAATGTCAGGACATCGGATTGATTTCATGCTTGCCAAGTCACTCACCAACATTGGAAGACATAGACTAGACTGGTGTGGCTATGTACTTAACCGACTTTGTGCTGCTGTTTCTGGATATAAAGCAAAAAAACAAGCCGAAGAATTTCAATGGATGTGTGCTCCTGTTGCAAGTTCTGTACTTCCAGTGCTTCACTTGGGGGAATAAGATATCCCCTCCTACATTACCGTTGATAAATAATTGGCTTAGGGATGCACTTGCTTAGAGGATAAAAACTGAATTAGAAGAGGGAACTCCATATGACAAGGGAGTGTATCAAGGAGATGATTATCCTATTTTCAAGCGGATGATAGTTTCAAATTTCTCGGACGAGGACAAAATAATGAATCAGTTGAGATCCCAGGTATCTCTTTCCTTCAACCAATTACACTAACTCATTTATTTTCTGCTTTATGAGTGTGTCATATTCTGTCAGTATATAACGTTTATTGTCTTTACTTCTCCAATGTTTATATGTAAATCATATGGATGTAGTGTTCCTATAACACACCCTATTTTTTCAGTGTACCATTGTGGTCTATTTGTTACTTAGGGTAAATGTATATGGAACACTGGCTTCTGATATTACAACTGTCAATTGTAATGTCTGTGCTAAGAATGTTGGTGCCATTTACAAATCTATGCAATTATTACCATATCGCCTCCTCTTGCATTACTTATTTAATATGTCACAATTTATATTCCTTCGTTTACAGTCCATTGTCTAATATTCTTCGGTAAAGGATAATGGATTTTTTCTTTTCTCTGGTCAACAGTTAATCCATTTCAGTCCCTCTTCTTTTGCACCATGATTCACAGTTGCACTGTCATTTTCTCGTCTGTCAAACTCTGCCGTTGAGCGTAACGTTTGTACTGAGCCATGTACCATTTATTCATACACTTCTGGTGTTGTTTCCCAACCATTTATTGATCCTGCATCTTCCTCCTGTGTTACATTACATTCTCTCCTACTGATGCTTCGTGTTCTTGCTGCCTACAAATTCCTAATTCACACTAAATTCTTTTCAAGATCGTGTGTTGCTTCTGTGTAGTCAATACTGATTTTTTTTTTTTCCTTTTTCTCACACTGTCATGTTTCAGTTGTATAGGCTTACCATGATGCTGTGGTCTCATACATCAATGAGATCAATAGGCTTTCAGAAGTGCACCGCCCAATATTGCAAGCTGCAGCTGCCAGCCTGAAAGAATATGGTCATATCATCACCTCTACACCCTCACTCGACACCTCCTCTTTGGTTATGTCCCTTGACAACCATGTCAACAGATTATAAGAAATCAGAGCACTCTTGGTTAGGACCAATCAAGCTGGTCAGTCAGATCCTACCCCTGAACAATCTGATTCTATTAATGAAGTAAATGAATCTGAGCATTCCACATCTTCTCAATCCCTTGCCAACAGTGAAGAAACTGTCATTCCGGTGATGATGGCGAGGATGAAAAAACATCTAAGATCCTGCGCCTCAAACTGGTCACCTTAACAGCCCCGAACCCAGCCAGGTTGAAGATAACATTTCGGGCTCTGGTGATCAACATCTTTCCCCTCCCAACGCCGATGACAATCCCGACAACAGAGAAAAAGATTTGCAACCAGCCGATGACAACTTCTTTCAATCTGAAAAAACTGAAACTAAAGGAGATGAAACAGTTACATTAGATCGTGACAAACAGCCGATGGCTGTGAATATGCCCTCGGGGGACAGTGATGGGGATGAGTCGCAGCTTGAGTTGCAGTACATCCTTCAACGGCGAACCAATATACCAGGCCTTATCCCCCCTGAACCCGCCCTACCGGATCCCCGAGGTCAATTCACTCATCAATATGAATCAGAGGCAAATGTAGGACACGGACTCTGAACCTGATTCTCAGGAAAATGCCGCTGGCAAATTAAGTCCTCAAGGTGAGACAACATTTCCCATATCTTCAACACCTGCAGCACATCAGCCCGCATCAGCCACCGTTGATCCATGGCACGATTGGCCATCCTAATGGGGACTGTTTTCCGATCCAACCCCATGAAAAAAATAAGTCCCACATCACGGCTGATACTGTGCATGAAGCCGAGGTAGCTGATTACTGTGTCCACCAGGACAATAAAAAAATGAGGTACGTCTTCAACAATCTTTTATTTTTCACATGCTTTCACCAAACTTTCAATTTCATTCCTGCTTAAATCATCCATGGTTATATTCTAAATTCCAGTGAGTTGCTTTTCTCGGACGAGGATAAACTCTTCATTCAAAGAATGGACTCGGTCTCGTTTGCGCCTCGGTCGCAAATTTTTTCGGTGATCCTTGATGCTTGGGGACAATAATGAACAATTCACTCCCTGACGCGAAATTGAAATCCAATAAATATTATTTCCACGTGATTCAAGAGGTAATTGTTAACTGTCAACCATCGCCTTCAATCACATTACGTCCATCATTTCTGCTTGTTCACACTTCGGCATTTGTTATATGTATGATTCTTTGCAGTTCAAGTCTGAAGATGTCACATTGGATATTATTGTATACCACCTGAGAGCCTTATCAGCCTGCGACATGGTCATCTACAGCTTTTTGTTTTTTTCGGTTAAATTCTTTTAAACCATTCACTATGTAGTATTATTTTCCATTGCCGCATTTTCTCTACTAACTATCTATGCCTTTTATCTCAGTTCTTCGTTCCCATACTCATGTACTACCACTACATCGTAGTAGTGTTCAACTTCAGAAGACATACAATCCATGTCCTAGATGACATAATTCACAACGAGCTGGCGGTGGACTGGGAAAATGCTCCACAATTTCTGGTAATATCCTCTACATTTTATCATAGCCCCTAAACTTTTAACAACCCCATTTAATTCACTTACATTTTTACTCTACAGCAAAAGGCAATGGCTGTATTCTTGGATGGCATTGGAGACCCGCAGGTAGACCTGTTGTGCCGTTTCACCCTTGACGTAGTGGTTTTTCATTGGAGGACTAAACGTCGGGAGAACGACGACTCCAACGACTGCGGTATATATGCCATGTATCACATGGAAATTTTTGATGGGAGACTGTACGGGCAACCTGACCTCACCAAGGTAATATTCCTCACCACTTCGTCCTTTCTTTTTGAAATTGTTTCAATTGCATACCACAGTTCCTACTCACTTCTTTCTGCTCCACAGTATAACACAAGGTTGTATTTCCGCGCAAAGTACTGTGCGATGATTATACTAAGCAGCCTTAACAAACGAAGAGGTCATGTGTTCGAATAGACGAAATTGTTCATTGAAAGCAAGAGCTGTTGGTGGAAGTCTTAGTTTCAATCTTCTAACTTATGTTTCTGGATGGCAATTTACAATACCTTCTGCTTGTTTTAATTTTTTTATTGTTTCATTTTTTTAATGTTGGATGATTACAATTTCTTTGTGTTTTGTGTGCCTTACTTGACTGCACACCCATTCCCTTCAACCTCAGTCAATCAACAATATATTCTATTCTCTGAAATTGTGTTTGGTGCCCCGCTTCTTCACCAATGCAACGTTACATCCTACCGACTATACTGTTTTAGAACCTCGGTCGTACTGTTTTACATCTTCTACTTTGATGGAATTTTTTTGCATCCTACAACCGCAGTCATCCCGATCAAAAACTCTTTCTCTTACGAATTACCAACTCACCATTCGTGCAATCGCAACTATACCCCCGCCCGTTACACCACTCCACTTCCTCCCAACCTTGCCTTCACCGCTTTCATACTCTCCATACTGTCAATTTCTTTTTCAGTACCCGTTTCATCCACAGTAACATTTTCAATTTTCAAATTCACTCATAACCGTTGCCATTGAATCGCTTATATAAACAACATTCACTTCGGATAATTTTTATTCCGTCATCTCACCGATTATAGATTCAACTATGGCAGGTCGCTTATACCCGGCGTCTTTGTAGTCTTCGTCTAGATTCTTCCCCAACCGGTGGGGGATCTTCTGCAACTGTCACCAATATGCTAGGATGTACACTTCATCTACTTTCAAAAATTACAAGAGGCAGTTTCTTGGGTGCCCTTGCTACGGGTTTAGAATTCTCTGACTTAGACCTTATAAATGGTTTTTATATTCCTCCCCAAGCGCTAATATTACTGTTTTTCCACTTAAATTTTGCAGAAGAACGGTGGCTATGATGCTGAAAACGAAGTCCAGAAGTTGGACGGAACATGACATTTGTATAGACTAGGGGTGGTCAAAAACCCACGGGTCGGGTCGGTTCCCTCTCAAAAAAATTTTTTCTTTCCATCACTGCGGGTCGGGTTTTTTCCGAGTCGATTTTGGGTCAAACCCGCGGGTCCGGTTCGGTTCCCTCTCAAACCGGTGGGTCCGGTTCGATTCTCCATCCAATTTTGGATTTTCTAAACTTAAAACATGTACACATAACCTAAGGTTGGCAAACCAATATTAAAGAAAGCTAATTAACCACTCCAGCAACTCTTTGTTTTGTTATTTTTTCTTCTTTTTATTATATTATACAACATTAAACTATAAATTATTTAATATCTTTTTCAATTATATTGATGATTTAAAGTACATCACACATGTATTTCACAATCTAAACAAAATTAATTTTTATATAAAAAAATAAATAATATTTTATTTCGTAAATTTATATATTATTTCAAATTTAAATACTATGCTTATCAATTGAAAATTGATATCTTAAATAAGTAAAATTATACTCTATTATTTTTTTATTACAATATCTTTTTTTTAAATAGTAATATAAATGAACAAACAATAAAAAGAAAAATAACACAAAATGTAAATTTTACCATTAGTTTAAATAGTATTATAATGTATATTGTTTTTAAAAAAAATTATTATAATATATGTAGTATAAAGAATTGATATATGAAATTAATATATAAATAAACATATAATATAATAAAGATAATAAGATAATATAACAAAACAAAAAGTAGAAGAAGTGGCTAATTAGCTTACCTTAAATGTAATTGTTGAACTTAGGTCATGTGTTCAAATCTCATCTTAAACAAAAATAATAATTTTAAAACTTTTTCATTAGAGGCGAAAAAAAAAAAAAAAAAGGGCCCAGAACCAACCCGGCCCGGTCTATACCCGACCCGACGAGTCAATTCCGGGTCGGGTCGGGCCGAGTATCACGTTTGCTCACCCCTAGACTATAGACAAACAAAAGTTTCTGTTCTCCCTCGATTTCAACTACAATCGGCGCCTAACTGCTGACTTTCATTCTATTCACTTTGAATTCAATAACTGATGAAATTTATGGTCCGGGATTTGCAAATCCACAGTGATTGCCTTTTGTGTCTCGTAGATTTCTCTCTGTCCTTTTTTAAATGTCCCAATATTTCAAGAGTGTTCTTTTACAAGTTCTAATATAAAAAATTAATAAAGTTTTAAATTTCCCTTTTATCTCTCTTCTCATCATCTCTTGGTATTAATTACACATTTTCATTTCTCACAAATAATAAAGAATAAATTAGGTAATTTATTAATTTTTTAGAGGGCAACAATCGGGTCGTGTTTTGTGTGGTGGGTTCAAATTTCTGAGTCTAAACTCTAAAATCACTGACCTGAATAAGACCCAATTACATTTTCATGTTGTACTATTCAACTTGAGCACGACCTAGTTTTGACACATGTAACCTGAACACGACCTTTTTATTTCATGTTATTTGTGTTCTATCCAATTATGACCCAAATTCTTCATTTGTTGTACCAGACCTGCTAAATTCTTGCTAGGTTCGTATCAAATTTTTGTGTCGATTCACTAACAGCCACCCATTTTTATTTTTCGGGCTATTTTATAAAACCAAAGTGGTAATTATTATAGGGCCTGTTCGGACTATTTATTCTTCTTCTTTGAGACAAAGCCGGCGCGAGACGGCGAGAGCTTCTGTCAAAATTGGAGTTGGATTTGGATTTGAATTTTTAGGGTTTAGGATGGCGGCGGTGGTGATGGAAGGAGCGAAAGGGAGGAGAGAGAGGACATGCTTGTTTTTGTAAACAACAAAATAAAAAGGAAAAAAAATTCCAAATATGTGTTTTAAAACTTGTTTTGAGAACTTTGTTTCTTTGTTTTGGTCTGAAATCAATTTGGTTTTAAAATTGTTGTCAAAGCTGTTCTCAAACCCAAGTAAAGAACATGCCCTATGTTATTTCATGGTAAAGGTGGTGGACTATTGTTTCGTCAAACCTCAGGGTTTAGGTAGTTCTCACAAACTTTGCGAAAGGTAAATATAATTTCTCAAAATAATAATGTGATTCAAACTGAATTCATATATTATAAATAAGAGTACAAATACTGTTAAATTACATATTTTACATATTATTCATTAATTCATAAATTGTTGTAGATTATTTGTACTCTTTTAGCAAGACATAAGGAATAAATTCATATTCTAAAAATTTCTCCTCACCCCGAGCAAGAATTTATTGTCATCATCACCAGTATTTATAATAATGTAGTATATTATTGACCAAAAAAAAAAAAAAGAGAAAAAAAGGAATTATTGGTTCATTCCCCTCCGGCCTAATAAAGAGCCAAGAAATGGTAACACGATTCAGTTAGTGAGAAAAAAGTGGTACTTAATTTCCTTTTACCCAAACACGTGCTTAACTAAAGGAGCCAAGAAATTATTAACAATCATCTTCTCTTCTGTCTCACTCAAAAAGTCCACTTTGTATTACTAAAAACAATAATATAAAGTAGACTTTCAAAATGAGATGGAAGAAGTAATACACAAGAGGGCCGAAAGAAAAACTAACTTGAGTCTTGATCATGTTCCATGCAAAAAGGCCCTTGGAGCCAAAGTTAGCATCAAAATGTAAACACAATTTGAGGACAATAAGGTTAGAACTTAGTCAGAGGATAAAATGTAGCAGATAACATGAACTGAGAATAAGATTCAAGGCACTGTAACTATGGATCTCTTCTTCAACTCTAGATGTCAAAGTTAGCTAACAGTAAAGCTAGTTAGATCAGCAGTAAGAAAAGAGGCATGGACGTTAAAACTGGAAACTGGTTCCCTATTATTTCCTAGCCAAATCAGTGAATGGGATGCTCTCTGTCAAACCAAACCATATTCATCAGCAACACCCGGTAGTTCTTGGTCGTTGACTCGATGCCTTACCTGCCAACTCTGCAAAAACCAATGCATTCACTCAGCATTTGAAGAATCAATCGGCGAAAAACTAGTATGCAACTTTCGAATTGTGGCTGATGCAGGCAAGTTATTCAAAAGGTTTATACATTGTTTCTAGCAATTTGCAGGTTGATTGAGAAACTAAACTTGCTTTGATAGCTTCATCCATTTATGTTTCAAAATCTATAGCGATTGACGCCTCAAATCTTCACCATTGGAGCCTCTTTCTCAACTGTGTACATATCAAATCTCCTACAAGCATGTGATATGAAAAGTATTTCCTCAAATATGTTGTCCATTTTCAAAGCCAAAAGAAAAACATGCCCCTTATTTGTGATATACCATAACAGAGTTTAAAATGTCAGCTTGTTTTCTTAGCGCTGTACGAATGTTTTGTATTATAAAATAATAGGAAGGAAAAAGAGGTAAATGAGCAATTAAGGGAACTCACACATCATTTCTACATCAATAATTGTCAGACCTGCAGCAAGGAACACCTGGATCAGTGGCATGCGAGTATGTTTGGGACAGATTTTGAGGTACCGATGATGGCAGGTTGTTTTCTGAACAGGTCCTACAGAAAACCATCTCATTAGCATTTGATGCTCTTGTTTTCTGAAGCTTTAGAGTTCTTGGGAAGCAGCCGGGTTGTTTTTCCTGTTCTTGGGCACGAAAATCCTGGCAATCGTAGTTTCTTCCATATTGGAGATGTTCAACGCCATTTGGATGCTTAGGTGTTGTCAAAGCAATAGTTAGTGCATTCCCATTGCTACTCCTTATAGTCCTTACCATCTCCTTGTTAAGACAACACACGTGTGGATTATGAGATCCAGTCTCAGAGGACCCAGTTTCAACATGCTTATCTCTTGCAAAGGCTTTTGTGGAAGAGAAATCGGACTTATCTGATGGATCACTTTCACACTCTGTGCCTGAACATGACCTCTGATGTGATCTCCTAGAACAACTGAACAAACGGAAAGATGGCTTCTTCACTTTCACATCATCTTTTGTGGGAACATCGATAATAGGACTGATCCTTATCTCTACATTATGACCCAGAGCATGCTGCAATCCTCCTGCAATAGCTTTCCATTGTTTCTCAGCTTTGGAAACATACTTTGGATTGTGGAACCCCAATTCGGCTACAGCCAGACCTAAGTTACCAAGACAACTTAGTTATAAGAACGAAGTTCCGAAAGATCTTCCTTTAGATGATGCAATAGGATTGACAAGAATATGAGAACGCGGTTTATAGTACCTTTTTATATTGTAAAGAATGGAATTCATCAGCAAAGATAGAAGCAAAAATGAAAATGCAAAGTACTACAAACTAGCATGGTATAGAGTAGCAAATGAAGTCTTATTTCACTTGTATTTTAAGGTAGAGACAATCTGTAAATATTGTGCCAAACTTGGTTATGCAAGTTCAAATGAGGTCAGGTAGATTGTTAACCACTATGGAGTAAAGCCACATACTTTTTGAGAAACTAAAATATCGCAATATTTTTTTGTTTTAAACAAGCAGTTAGAAGCTGTTACCATGCACATTGCAAGTTTCCATCGAATATCTTTGATCCAATTTAGGGTAGAATTAATAAGAATACCTTGTCTAAGTCTAATAGACAATAACTTTCCATGCTTTTGCAGCAAATTCTTTAGTGAACTGGATTCACACACAGCAGCAGCTCTCCTCCATACAGATTCCAAAGTCTGTGTATGATCTTGTATCCCCATTTTGCAATAGTTGCCATTGCATGTACAGGGTACCAGATGGTTCAAACTCTCACTAGTTGACGAGGTGCTGCAAAATTCACCATCTGAAAATGCACCCGGGTAATCCTAATCACATGCCAGATACCCAAAATAAGGAGATCACATTCAATTGCAATCTTTATAATTCTCACCATTTGGCTGTACTGTTTTCACACATAACCTTGATTCATTAGTCTCCACCGACGACCCCACAGCATTTAACTGCAGAAGAGCCACGGTAAGCCATGTCGTCTGGTTCTTCGACATCCTCAGTTGCTTTTCAGTTTCAGAAAGAATCTTAAGTGCTTGACTTAGTTGGTGCATGTCAGCCTCAGCTATGGCACAAAACGTCACTATTTTAAAGAGATATCATAAATGGCATTCTAAATCTAGGATGAACTTGTAAATACATGAAAGAGTACTCTAAGTATTGCTAATCCACCTCCTACTTTACACTTAAGGATACAAAATTTAAACTGAAGAAGTTAGGACTCACCACACATTCACAGTAAGAAAAATGGTCAGGCTGATAAAGAAGCTAACCAAATAGCAAAAGAAGAAACTGTAACCTCATAGACAAAATTGCTGACAACGATTTACTGCAAACATGATAACAGCAGCAGCAATAATGCATAGAAAAGCATATAGAATAGCCTTTTTGATTCCTTAAAATGTCAATACTACTATTAAGTGAGAGGAAAAGACAATCAGCCGATGTACAAAAATGTCCATTGCATAACTTCATCATAGCTAAAAGGTCAACAAATACCTTCCAACCATCTAATCTGCAAAAAGCCCCTAATATGTTCTTTTGATACTTCTCTCCAGATAACGAACATATTTCTTCTCACAAGTAATCAAAATAAGATTCCAGGCCACAAATATGTGTTAGGATAATTGAAGATACACAATTTGGATCTAGTGAAACGTTCTCCTTACTTAAACCAAGCGGTTTCACTTTAATCACAAAGCATAGATCTTTAGTTTACCTAAAAGATATTATCAGGTCAAAAGATGGCGTTAACATGCAATCAATGGAGCACTCATCTGAATAAACAGAGCCATAAAGCAGCAAAAATGAAGAACAGATTTAATCGCCTGTGTAGGAACTCAATTTAATAGCCTCAGTTACTGCCAACAGAAAGACCTTTGTCAATGCAGAATTCTTATCATCTATCAAGTTATAGAGGAGATAAGTGTGCCATAAGTACTTACAAATGCTTCTTCCAAAAAGCTTTCTTTGGACTTCAGAAGCTTCTCCTATACATTTTCCAGCAAGAAGATCCATAATGATATTTGCTAGTTGTGATATAAGTTGCAAGGGGTCAATTCTTGATCTCATTAGCTCTCGAGCCCGTTTAACAGTGTCAGACGTATTAGATGATAGTGCAAGATGCAGCAAATCAAGCAATTCCTCATCAGAAACAACTCCCATCTGAAAAGTACAACATAAAGGTTAGATCACATATATCTACAGATCAGAATTATGCAAATACAGTTCAGCACTTACAAGCTCATAAACTAAGGACAATGTAATCTTTTTTCCAATCAGACTAGACTGCTCAAGCATCATCTCAGCATCCCGGAGTGAGCCATTTGACTTGGCAGCAATGAATTCCAAAGCATTCCTATCAAAATCAAACCTTTCTTCCATACAAATCACCTCCATTCGATCAGCAATATCAGATTCTTTTAGTTTCGAGAAATGGTATCTTTGAGATCGTGACACAGCACTACGAGGCAATTTATGAAGGTCAGGAGTTATCATTATGAAGACAATGCGTCGAGAAAGCTCCTCAAGGCTATTCAAAAATGTTACCCATGAATCTTCTTGCAACAAATGGCACTCATCAATGATTACGACCTTGAATCTTGAAGAACATGGAGAATTTTCTGCATTCTTTATGATGGCTCTAATCCTTTGAGTCCTATTGACTTTAAGAGAATCCACTTCCTTGATATCCCTGCCCTTTCCAGAAAAGAACAGAACACAATCTCGACATAGACCGCAAGGTTTGGCCATCTCTGAGGAGACACAATTCAATGCAGCAGCAAAAATTCTTGCAGCAGATGTTTTGCCAGTACCACAGGGACCATGAAAGAGGTAAAAGGAACTTATCCTTCTGTTTGAGATTGCACTCAGAAGTGACTTGGCTACCACATTTTGCCCCACCAATTCACCAAATGACTTTGGCCAGAACTTTTGACCAATACTCCTAGGACTTTCTGAACGTAAACAAGCCCCATTGTTCATTTGATTGCAGCCCCTTCTCCTCTCAGAAAAAAGTTCCTCACCTACACCTCCTGGTAAAAGTGGACGGTCTTCTGCATCAAGCTGATAATGAGACTCTCTGAGCCTCGGTGTTCTCGACCAGCATCGGCTTATCCCACATCCACATTGACTAAAATCAAGAACATCAGCATCTTCATTTCCATTCAGTGAAGTATGACTTGACACTCTGAGCAGGGCATCACTCATTGATAAGTAAGGACTGCCCGAACGACTCAGAATGTCACCTGCAGCTGATCTACATGGCCTAGAATGCTTTCTGTACTGGGATGGCTCATTTGCTACATTGCAATCAACATTTTCTTGACATTTTGAGTTGTCATTTGGCTCATTACAAGAACCCTCCCCCTCCAAACAGTCCCCCGAAGGTGTTATACAAGCCAACTCCAACCCTTTGTCCCTGTAACTAGTGCAATATCTCTCACTCAGGGATTTGTTTCCATTGTAATGAGAAATTTCATGTGACACAAGCTTGGAAATAGATTTTCTTGAATTACCATACAGCTCCTGATCATTTCCATGTTGCCCTGTCTCTAAAGTCTAACATGTCAGCACCAATATTAACAAATTCTTTGTATTTTTGCTCAAAACCCAAGGTAATCCCATTGTTTGAATTTGTTTCCCAATTCAAATTCTCAACCAAAGGAGAAAACTTGCTCAGAGAATTAGTTGAAGGGTCTCTGAGAGATCTTACTCTCCTCAGTGCAACCAGAGTTCTCGAGATAGGAACATCAACAGAGTGGCGCCGCCCATCCATCACCACCTCCAAAATGCATAAACACTGTAAAATGTAAATTTTATCTCATCCTGAAATTCACCAAAAAGGAAAATTCAAAAGCCGCCCATTTTCCATCCTAAAAGCCAATCAATCATGTTCAATGAAACAAATGCCCTAAAATATTGTTTCCAACAAATAAAAAGCTCCAATGAAATGCTGAAAAGATTAAAACCATCATACCAAACACAAAAAGACTCAAGGAAAGAACAAGGTCTCAAAAATACCAACATAAAGTAACTCCCCATAGATTCCCACACTACACGAGCATTTTGTTTCCACCAAAAAGAGTGCATTAAAAAGAAGTTTAATGGGGTCAAAGCTGAAAAGTAAATTGTGGGTTATCTTCACAAAGCATAAAGAAGAATTTTTTTAAAGCAAAAACGTTACTACAAAGCATAATGGGGTACCTTTCCAGAGAGAATGACAATGCCAAAAGTTAGGAGAACCCACTTTTAAGTCCTTTTCCACCTCTAACCAAGCATATACACCATCATTCCACCATATTTCAGACACAGAAACACACAGAAGAAAGCAATTCAAAAACAACACTCAACTTCAATTGCACTAACCTCAAAGCTCTCAGCCCCTTCTGATGGATTAAATTTGAAAAGTCTTAAAAAGAAAGAATCTTTGAATTCAAAATGCAGTAAGAATAGAATATATTAACTGCCATAATCTTACACTCTAGAAAACAAACAACGTGAGAGACGACAAACACCCGCATGAAAACACAGGAAACCTGTGGATTGACATTTGAAACAGGAGCAAGAAAAATGGGGTGTAATTTAATTACAACAATCTGCTTTGAAACTCACGAGATTACGAGCTGGAAGAACCGAGAAAAGCGGAAGACCATGTAGACCATTTTATGCGAACAAAAAGAAAAGAAAAAAAAAAAAGTCTTGATTTTTGGGGTGAAATGCTGGTAAAATAGTAGTACTACTATTACTACCGCTTTGATATTAATGCAGACAAAACGAAGGAGGTGAAATAGTAAATAGAGGTAAGTTGCAATGCAGTAAATATCATTTATGAAAAGGGTGTTACTGTGTTTTTTTTGGGCGTTTTGAAAACAATTTTAAAAATAAGTTTTGAAAAATAGTTTTATAATGTAAAAAGTGTATTGAAAATGTAAAAAGTAGATGTTGAATAGTAAAAAGTTGTATTAGAAATGATGAAATATGATTAAAATATATTAAATTTATTATTGAAACCAAAACCGTTTTAAAAAAGAAACAAAAAGAACTTGCCCCATAACTCCAAAATAATGGAGTAGTAATAAAGCTTAATAACTCCAAAATAGTAATAAATTTTTTCACCTAATAACCTGCTATTGTGCTATAGACTAAGGCCCTTTTTCCATTTTTCTTGCGTAAGTAGGTGGGATTTGAACAGTGACCATTGAATCAGATTTTCCTATATCACTATCTGTATAAGTTTAACGTTTTATTCTTATGATTGATAAGGTTGAAATTCGACCATTGAATAATGCTCTTTTTCATTTTACGATAAACACATATTCAAAGTCCAATTTATTTAACTGTAAACAAGTAATATCGGATAAGTGACACAATAATTGTCTATTTTAAACACGAAAATTTCGAATCTCATTCATTTCCCTTTAGTTCATTCACTCAGTCTACTTTTAAATAACTGTTATTCATTGTAAATGTACACGAATTAATAAGATAATTAAATTGATTCATTTACCCTTTACTTTTATTAATATTAATGCTTAAATATTTGAAATTTTATTTATTTATTATATTGAAATTTGTAAGGCCACATTTATTTGGAAATAAAATTTGTTGATTTTAATGACACTTAAATGATGGTGGAGGTAAGTATGTGTTAGGAATATACATTAATAAAAGTATAAAAAATAAAAAACTATATGTTTGAGATGTGTTTTTGAGTAAAATAAGAGAAATTGAAGAAAACAGGCTTTGTTATCTCTTTTTCTTGAAAGTATTATCCGAAATCCAATTTGCAGACTGGAAGTCAGCCAAAAGGGTCGCTATTTCTCCTGTTTTCGTACAGAGAGTTTTCCTTTTCTTCGATTTTTTTTTTTTTCAAATATATATTTTTTCTTTTCCAATTAGAAAAATAAGGAGGACGTAGGAATATTTTGGGAATTTCACAAGGCGACAAAAGGGGAAAAAGTGGACTCAGTAGGGGTACTTTCGGAATTTCACAATCGCTGACAGTTGCAGGTACAGGCGGTTGGAAACTCTTTGGCTACAATGGTCCCCTCTCCACATTTGTGTCAAAATGGTCCCCTCTCCACATTTATTTTTGTCTTTGGAAATTCTCTTTTTTGGATTTTTTTGTCATTAATAGAGGATAATGATTTATCCCAACTGTTGCAGTTGCAGATGTATGCCAACTTTTTTTTTTCATCTCATTTCACTCTTACTTTCATTTTATAAATATTTCTCATCAATTTTAATATATCTTTTTACATTTTTCAAACACCTTTTTATATTTTTAATATAATTTTAAAATCCAAAACACCTTTCAAAAGACATAGCATACGGGGCTTCTTCACAAGGGAAATATTATCAGAGTAAAGTCCACATTTAATATCTTACCTATTGACTAATAATCTGTAAATTAAAAATGTAAAAATATTAACATTACATTAAAAATATAAAAATATTTATTAAAAATATAGAAAAACTTATGAAAAATGATGAAAAACTATTATAAAATACAAAATAAAATTAAAACATTAGTTTAAGTCATAGAATTCCTTGCCAAGGTCGCCCAAGGTTTTATAATATGGAAGACCAAGTCAACAAGAGTTACCAAGCCATGTCGAATTTGAGTTGTGGACAGTTGAGAAATCGATACTCTTGAAGGCGCGATCGAGAAGATCTTGGAATCCTCCTCCAATTAGCAAACATGGATTGATTGTGGCAACAATTGGAAAAAATATGCCATACCGACATCTCTTGGCTTATAAATACTTGATCAAAAACTCAAGATAAGCCATTGGAGTACCCTCCTTTCGCTCCAAAATAAGTGTCATTTTAGAGGGAGTAAAAATCTTCAAAATAAATGACGTTTTAGAAAAAACCTAAAATATTTTATAATTTGTCCTTGTCTTAAATTATTGATACAATTACATTTAATTCTACTAGATCGTGTAAGAGTGGGTTAGTTAGTAGATTAGTGGAAGTTGTGTTCCTTAGAGTTAGGAGTTAGTTTAGGTGCAGAGCTACTGCACATATTTACTTTTGTTAGTGTTTAATAATTAAGCTATAAATAATCCTCCTAACTATGTACGTAGTATGATGAAAAATAACAATAATCCTCTTTTTCCTCATGAATTCTTCTATTTCTTCTTTCTGAAAGCATTTTCCCTCTTCTTCTCATGTTCATCATCTCCCAAATTCTCCAGAGGCATTAACGCCTTAACAATTGGTATCAGAGTTGGTTTCGCTGGAAACCGATCAAATTGATGTTGCAATTCGCAAAACAATAATTGAAGCCTTGGGCCGCTACGAGTTCCATTTCGACAGGATCAATGCTACCATAAAAATGGTGTTAGTGGAGTTGCAGGCTTTACGTGCCAATCTCCCCCTTGACATAAAACCCATGTCTTCAAGTGTATTTTAGCACTGTGACTCCTCACCATCTATCAGTAGACTGCCATCTGAACTTGAAGACTCAAGAAGCCAGCTTGGTTGGATCTTCCACCACCGACCCCCCAGATGACATCACTTCGGATGTCAAAATTAAACAACCTTCGAAATTCCGAACAACACTCACTCCCACCATCCGAACAAAATCTTCTCATGGATTACTTGAACCCTCACACAATACTCGGGTCCCACAAAATCGCACTGAGTCGGTTGACAATTTCTCCGTGATTGTTGTCCACCCGATTGAAGAGAAGCTTGTCAAGTATTGCAATCCTTGTGGACAAGGATTTTTCGAGTGGGGAGGATTGATACGATTACATTTAATTATACTAGATCGTGTAGGAGTGGGTTAGTTAGTCGATTAGTGGAAGTAGTGTTCCTTACAGTTAGGAGTTAGTTTAGGTGCAGAGTTACTGCACATATTTACTTTTGTTAGTGTTTAATAATTAAGCTATAAATAATCCTCCTAATTATGTACGTAGTATGATGAAAAATAACAATAATCCTCTTTTTCCTCATGAATTCTTCTATTTCTTCTTTCTGAAAGCATTTTCCCTCTTCTTCTCATGTTCATCGTCTCCCAAATTCTCCAAAGGCATTAACGCCTTAACAATTATCCTCCTAGAGTTTGTGATTATCTTAAATACAAAATATTAGTACAATTGAATTATAACTTCTAAACTCCTTGTAGTATCATATTACAACAACTAGGGGTTTATTTGTTATTTAAATGAATTTTTAATGGATTCTTAATTTATCTGAAAACATCTAAAATGACACTTATTATAGATCAGAGGGAGTAATTAAAAAGCAATGTTTGTTTTGCGTGTCCAAATCATTCCACATTTACCCAAAGGAAAATGTCTATTGCTATTTTAGTACTTAAAGTGATTTTTGTGGACCACTTAAATGCTATTTTATAAAAATATCCTTATTGTATTACTCCCTCCATTCCATTAGAAGGGTCCACTTTGAGAAATATTTTTTGTTCTATTAGAAGGGTCCAGTTTGAGTTTTTTCACATCTTCTACCCTTACTAATATAATTATGCATGGTCTACAATTAATCCTTACATTTTAAATAAGGATATAAATGGAAAAAATGGTGACAAATTAAGTATTTTAGGTATTGTACCTTGACATCCATAATAAGTTGTACCTAAGTAAAGATGGACCCTTCTAATGGAACGGAGGGAGTATATTTTTTTTCCTTTTTCCTCTCTCCTGCAATTAATTTTCTCAAAATCTTCCTTTTTTTTTTTTTTTTTTTTTGAAATGATCTCAAAATCTTCCTCTATCATTATTTGTTTTACAATTTGATTTCCTTCTTCCTACACTAATTATTTATGCTTTTTAGTTTTTTCAGTTTTGACTTTCTCTAAATTTTTTTTAGCTTTAGCAATTGCATATGTGAAACCCATTTCACTACAAAAACGAATCATCTAATTTTTTTTCTCTTACTTTTAGATTCTAATTTATTCATTTTTTTCATAATAATAATAATTATAATTTTATTATGAAAAAATGGGTTTGGCAAAAAAATTTAATGGCGAAAAACACAAAAGGGTAAGTTCTCCTATTTTGTGTTTAGCGAAAAAGAAAGTAAGAGAAAAATTATAATTATTATTATTATGAAAAAATGAATAAATTAGAATACTAAATATTAAGTTAATGGGGTTTAAAATGTTAATTGGTGAAAATGAAAAGGTGTAAAATAGCATTTAAGTGGCCCACAAAAATTACTTTATGTGCACATATTATGTGCATTTAGCAGGATCCTTACCCAAACTCGCCTCGGCACCTCGTAGTAATGAATCGTGCTTCATTAATAATGTATCCCAATTTGAGACTTTGATTCTAAATCATAAAGAGATGATAAGTCATTTTATAACCAAAAAAAAAGGGAAAAAATATATTTGTAGTACTTAATCTTTACCAAAGTATCAAATGTAGTCTACATTCTTTAATAACTATCAAATGTAATTTACAATGTAACCATTTTTGTTTCAATTTCAATCCATAAAACGAAAAGTTGACCCAAACTAACGGTTTACTCATTCCGGTATTGAAAAGCAGTTTTGATCGTCCCTAAACCATCTTCCTCCCTTCTTCCAAATCACCTTGAATCCATAATAAAGTCTTCCATTATGCAATACCATTCAAATCGAGTGAAAATTGAGCACCATGGTTAAGGGTAGGTTAAACCCCGCTTTGACTAACATCGAAATGAGGAGACCGTTAGTTTATGTCAACTTTCCGTTTTATGAACTGAAATTGAAAAAAAATAGATACATTGTGGATTATATTTGATAGTTATTAAAGAATGGAGACTACATTTGACAATTAAGTAAAGATTATGGACTATAAATGCAATTTTTCCAAAAAAATAAACTATCTATATAACACAAAATCATAAAGGGAAAATGTATTTCAACTTGGAATTAAATTCCGTCGCGTATTATTCAATCTTGGACCAGCTTTTATAACAATTCAAGTTGAGATAATCTGACTATAGAAACAAATTCAATCAAGCAACATTTTATATTATTTAGAAACGACTATGAATAAGAGCATTTCTAAACCAAGAAAATCAAATTTGGTTCAATTTTGTACCAAATTTGGTTTATACACTATTTTCCTCCAATCCACATTTATCTTTTTTACACAAATTTTTTTTTTTCATTTTATACCTTTTCAAATATATTATTGATTAAGTTATATTTATTAAAATTTAAAAAACCAAAAGTACAAAAAATTAGTAAAACTCCAAAATTGGTTTTGAATTTGGCACCGGAATCAATTTTGGTTCAATCTCATTTTCGCACCAAAACTGGTGCAAAAATGGGACGGGTTGGCTGGTTGTAGATGCCTTCGTGAATTTTGATCCATTCGTCCTCCACATTTCTACTAATACGATAATGCATGATTTACAATTAATGCACATTTAAAATGTAAAGTTGTAGTGTAAAGAATAGTGACATATTTCTTATTTTAAATGTCGTACTTAAAACTTAAGATAGTACATTTTACAATTTCGACTTTTTTAATAGAGTAAATGACTGAATTGGTCCTTAAACTTTGGGTTATAATTCCTTTTCGCCCAACGTAACAACCGCTTATAGGGCCTGTTCTTCTCTTGGTTTTAAGAATTGTTTTGAAAACAAGTTTGAGATAAATCTGTTTTCAAACCGATTCAAGGAAACAATGTTTTCAAAACAGTTTTTAAAATATGTTTTAAAATTTGTTTGGAATATATTTTGTAATATTTTTTTTAGAATATGTTTTAAAATGTTGTTCGGTAATGTGTTTGAGATGCATTTTAAAAAACAATTTCATAAAAAACATTGGGCCGTACCACCGCCGGCTGACAAACAATATTTTGGGTTTGAGATTTGGGTTTCAAACCTTTCAGGAAAACAATATTTTGGTTTTGTTTTGGGTTTCAAAACCAATGGCCTGTTCTTTTTTATTGTTTTGAAAATGATTTGAAAATATATTTTTGAAAAATAATTTTATGATGTAAAAAATGTATTAAAAATCTAAAAATATATAAGGATATAGTAAAAAATTGTACTGAAAATAATAAAAAATAATTATAATATAATAAATTTACTATTAAAATCAAAACCAAAACCAAAACTAAAACAAAAATAACACGCCCCAAAACAATTCTCAAATTAGATGATCCGTATGCCTAAAATTAGATTTTTGTTTTCGTTAGGTCCCTGACAGCTGACACTAATTCCAGCTTGAAACGTGCAAATGAGACTGGGATATTTTTCAAATTTGAAAAACAATTTAGTCTTGGTCCCTAACTTGGCACCTTACCTCAACTTAGTCCCTCAACTTTGAAAATTTTCAATTTAGTCCTTGAATTCAACTTTCTGCTTTTAATTGGCCCTTGTTTGAAATTCATTCTAAAATTTTAATGCTGAATAAGAATGGTGAATTTACTGACAATGAAAATGATGATATTTTTTAATGCCACTATTTGCTTCTTAATTTTTTTTTTGTGTTGGACACCATTGTTGATGTTGCTATTTTAATTGAAGTTTCAAGTGGACGTTGGAAATTTTGTCACTATTATACTGATGTTTATCCATTGTAAAATTTTGAAATTGTTCGATTTTTAAGTTATACTCCCTCCGATCCAGAATAAAAGTCATTTTAGAGTTTTTCATACAAATTAAGAAATTCGTTTAAATGACAAGAAAATTATTGACTATTGTAATTTATTACTATTAGGAGTTTTGGACTTGGAGTTTTAATCCAATTAATACTCAGTATATATCAATACTCAGTTAGATCAATAGTATTCAAGATAATCACTAGCTTTCAGTTAGATATGTTAAGACAAATGTAAGTTAGGAAAAAATTATGTTTTTTTGGTGGTTAAAACGTTATTTATTTTGAAATTTCTTAGTCCCTCTAAAACTAATTTTATTTTGAATCGGAGGGAGTATATGTGCATTAAATTTTGTAACTTTGTTTGAGTGATTTATGGATGTTAGAAGATATACATGGTACCATGGGCATTTTCAGGGGGCATATACTATGTCTCCTATGCGACATGTCTCCCCCCACATTGCACTGGGGACATAGAATCCCAAGCTCATTTTTCAACACGTTTGCTTTTGACTATTGATTTTCATAAGTGGGTTAGTTTAGTATTACGAAATTATATGATTAGAATTTTGTTAAATGTAACTTTAAATTTGTGGATTGTTAAATCAATATGAGTGTTTGATTTGAATTGAAATTTGAATTATGTTTTTTTTTTCCCTGAGGCAGAGATTGAATTATGTTAATTTTAACTCTTAATGTAATTGAATTTAAAGATTTTTTAATGTGAATTACATTAGAAATTCAATGACAGATTTTATGAATTGGAACGGGGACATTAGAAAATTTGAATTTAATTTTAGATTATGAATTTTATCGACTGAATTAAAGGTAATTAGATTTTAAGTTGTAATCTATAAACCTAATTTATTTCGTTGATTTTAATTTTTTTTTATAAATAAAATAAAATTCCATTAATGGTATTGGAAATTGTTCAACAACGATCGACACTAGAAGATCAAGAAACAATCAATACAACTGATTATAAAAAATTTGATATGATTTTTATCAGATGTAAACCACCACACCAGTGTATCTAATCTACTAAGTTGTAAATCTATACCTAATATAGATCTAAACATAGGAGAAATATAAAACTGAACAAATCTCGTGCCGAACGGTTACAGATCTACCACTAATTACTAATGAAAGCTTTTTCAAACTGAATCTTCAACCAAATATTCATATACCATGGCCACGAATAGAATCATAATCAAGGACTCGTACACCATAGCCATAATAAATAGAATCACTATAGCCAGGGAGAAAATCACTATAACCATAGAGAAAATCTCCATAGCCAAGAAAGAAACACCATAAACATGGAGAAAAACACAATAAATTGAAGGAAAAACTCTCAATCGAAAGAAAACTAACTAACAGATAACAAGAAACAAGAGGAAAACTGCTTCCCTCATCCTCCGCGAGGGAGGATGAGGGAAGAAGATGGTCCATTTTAGGTTTTTGAGAGAAGGGAGGAAGAGGTGGAGAGGGCGGCTAGGGCGAGGTTCGTTGATTTTAATTTGATAGTAATACTCTGTTCTCTTTGTGTTTTAATTTGGGAATTTTTGTGTTTGGAGAGTAATTTTTTTGGAGGGAAATTTTTTTTGGGGAAATTGTGTAGGAGAGAGAGAAAAAAGTGTAATGATTGTGTTATTTTTTGAATTTATGTGAGTGAAGTTTTTTACGGAATTTTAAATTTTGAATTTTAAATTGAGTAGAAATTGAAGTTGTTTCTTTGTATAAGATTTTAGAAGAAAAAATGATGATTTTCTTGAAATGTGAATGGAAAAGAACAGAATATATAGAGGTTTTAGATATCTATCTATTATTTTATAACTATATGTTTTGAATTCTAATTGCTGAATACATCTTGATGAAACACGATATGCCCATCAGGAAAGTGGATACCAGATGCCCAATATCGGATATCGAATGATGCTTCCAATGTCAAAAAATGAGCTACTAGATTCTATACATGACCTCAGGAAAGCGGGGCTATCTCCCATGTCACTTTGATGATCAAGTCAATAAGCTGTTGAAAGTATCAGAATAATTCATAGCAAAGTTTCAATAGATAAGCTTAAGTAATAGTTGCGTACCTCTTTTCAGTATTTGTGCATTCTTTTTATAAGATTTCTTTATCTTTTAGCCGTTATTCTGTCTTACTTTCAATAACATTCCCGCTCCTTAGCTCTTGTTCTTTATTGTCATTGACCCTCATAACTTTTGGTAATGGGTATCCTGTATTTTTTTTTTTTTTTTTGAAATGAAAAACTTTATATTAAATGCACTGGAAACCGTCCAGCAATAGTTGAAATACAACAAAAGAGGGCAAAAAACACCTCATTACCATGTAATGGACCCACCTTCTTCTTCCTCTTCTCTTCCTCTTCACCGAAAACTTCTCCTTCTTTTCTTTTTCTTCTTCTTCTTCCTCTTCCTCTTCTTCTTCTTCTTCTTCCTCTTCTTCGATGCCACCAAAACCTCTCCCAAAGAGAGTCCAATAAACCTTACAAATAAGGGGCCAAACCCTTCTTCTTCCTCTTCCTCCTCTTCTCCGATGCCACCAAAACCTCTCCCAAAGAGAGTCCAATAAACCTTACAAATAAGGGGCCAAACCCTTACAAGAAGGAAACAAACAAAAGAAAACAAAAATAAACAAATAGAAGAAAAAAACAAGAGAAAAAACAAACTATTCCCCCCCTTCTCCCGGAGAAGAGAAGGGGGGGGGGGGGGGGGGGAGGGGGGCGGCGGCTGCTAGGGTTTGTTTTAGAGAGAAGGGGGAGAAAAGTAATCTTCTGTGGATTCTAATAATGGGTATCCTGTATTAAATACACTATACAACTGATATTCTGCATTTAATTTATTTACAACTGTTGGTCAACACTATAACGCTTTGCTGATTTCCACCCTTATTTGCAGTCTTTCCCTCTTTAGCCTTTGTTGACCATTTGAGCATGACTTTACTCCTTTCATATCTACCTCCCCAATACTTGATTTGTTCCGGTATCTGTCTTTATTCTATCTACCCTGGTATCGACATCTTTCTTAACACCTCTTTTTCATATTATTATGAACTTTTTATTACTTATGAGCCAAACCTAATTAGTGCCCAATTTTAGATACACCACATATATTTGATCGCATAATTTTATTTATTTATTTATTTATATTGGCTCTTCTAAATAATATTTCTCTTGGTTTCGCCATTGCTTCAATAAAGAGAAAATACGTTTAACCAAAAGGAAAACCCCCATCCCAAAACAATCATTTGCAAAATAGTCTTTCCATGAGTTGAATGAAAAAACCAATGTTATTTATTACTTCCTCTATCCTATATAAAAAAGTCAATTTCATATTATTAAAAATAATAACACAAATTAGACTCTTTGAATGGAATTAAGGAAGTAAAATTTTGGATTGAACATAAAATAAAGACACATTAAAAATAGGATGACAATATCAAGGACTATATTAGTGATTTTTTAAAAAAGTTTAGGGACTAAATCAAGTTGAGGTGCAAAGTTTAGACATCAAGACAAAATCGAGTGTTTTTTAAAATTTGAAAATACCCTCACTCATTTGCAGATTTCAAGCTAGAATTAGTGCAACCTAATAAAAATGAAAATCGAAGTTCACGACCATTATGTGCAATTTCAGAGTTGACTAATTAAGTCATTTACTCTTTCTAATAAGAGGGGGACACTTTCGTCCAAGTAAAAAAAAACAGTAGAAATTTTAAAATTTTATACTTCTGTCTTGTAATAGTCCCTTTCTTTTGGGATGTTATTAGTAAGAGTAATGTACACAACTCAACTAATCTCCTCAATATTCTCATAGCAAGTGAAGTGTCATGCATTCATTGGTCAATAATGTAGTATTAATAATTATTTTATAAAAGTGTAGCTAATGAATGCATGACACCTCACTCACTATGAGAAAGTTGAGGAGATTAGTTGAGTCGTGTGTCATTACTCCGTCCGTAATAACTCTCTTGATTTTTGTTTTATTTTTGAGTAATGATAGAAATCTCAACTAATTCATCACAACTTTTGCATAGCAACTCATGTGGCATGCATTCTTTGGTCGATTATGTAATACTAATAATTATTTTATAAAAATGTAACCAATAAATGTATGCCACATGAGTTGCTATGCAAAAGTTGCGAAGAATATTTGAAATGTTTATCATTACTCTTTATTTTGTATATAAAAAAAAAAAAACCCCCTCATTTGTAATGTGGAGTTAGATACAGCATTACATGATTTACATCATGTCACCCTGAAAATTGTATGGATTATTGAAGTCCACAAGCCCGTTGTGGTGGCCCAACTAGACAATCTCATGGGTAAAGTAAAGCCCAGAATTTCGGCTGCTCTCCCCAACTCTTTTGGGCTTTAGAATTGATGAACCTAAATTTATTTTGGACTAATTACATTTAGGCTAGGTGAAATCACCACTTTTTGAAACAAAAGGTACATTTTTTTAGGGTGATTTCTACTTAACTTCTTTTTATATCACACATTGGAGTCTCGTAAGTCATAATATATACCTAAGGGCCTGTTCTTTTAGGAATATTTTAGTTTTGGTTTTGGAAAAATAGTTTCATAATGTAGAAAATGTATTGAATATGTAAAAATGTATAGCTGAATAGTAAAAAGTTGTATTGAAAATGATAAAAAACTGATTATAATATATTAAATTTACTATTGAAACCAAAACTAAAACCGAAACCAAAACTTAAAGAACATGCCCATAAAAAAAACACCTTCATATTTTACAAAATTTAAAATTTAAATTTTAAATTTGCCTCTCCATCTACACTCACATTTTTTTTTTTCAAAAAATAACACAATTTTCCAGAAAAGATTTCCTCCAAATTTTTTTTTTCTCCCAAACCGACCAATTTCCTAATTTGGTCACTAAAAGAACAAAGTCTTACCCTCGCGTTTTGGCAAAAATATCATTACCTCGTGAGATTTGAAAAATTATCATAATTCTTATTGATTAAGTATTAGCATGATAATTAATCTCCGATTTGGTCAAACTGTTCTCCTGCAAATTAAGAAAATAAACACAAATTTCAATAATTGCACTTATATAGAATAATATAGAAGATAAATTTAGGGGAGGCAATCTCATACATGACACAAAATTTCAACACAAAGTTAACACGTTATAAACTAATTTGTCAAGTGTTAATACAAATACGACCATAATTACTATTTCTAATAGGCAATTTGAATTGAATCTGTCGTGTTATAAAAATTTGACACAAGAATTCGAATAGAGTCTATTGTGTTATAAACCATTCACCAAACACTACATGTTTGTCATCCCTAAACAAATATACAGTAAATATCTACAAGTCGAAAACAACCTTCGAATTCTTCAGGTAAGAACTAAATTTGTACCTTGTATGCATACGAGACAGTTTGTTTGATGGGCATTTTCATTATAAGCTGATTTTGAAAAAGAAATTTTTTGATAAGTGATTTAAATATGTGAAAATATATAGTTAAACAGTAAAAAATTATATTGAAAATAATTTAAAAAATTATAATCTGTTAATTTTACAGTAAAGCCAAAAACAAAACCAAAATAAAAATAAAAATAAAAATAAAAGAAAAACTAATCGAGCCTGAATGTTGTTGTTATTTCTTTTCCTAAGAATGTGATTAACTAAGATAATTTCAAAAAGGTAGGATTATTTTTGTCTATGGGAAACACAAGTGACAATTGATTGGTGCACATGCCAAAAAAAATAAGGATTGAAGAAGTAAAAATGATAAAGGAAATGTTTTTTTTTTTTTTTTTACTCAAGGACCAATAAATAAGTATATATATTATTTGAGTGGTTCATCTTTTCTATATTAATTTGGGTGATCGATTGATTATGAAATTATAGAATTTTATTCAAATATATTTTTCTCTTAAATTTTTGTATAACTGTAGTAATCTTTTTATAGAAAAAATCGGGTATATAAAACTTAATTTTGTTCGAATTAAACGGTGATCAAACCGAAAAATCGGAATTGTTTTTGTTTTTTGATTTTAATGAATCTTGATTTTAATCCAATTTTTTGGTGTTTTTCTTAGATTATGAGTAACCAAAATAATTAGCAAATTGAAAAAACAAAAAATAAATACTCCTACATTTTGTTTTGCTTATTAGTCTTTTGTAAAAACTAAAACTAAAAATGACCTGTGGTATCTGTTATTTGATTTGTTAAAATGAAAGCCAACAAATAAAGAGATAAAATATCAAAAGATTTTGAGTGGTTTAAAAGTTTATTTTAAAGTTATATTCCATTACCCAAGGCATATACTTAGGATTTCCCTAACTCACCAAGTTATGAATTACTTAAATGTGTAATTCAAACGTTTACACTTGCTCAAATTTAATCATTGGAATTTAAACTTCACAATATGGTTATGAAATTTAGGGTAAGACTATAGTTCCTTCACGGGATCATTTCTTCCGTGTATAATAGCTTATGCAATGGTTATATAATTACATGGGTAATGCATCATAGACCATTATCCACCAAATGAATGGTCCCGTTATATAGTATTTCCCTAAAATTTATAGCAAATGGGAGAACCATTGGTCTTGAGTTTATTGCATTCGAGGTATTTATAGGAATGACTATTTTGCTTCCAGTGGCTGGTAACAAGTAACGACTAGTTTTTGTCTTTGTCAACACCAGTTACGACGTTGACACGATGCATATATGATAATGTCGTAATGTAGTGTTTGAATTGCTAGTCATTTATGTACGACATCTTTTGATGTAGCATTGATGTCGCTTTGATGTAGTAAGTCGACGTGTATTATTGATGCAACAAATGTCATTTTTTGACTCGTCAAATTGTTAACTTTTGACGTCGCCTTGATGTCGTAACAATTCCAGAATGTTTTCGCCAAAATTGATGACTTAATTGAGTTACAATGATGCGGTGTGTGTCGCTTTGATGTAGTAAGTGGACGTGTAATATTGATGTAACAAATGTCATTTTTCGACTTGTCAAATTGTTAACTTTTGACGTCGCTTTGATGTCATAATAACTCCAGAATGTTTTCTCTGCAATTGCTGACTCAATTGAGTTATGAAGATGTGTTGCATGTCGTTTTGATGTAGTAAGTGTCCTATTCTTTGTTTTCCATATTTCACTTATTTATGACATATCATCAAAATAATGATTGAAATCGTAAGTATAACACGAATACTAAATAAATTGAACCCTAAACATCAGTAACTACGTGGATTTTATTTATTTATTTATTTATTTTATTATTATTATTTTGTTGTTGTTGCAGATTTTTGATAATTTAATGTCAACATTCTTAGAGTAAAAAACTTGCCCCCTTATTTTGTACCGCTAATAGTCCCCCCTCCTCCCTAAGTGCCACCAGTTTTGCAACCTGGTGTTATCACCTGCCAATCGGTCTACCTGTGACTAGATTCCAGCCAAATCCTTGAAATTTCGCGATACCACGTAAGGATGAGCAAAATAATCCAAAAATTGTCCAAACCGTTGATCCGATCCGAAATTTCGGATCGGATTCGGATCATTTTTTTTTTCCTGATAATGTTTGGTTTCGGATTTTTTTTTCGGATAATCCAAAACCGATCCGAAACAAAAATTCACAAAAAAAAAAGCTAAAATGAAAATTTAAAAAAAAAAGAAAAAAGAGAACCACGGATTTTGGATAAAACCCTGTTTCGGATAAAAACCGGATCCAAAACCGCGCCATCGGATTAAAATCCGAAACCGATCTGAATCTGAATACCACGTGAGATCAATTTGGGTGTAAGATCGGAATCAATAGGATCGGATCGTAAGATCCTACAAAAAATGTGCATGTGTAAAATTACATATGAATTATAAAAGTTACTTTTATTTGAGCTATTTTAGTAAAAAATTTAAGAATGAATAGAATTGGAACTATAATCGATTTAGTAATTTTAGATGGTAAAATATAAGATCCTATGATATAGATCGGAATTTAGCTGCTGAATTATTAAAAATTTACGCTACGATTTCTATGTAAATTATTAACCACCTTATTAATGATTCAGCTAATAGTTATTAACTACCTAATCCCATTTCTAGTCAAAGAGGATAGGACTACCGCAACGTTTGAGACTGATCATTGCACTTCCAACCCTGACATTTTCATTTTTTAAAATTTTTATTTTTTATTTTTGTAAATTTTAAATTGAGACTCAGCAAGTCGTAAAAGTCAGCTTATCACTTATCTCTTAATGCTCTACGCAATAATTTTTTTAATAATTCATATTTGATTTTCGAAACTACCAATTTCTTTTTATTCTTATTGATTTAACTATAAATATTTATATTTGAATAAATTTATGTTTAATTTTTTTCTTTATTAGCATACCACATATTTTTAATTTTTCTATCATAATATTGTGAAAAAAATTTAATCAATTTATTTTTTTAATCGTATTTAAGTATTAAAAATTTACTTAATAAGTTATGTATTTTACATATTTTTTAAAAAAATCATTCGTACAATATTTTTATATTACTTGTATAATTTTATTAATTATATATGATTTTTTACGGTAAAATTTATATCTTCTGTAGTTATTAAAAATTAACATGAGGGTAAATCGTACATTTTTAATTCTTCAGCATACAGATTGACATATTTATCAAATAGATTTATTTCCCCCAATATTGATTTTGGGGGCATATAAATACCAAAATAATAAAAAAAAAAAGAATTTCCCAAAGTAAAGAAAACAAAGTATAGAGATTCGTTTTACCCACTTCGTCTTCTAAAAAAAAAAAATTTAAAATTAAAATAATTATAGGAAGAAACGAATTCAGTGAATTCGGTTTCCCCTAGAAATTTCTTCCTAAAATTATTTTAATTTTTTAAATTTGTTTCTTCCCAAGTCTTGTGGATGCCTTCATTCTCAACCGACCATGCATGTATTCACATAACACGTATCGATCATTATGCTGCTTTCCTTAATCATTTAATTTGTGTTAATTACTTAATTGATTTGTAAGAAGGGTATGATTAAGGATTTGGCCAAAACTAGGACATCCATCCAATTCAATAATAGGTAGATGATAACTTCTACCAAAAACACAAATAGTAAGCATGTTTCGGGTATACAAATATGCAATAGTAAACATCCAACAGTGCAACAAAATAAAAGTTAGTGAACGACATCGGACTAATCTCCAAATCATTTTGACTCTCGACACGTTCTTCAATGCTATCTTCCGACTCAGTATCATCTGATTGCACACCAAGTACATGCGCCTCATATGCAGTGTCAACTGTAATTTGTTTCTCTTGCAATGCATACTCATAATGATGCAAACCCTGAACTGCTTGTGGATGAGATAACAATGTGAGGGGTGGTTGTTTTGAAGGCCCTTCATCTAGTCTTTGTTCGGGCATAAACTGACTGAGAAAAGCTATCCGCCTTTCCTCTCCGGTTCCATTATTCAATAGTTGTGTGAACGACATTCCAGAGGATCCTATAATGTCAACGTCATCTCGAGCTTCATGGTGTGTTGAATACTCAATTGCCTCCTCTTTAATTAAATAGATCTGGACAGCAACAACAAAGGGAAAAGCCTTGGGTATCGTGAGTATATCCTGCAGCGTTTCACCATCATCTATGAGTGTATGCTCAAACATCGTCCGTTCAGGGGCTTTAGCAGGGACGATCACTAGAGATCTACAATAAACATTCAGCTTGTGTTGGGAGGGTGAAGTTTTACTCACTTCGTAAAACCTCCGACAAAGGCTATTGAAATTGACATTCTCAGCAACGGAAATAGTTCGTTTGAAGGACAACTGTACTGTGAACCATTCGGCCCCCTCTCAATATTCCCATCCCAATATAACATGAGTCTCACTGATTTCCCTACAATTTCGATGCTATAGAACTGTACCACCAGCAAAAAAGTCTAGAAAACAAAAAAATAGCCCAAATGTAAGAATTCCAGTTCAAAAACAGTCAAGAAAACATAAAAAACTGTCCAAAAGAAAATTCCAGTTCAAAAAATTCCAGAAAAAATAAAAAACAGAACAGGAAAAAATGTCAAGTTCACAAACAAAATACAAAACATAAAAACAGACCAAATGTAAGAATTCAAGTTCAAAAATAGTTCGGAAAACATAAAAACAGACCAAATGTAAGAATTCCAGTTCAAAAACAGTACAGAAAAAAAAATCAAAAGCAAGAATTCCAATTCAAAAAACAGTCTACAAAACGATGATAGCAATATATAACTATCTCTAAGCATCAGAAGGCATACCCAGCAATCTAAAGTGCAAAATAACTTCCCAATAATCTAATTAATTTAGCCTTTTAATCCTCAACCCCATTGAATTAAAGTGAATTGCCCCCATGTGAGCTCTACTGCAATTGTTTTCCCCTTCATCATATTTTCCATAAGTTTGATATATTCATGAATGCATTTAGAATTTTAAATAAGTTCTACAACAACAAACTTTTAAATGAAATTCTGAATTATTTCAAGAGTTTCAAGCATCAATGAAGAAAAGAGTAAAAACAACAAACCTTTCTTTATTTTCAGATCTGACTAACTTCTCACTTTAAGCAACTTACTAAAGTCATTTCAGCAACATACTAAAGCAACTTAATAAAGCTTTTACACTTCTCACTTGATTGTCCAACACTGTGTCCAGCATTGTAATTAGCAAGTGAATCAAACTGTCAAACAACACATTATCAGG
Organism: Leptodermis oblonga; assembly: GCA_016801395.1. Classification (NCBI taxonomy): domain Eukaryota; kingdom Viridiplantae; phylum Streptophyta; class Magnoliopsida; order Gentianales; family Rubiaceae; genus Leptodermis; species Leptodermis oblonga. The sequence goes on from CM028759.1 coordinate 11,643,177, forward strand.
CTTAAAATATTAAATTGAAATCCTGTCCATAAAAACCCCACAAAAAATTATAAAGCAAACACCACCCAGAGCCAGAGGTATGCGAAGCATGTCCAATGGAGATTTGGTTTGAAGACAAGGAAGGATATGGGGAATCCAGTAAGTTTTGCAAGTTGAAACTATAAATGTTCTTTTGATCATGAAAAAAATGAAAACTCATTAACTTGGTATATAATCATTTGATGTTACTTTCTTTGAAGAAAAAGTAGTGTGCAGCCACTACCATAAGGTTTCTATGAATATTGAATAACACCAAAGTAGTGCGTAGCCACCACCATCCATGATATCTATTAATTTGCTCACAGCAAATGACATAGTTGTCAAAGTAATGGAAGAAAAAATTAATTTTTTCAAAGCTTTACATAAAAATCTTGATGAACATGACCTTTATTAGTTAAAAAACAGAGCCTTGAAACAGAACCTTATAACGTCTTGCAGCAAACGTACCATATGATTTAAACTCTTTGTTAGTTCAAAAACAAAACCTTGAAACACTGTGAATGTGTCAACCTAGTTCATAAACAATAATATGAAAACTCATAGCCCAATCTCAACAAGTAAGTCTAAGATTTACAGACTTATAAAAGTAAGAAAAATATAAAAGATAGCTTCAGCCTATTGAACTGAAGTTTTGGTGTTTATAAGTGCAAGAGTGGACATTTTTAGGGGTTGCTAACAGTGAGTGTGTGACTGCAATTTGAGCTTTTAACTACACAAGGCTTGTCAAAGAAATGCATAATCGAAAACCAAGACATTGTTAAAAATAGTATAAAAAAAAAAAAAAAAAAGAAGCACAAACCTGCTTGTTTGGGAGGATACTGTGACCGACGTCAAATAAAGGGTTCCGAGATGCTTCAATTGATGGAAATTAGTGGCGGTAAACCGGAGAATTAGGGCAGCGCGGGTTCGGATTTCACGGTTTAGGGTCGTGAGGGGCGGCGCTGCTTCGTAGAATCGGTCGCAGGCGATGCTTTGGAGAATTGGGCATAGGCGGTGATGCTCCTGAGAATCGGTTCGGTTTGCGTAATTTTGGAAGTTGCGTTTGATTTTTATTTTTTTTCCAAAGTCGACGACTACTTCTTCTACCTTTTTTTTTCCCCCTTATTTCCATTAAAAACGAATACACAGAATTTGTTTTCCCAAAATTTTTATTTTTAAATAAACCCCTTCAAAATAGAACCGAATCCCTTAAGAAACGAATTCCGCGAATTCGTTTTCCTTGAGAAACGAATTCTGCAGATTCGTTTCTCTCCAGAAAATTTTTCTTTTTCTCTTTTTTTTTTTAAAAAATTATTTTTCAAAAACGAAGATGGGGAATGAAAATTTTTTTTTTATACTATTTCTGTAATTTTCCTCCCCTTTTTAAATATTGGGGGAAAAAAACCCTTATCAAATATAAACAAGTGATTAAACATTCTGATTCAGATGTTGAATACTGAATTTGCAGCATTCAAATAGAAGCTATTTAATAGATTTAGTATTATAATTTCAGCATTAAGTAATAAGTTTTATCAAACATGCCCTCAGTAACCTTACCACCGGAGCATAATTCATTTGGAAACCCTACCTTTTGAATTTATTAAAAAGGTGATTTACATTTACTTCTCCCAAATTTTGGTAAAATTACTAATACTTCCATATTTTTGTTCGACAATTACGTCCACTTCCCCCTGTGATGGAAGAAAATAAGTTTTGAGAGCCTATTTGTTATATTAGAAAATTTTGAACAAATCGGGGAACATTTGTAATTATTAGAAAACTCATAAACCAAAATTTAGGTGAAGTAAATGTAACTACTTCCCCACCACCAACCACCCCTCCCCAACCAACCAAAATCCAAAAGAAGTTTGATCATATATATATATATATATATATATATATATATCAGTAAAACCCAAGTCCTTATCAGCTCCATTTCCACCGTAGCTGAACCACAGAAACAAAAACTAGTGACGCTAAGATTTGAGAAAAATGAAAAAAAGAAGGTGACGTTGATGAGTTGATGGGGTGTACCACATGGTGATTCAGAAGCAAGAAAGTGAATTATGAAGGTTGTTTTCAGGTTAAGAATGATGATCCCTTTGGAAAATTCAATATCCCACCGCTGTTAACATGTGCTACACCTTGGGCCGGTTCTTTTTGTTTCGTTTTGAAAATGTTTTTAGTTTTAACAGTAAATTTAATATATTTTAATTATATTCCATCATTTTCAATACAATTTTTTACTATTCAGCATTTACTTTTTACATTTTCAATACAATTTTTACATTATAAAACTATTTTTTAAAACTTATTTTCAAAATCGTTTTTAAAACGTTAAAAAAGAACATACCCTTGTTAATCTGGACATCATCACACCTTTTTACTTTAAATCTAGCTAGGGCAAGTCCCCCCCCCCCCCCCCCCCCCAACCCCAAAAAACAAAAACCCACCCCACCCTATCAACCAAAATAAATAAATAAATGTAATTCACCAAAGAAATAAAGGAAAGAATATGAGCAAAAAATTATGTAAATCGTACTTCATCAATTTAATTATTATTATCAGTCATTTTTTGCCTAGTGCCATTATCAAAAGGTACAGGGCATGTGGGGAAGATAGGGAAAGAAAGTGGGCAGATTAATTTACTAGATGTAAAGTTTGATCAAATAACAAATCAGTTTCCATATAAAATTTTATGACAGTTATCCATATTTCTTCTTTGATTTGATCACAATTACAAACAAACATAGACTATTTTGTACATTTGCCTTCATGAACTTAGGTATAACTACAAAACCATCTTTGTTGTTTTGAAAACCACAAATAATTTTCTGGACACTCACCGGATGACAAACTTATGACGTATGTCTGCTTTGTTTTGAACTATCTCAATGAAGAAAACTATTTCATCACTTTTTCGGTGGTGGATTTGCCTTTTAGTGAGTGTCCAGTGAGTTATTTCTAGTTTTTAAAACATCAAGAATACTTTCGTAATTATACACTAAGTTCAGTGAGGTAGATGTAATTCGCCCCTTTTGTTATTCGGAAATTTTTTGAACTGTTTATGGGTATTTGTAATTGTCAAAAACCATGGATGTTGATTTGTAAATTTGATCAAACCTCAATGGAGATAAATGTAATTCGTTCAATTGGTATTCTTTGTGAATTATTTGAGAGCTTTTTTTTTTTTTTTTTTTTTTGAAAGATAAGAAATATTGAATTAAGGTTTGGCAGTATATTACAAATGGCGGAGGCCGGAGGGATTCTATTCCCTCCCTTCTTTACACAGTATTTGTGATACAAAGTTTATTATTGTTTTGGGTGCTGCGTTTCATTAGCCAATATCGTGAGTCCAATTTACTAAAGATGGACTTGTGGTTAGGGGTAGTAACTGGCCGGTCTACTGGTTAACCAGTTCCGGTTAATATCGAATTAGCTGATTTTAGCTAAATCTCGTTAATCTATCGGTAAGGTTACCAGTTGACAGATTTTGATTGACAGATTTAGACGTCGGTTAACCGGTTTAATTGCTTAATCGATAAATTATTTTCTTTGTTCTTTACTTTTTTTTGTTTTGTTTTTATTTTTGAACAAATATAAATTTTTGCATGTAATTACTACAAGTGTATTAAAAAAAACATAAATATTGAATATGAAAGAAAAATAAATGAATTAATTTTATTTTATTTATCAGTAATGGTAGCTATTATATTTTACAAAATCTCTAACAAAAATTTATTTATGTATTCATTTTTAACACTTTATGTGTATAAAAATTTTTATGTACCATGATAGAAAAATATAAAATAAATTTGTGGAATCATAAGACATATTAGTAAATAAATTTTAGGCTTAATCAGTATTTACACCCCCCCCCCCCCCCCCCCGGTGTTATTAGCCTTTGATTATTTGCCTCCCATATTTTTAAAACTAGCTGGTTACCCTCATGTTTCTAAAACTAACTATTTGTCCCCCTCTTACCAGTCAAACCATAAAAATTCATGAAAAAACAAAAATACCCCTCTAGAATGTTGACATCACACTCTCAAGTTTAAGTAAAAAATTTCAGAAGAATATACCCCCTAGCATTGGGAAAAACAACCGGCGATAATTTTTCTCCTGAGAAAAACGCTTGACTCGTGAGAAACGACAATGATAGCAGGTTATTTGTGAGAACTGCGATTGGAGCGGGAAAAGTGCAGTGTCGTCAATAATGGAGTTTGCGGCTTGACTCCGGAAAAACGACAGCGGCAGCGGTTTGGAGCAAGAAAATTGCAGCGGCGATTGTGTATCGGAGAAACCTTCACCCTTTTTTTTTTCTTTCCTAAGTAATATACAGTTAATACTTTGGGTATATTCGTTCTGATTTTTTTTAGTTAAACTTGAGAGTGTGAATGTCAGTATTCTTTTCATAAATTTTTATGATATGACTGGTGAGAGCAGGGGGGGAGGGGGGGGGGGGACAACAAACACGGAGGATAAATAGTCAAAAGCCAATAACACTGGGGTAAATGGTGATTAAGCCTAAATTTTAACATAAAAACATAAAAAAATAACTAATATATATATAAATAAAACATGTTTAACTAATAAGAAAAAAAAAATCAAAAAACAAAACCAACCTGCTCAACCATTTATAACCGGTTAACTAGAACCAATTAAAACTGATTAACTAGTAAATCGATTAGAAATCGGTTAATAGGTTTGGTATTTGGTTTGGTTACACGTTCGCCGATTTTTTGAACACCCCTACTTGTAGTCTGAAAAAGGCTATCTATTTTCTCGCTTCTACTATAAGATGCAAAACTGTGAGACTGGTAATTTCTGACATGACATGAACCTTACACGATATAAATATATTAGCTAGGGTTGAACATTTGTGGGTTCACTGAGATGACACTAGTAATTAAATGAATAAGGTCAAAATTGAGAATGTTGACATGTAAACTTGCAACCTCGTAGACATGGACCCGACTAATTTTTATTATAAGACGAACTGGACACGATAGCTACAGGTTAGGGTCAAGAATATCGACACAAATAATTAAATAGGTAAAATCATAATTGAAAATATTACCATAAATAATTAAACGAGTCAAGTTTGAGTTTGCAGAGTATTAACAATGAAACTAGTTTAACTTGAACACAACACGAATTCTTGTGTGTGCAGGAGTGTTGTAACTTGTAAGATCGTCGAATCCAAAAAAATAAGAGAAAAAACCAGAAAACGTATGGAATTCCTAACTGTTGTTAATGCACTTTTATTAATCATTTTATAAACATAAAATATCTGTCCATTCGCCATTGATCAGTTAAGACTTAAGACACGAGACAGAGTGTACGTTATCAGAATTTAAATTTTTAATTATTTTCTAAATTAACAATATTAAATGAGATTCGCGATAACATAATTAATCAAACAGAAACATTAATTATGTTGTTTTGGGATCTGCGCCACCTGATTAAAACACATAAATAATTAGCTTCACTTAAGTAAATATTTTATATTGTGACATTCTGATTCTAATCTCGTACTTGTAAGAACAAAATTTATCCTCAACAATCGACCAATGGCATCGATCTCTCCTCTTAATTAATTAATAAGTGAAAAATAAATCCACAAAAAACATTGTTGCAGATTGACAGCATGATCATATGTACCTCCTTTTGCCAAAAACAATCAATAAATCAAAAGGAGAAGTTTCAGATTTTGTTTCGTTGTAGCCCTTGTATTTTTTTACGACCTTTTATATTGTCCATATAACGATCTCTTATCCAATATGGGAATCTAAAAAAAATGCTTACCTGGTTTAAAGTGATGGTCTTAATAATACAAACTTCGTTTTTTTGGGGAAATTTGCATTTTTTTTTTAATCTGTCTTCTTTACCTTTGTTACACTTTTTGTCCATCTTCTATGTAAACTCACATTTTGGCCCATTTTCTTTCACATTTTTGTATTTTGGTCCCTTTTACCGGTTGACCTGTGAAGTCAACTGTAATTTGGACCGTTTAGAAAAAATTATAAATTTTTTGAGCTAAATAATAATTACTCAAACCTTCAAAGAGTTTAGTTTTTCACAATTTACAAAGAATGGTCCAAATTCCCCCAAGAAGAATCGATATTGCCTATGAAAAACAAGTGTGGGTGACTATTTTTAGACTTCTAAATGGTTTAGTTTCTCGCAATTCACTAAAGAAGTATCGTAATCTCTTAAAATTTTCATTCTGGTCCCAAATGACTGGTCAACTGGTTGGTTGCCGCTAAGAGGGACCAAAAATGCCAAAATATGAAAGAAAATGGACCAAAAATGCGAATTTGCGGATAAAAGGAACCCAAAGTGTGGATAGAGTAAAAAAGAGGAACCAAAGTGCAATTTTCCCTTATTTTGAAGACATAGTTTCAAAGTTTTTGTATATATGGTAAGTAAATTTACAATTTTTTATGTATCACAAACCATTTTGTTTTAAGGAAAAGGCTTAATCACTATTTACCCTATATGTTATTGACTTTTGACTAGTTCCCTCCCTCTTCCTATATTTTTAAAACTAACTGGTTGCCCTCTGTATTTCTAAACTTAATTGTTTGCCCCCCTTTACCAGTCAAACCATAAAAACCCCTGAAAAGACAAAAATAGCTATATGGAATGCTGACATCACAATCTCAAATTTAAGAAAAAAAATTTAGATGAATAAAAACCCCCAAGCATTAAGTGCATATTACTTAAGAAAGAAAAAAAAGGGTGAAGATTTCTCCGATACACAATCGTCGCTGCACTTTTTTTGCTCTAAACCGCTGCCGCTGACGTTAATTTATCCGGAGTCGAGCTACGAACTCTATTATCGTTGACGCTGCACTTTTCCTGCTCCAATAGCGGTTCTCACAAAGAACCCGTTGCCGCTGTCATTTCCCGAAGTTGAGCGTTTTTCCCAGGGAAAAAAATTATCGCCGACCGTTTCTCTCAGACCTCAATTATCTCCAACTTTGACCATCTGATTTTGTACTGTTACGTATGATTAATTATTTATGGTTACAATTTTTGTTGGTATCGAAAAAGGAGTGATGGATTAATAATTGTTCAGAATTTGTCTCTAGTTAATGCTTAGGAGTATATTTGTTTAAAAATTTTTATTTAAACCTGAGAGTGTGATGTCAGCCTTTCAGATGAGTATTTTTGTCATTTCAAGAATTTTTATAGTTTGGCTGGTAAGAGGGGGGCAAACAGTTAGTTTTAGAACTACAAGGGCACAACCAATTAATTTTAAAAATACAATGGGCAAATAGTCAAAAGTTAATAATACATGGGGTAAATAGTGATTAAGCCTAAGGAAAATGATATGTAAAGTGAAAAAATCAAGAGAAAATTTTCAGTGGTTGATTCGGACCAATCAGTTAGTATACATTTTACGTTAGTCCTTTTTTGCCAACTTGGACGTTAGTAATAGTACAAGTATAATACAAGTAGAGTGATTCACATCAGTCACTAAGAATTTTCCAAGAATTTTTTTCACTATACCTTATCATTTATTTTTTAGTAATGTCATTAATCTAAAATTTTTGTTTATTTTCACTTAAAGGTCAAGGGACATAGGAATTAGAACATGGGGAACTATACGGAAAGTTGCAAAAAAATTAAGCAAGAAAAAAAAAGAAAAAAGAAAAGATAATTGGAGTTTCATTGGATGAAATGATCATTTATTATACTTTATCCGTGGAATATAAAAAGTCATCTTTTTCAAAATGTATGACATTTTATGGTTATAAAGTATTAACATTTAAAATATGTAATTAAATTTATTTTTTTTCACTTATAACCTTAATTTCTAAATATGAATTAATTGTGCACCACACATTATTATATTAGTAAAATGATATAATGTATAAAACATAGAAACATACTCTTTACGTCCCAAATAAGGTATTCGATGGATCCGCTGCATCCTTAAAAATAGTGTAAGAAGTCTATCATAAATCGACAATTTAGATGTCTATTCATTTATAGCCCCCTATATGTATATCTATTTTCTCCCAAAATAGCGCACACTCCTCTGAATGTATTTGTCTGCACTATCACTCATAGTGCAACAGATGTACCAAATAATCTCTCTATATAAAGTGTCTAGTTTCAAAAAATATTTGAGTCATACTAATAGAATCTAGTTTCTATTTATTTACATAACATACCTTTACATATATATATATATAATAATATGTTGTGTACAATTAATTTTTATTTAAAAATTAAAAATATGAATAGAAAAATATGATATCAAATAACTTATTTTAAATATTATACTTTTATTCATAATAGTTACATATTTTTAAAATCAAATTATTTTAATGTGACTAGAGAGTATCTTTTATTGAACTATATATATATATATATATATTTATTTATTATAGAAAAACAATCCTCTTTTAATGAGACGATGAAAAGTTTTTATATAAGTAATTAATGAGAATTATGTTGATTTGTTGCGAATGGCAGTTATAATTAAGTGATGTGAAATAGCAGCAGCTATGCATGTGGAGGTCTGAAAAATTGATTGGTGGAGAATGAAAAGCAGAGATGGGGCATATGACCCAATGTTGTTTCCCAAGTGGATGGAGAATAAAATTGATGGATTAACTGAAACTATATTGATTGATCTCATCCTTCTCCATCAATACTTTTGTGCCACCACACAATATATACTTTTAAAAGTATTTTTTTTTAGAAAGAAAAATAAAAGAACAAAAAACAAAAAAACATTCATTGCACACGTTACATTATCCTCACATGACTTCAAATATAGCTCGATTTTCTTTTTTGAAAAAATATAGAATCATTTATGTTTATCAACAACTCCACTTAATTCAACTTTTGTAAGGGTAGTTGTTACCTCAAAGATAGGTTTAAAAAAGCCATCTGGAATCCACAAAAGTTACCGACTTTTGTGGTGATTTTCGGGTGCTATCTTTGAATGTTTGTTGTTAATCTAACTTTGCTTTAAAAAAAAATTTAAAAAAAAACTTTTGTAAGGTTTGTTGTTAAGAAGTAAGTTATTATTATTATTATTATTTTCTCAAGTAAATAAGTAGTGGACAAGGGAGTAAGGTTACTTTTACTCACTTTTACTTGTTCTTAGCAAGATCTTTTCTGGTTACCATGTCAGGGAGTAGTCCTAACATCAGTAATGAACAACTCCTGGCTACTATTGCGAACTTGACCAATCAGTTCAACACTCAGCTCGCTGACCTCAGTGGTGAGGTCGCAGAACTCAGGGCCATCCAGGCTCATCAACCCTCGGAGATGGAGGAGGACAGTGAAACTCCTCAAGGCGGTTCCAGCAAGCCCTTTGACGGTCTAAGTCAGTTGAAGACATCTGTGCCTTCTTTCGCCGGAGGTACGAGCCCCGAAGTATACTTAGACTGGGAGATCAAGATGGAGCGGATCTTTGAGCTTCACTCGGTTCCCGAACACAGGAAGGCTCCTCTCGCCGTCGTGAACTTCACTGGCTATGCTCTTGTTTGGTGGAATCAGCAGATGGACATGAGACAGAACACCAGGCCCATGCGTGCTCGTGCACCCCCTATTAAAGGGCTAATGTAATAGAGGATGAGGGTGCTAGTATGGCTCGTTTTCTTAGTGGGCTTAATCGTGGGATAGCTTTGGCAATTGAATTGCAGAATGCTGCTTCTTTAACTGATATGTTGCATAAAGCCAGGGTGATGGAGGAGTACCTGCAGACTGTTCCACCTGTTCGAACACCTGCCAGCAATCAATGGAAGAAGACTCCGGCATCGCCATCCTTTCCAGCAAATAAGCCATTCTACTCAGAGAAGAAAGCTATTCAGCCTGCTCAATCAACTCCTGCTTCTTCAGCTAAGTTACCTTTTAATCCTAAGCCGTCTATCAGTAATATAACTTGCCATAAATGTTCTGGTCGTGGCCACTACATGCGAGATTGCCCTAATGTCCGCCGAGTTATATTGGGACAAGATGGTGAGTATGTTTCCGAAGAAGAAGAAGAGGATAATGATGCTGTCAATCCCTTTTCTGAATTGACTGATAACAGCAAGTCTGATATTGAAGAAGATGTTCATCGACTAGAAGACAACACTCACCTGGCGATTGTTACTTGTACTTTGACTATTGCTGTTATCCAGGATACTAATCAAAGGACCACTATCTTCTATACCCGTGCTAAAGTTAATGGAGGTATTTGTGTTCTGATAGTTGATAGCGGAAGTTGCACCAATGTGGCCAGTGAATACATGGTCGAGAAGCTGACACTTTCCACAATCCACCATCCTCCTCCGTACCGGCTTCAATGGCTCGACAACTCGGATGGCTACAGAGTGACTAAGCAGGTTCGGATCACTTTTGCTATTGGTAAGTTCGAAGGACAGGTGACATGCGACATTCTCCCCATGGAGGCATGTCATATTCTGCTAGGACGACCTTGGCTCTTCGACATGAAGGCGACGCATGATAGAGTTGCCAACACCTACTCCATCTGTCAACAGGGCAAGATCCATACATTTCTACCACTTTCACCCCAGGAAGTTCGTATTGAATCTGTTCGGATGAAGGACAAGCTCGCACAGTGGGGTTCAGAAAAGCTGCAAGCTAAGGGAAAGGGTAAAGAAATTGTAAAGGGTAGTAAGGCGAACTCTGATAAGCCTTCAAAAGAAGTTAAGACTAGTTTATTTGCTAGTATAGGAAAAGTTGAGCAAGTGTTAGCTCAGAATAATTGTGTACTTATTCTTGTTGCTAAAGATCATTGTACTAACCCTGACGACATCCCTAGGGATCTCCCTGTGGAAGTCCAATTTCTCTTGCAGGAATATGCAGATATTTTTCCCGAAGAGTTGCCGACTGGGTTGCCCCCTCTTCGCGGCATTGAACATCAGATTGATTTTGTACCTGGCTCATCTATTCCTAATCGTCCAGCCTACAAAGCAAATCCTGAGGAAACAAAGGAATTGCAGAATCAGGTTGAGAAGTTGCTCGCCAATGGGCAGGTAAGAGAATCTCTAAGTCCTTGTGCGGTACCTGTTATACTTGTTCCTAAGAAAGGTGGTACTTGGAGAATGTGTATGAATTGTAGATCTGTTAATAAGATTACCATTAAGTATAGGCATCCTATTCCTAGACTTGATGACATGCTTGAAGATTTGTATGGTTCTACAGTTTACACTAAGATAGATCTCACATAGGGCTATCATCAGATTAGAATGAAAGAAGGAGATGAATGGAAAACTGCTTTTAAAACCAAGTTTGGGTTATATGAGTGGTTAGTGATGCCTTTTGGGTTAACAAATGCACCTAGTACTTTTATGTGTTTAATGAATCATGTGCTTAGAAAGTTCATAGGAAAATTTGTTGTTGTCTATTTTGATGATATCTATTCCAACTCTGCCTTGGACTGACATATCTATGGATTTTATTCTATGTTTGCCGAGGACTCAAAAAGGTGATAACTCACTTTTCATTGTGGTGGACGGGTTTTCTAAGATGACTCATTTTATTCCTTGCAGGAAAACAGATGATGTTAGACATGTTGCAGATTTATTCTTTCATGGGATAGTTCGACTTCATGGAGTTCCACGCACAATTGTATCTGATAGGGATGTTAAGTTCTTGAGTTATTTTTGAAAAACTTTGTGGTCTAGATTAGGAACTAAATTATTGTTTTCTACTTCTAGTCATCCACAAACGGATGGTTAAACTGAGGTGACCAACCGAACTGTAGGGAATTTGTTGCGCACTGATTAAGTCTAATCTTAAATGTTGGGAACATGTCCTGCCGATTGCTGAGTTTGCTTACAATCGATCAAAACACTCCTCAACAGGTTTCTCGCCCTTCGAAGCTGCCTACGGCTTCAATCCGTTAACGATCATGGGTTTACTGCCACTGCCCCTAAAGGAACAAACTAATCTGGATGGCGAACAGAAAGCAGACACTGTCAAAAGACTTCACGAGAAAGTTCGACTTCATCTCGAGAAGAAAAATTCTAAGTATGCCGCAGATGCAAATCGTCGGCGTAAGGCTGTGAACTTGGAACCTGGAGATTGGGTTTGGGTTCACATGAGAAAAGAAATGTTTCCCGTAGCTCGATGAACGAAACTTCATCCACGAGGCGATGGACCCTTTCAAATTGTATCTAAGATGGGGGATAATGCTTACAAGCTCGCCTTACCAGGTGAGTATGGCGTTAGTACTTCGTTTAATGTTGCTGACTTGTCTCCGTTTGATTATGATCAGGGTGTAGATTTGAGGTCGAATCCTTGTCAACCGGGAGGGGATGATGTGAACGCCCCTAGCTCATCGACAAGTCCACCTCAAGGAGATCCAGAAGATGGTGGAGAGAGTGTAGCCGAGGTTCGAGTGCTTCATCGAGGCCCGCCAATGCTTCACGATCCAAGTCCATATCAAAGAGATCCGTTCGTAGATATAGTTGGGCCAATGACTCGAAAGAGGACAGCAAAACTCAAAGCAGTGTTCTAGGGTTTAAGAGAAATTAAAGTATTGTACATGTTACCTAATTCTCTTCCTAGTTTCTTTCTTTTTAGTTCTCCTTTAATTTTTTGGATTTTCCTTTTCTTTTTCAAAGGTGAATTCCAAATTCCCTTCTCTTTTTCTTCCTTTTTCTTTTTCGGTTTTTCCTTTCCTTTTTAAAGGAAGAATCCAAATTCAACTTTTCTTTCTTCCTTGAATTTTCGGCTATTCCAATTCAATTTGGCTACCAAACTTTCTTTCTTTCCAAATCAATTTGGAAACCACTTTTTGGTTTCCAAATCTTTAGGTAATTTTCGTTTCCACTTTTTAGGTAATTTTTCTTGTTTTCTTTTCCTTGTATTTTCACACACCCTCTACCTATATATCAGGGTGCTGCATTTCATTATTTTGCAGTGATTAATTGAATAAAAGTTTATACTTTATTATTCACTCTTCTTTATTTTTGCTTAAGTAATTTGCATGCTTTGTTAATTGCTAAAGTACATGAACTATAGACAAATTAGATAATTGCTCTATCTAATTGCATGCTTTGTTTCGCCTCTATTATTCTCCACTTGGTTTGAATTGCGTGTTTAATTTAACTTGTTAAATTTGTAATCTGCCGAATCCAAGGGTAAGGATTGTAGAGTTTTGAGAGCTGCGTCTTGCATACAGACTTTCCTTGGCAATTTTTCGCATTGAGTTCTTGTTTTCACGAGTTGAAATCAAGCGTTCACATCATCTAATTTCAACCCAATGCTTTAATTATATGAAAATGATATTTAGAGTTGTTTAACAGTAATGTATTTTTTTTTTTTTTTTTATAACACGAGATGAGACTGTCACAGTACAATTAGAGACTTTTCACGGTATTGATGTACAAAAATATAGAGAGGAGGTGAAAACCAACAAGAAAGGGGAAATTTTTTGTTATTAATATTTTATATAGAACATTATAATTAGGATTTATAATTTCGTAGGGTTCTTTTAACTTTGTCCCTCGCTCATGAAATACCTAAACTAATTAGTTTGTAGAAGCTACGCATAATGATTAAAACTTGATTTATGAGAATTTTCAACTGGATATAGTTTTATCTATATAATATGTAATTGAAGAATTTCATAACGAAATTATAATACGGGTTTTAATTGGATAGCGGTATATGAAACATATCTTGACGGCGCCTTAAAGCGCTTATGGTATCATTATGAATATATAAACCAAAACTTTTTCCATATATATATATTTATTTATTATAGACAGTAATAATAATGAAGACAAAGACGGTGGGCCTATATATACCAAGATAATTAAGAGCATTTTAGACAAATTTTCAAAGCTATTATTTCCTTGATGTACAACAAAGAATTGAAACTTTTCACATCAAACTAACAATTATAGGCAATGTTCAAAACTTCAATTTGTGTTGAGTCTTATAGTTGTTTTGGTTTTTATAGAAGTCTAATATCGCTACAAATTAATTTAGCTCAACACGCAAAAGTTATTAAGTAAGGTTGAAGAAAGAATCGTTTACATTATTTTTGAGCATATTTATTGAAAATCCCCCTTAACTTCTTGTTTCAAATCACTTCTTTTTTTTCAATTTGTTGCAATTAAGAGGATAAAAATGGTCTTTCAATACTTGTCTCCATTGTTTCTTTATGATGTCAACTAAGTGGTGGGAATCTGAATTATAGTAGTGGATAAGTGGGCATGTCACTGATTTACCATTGATAAACTACCTGATGTTCATATGCCAATTGCATAATTTTGTTGCACAATTAAGGGGAGGACTCTCCTAGCACGCCTTATTTGGTTGCTATTTAAGGCACGTCTTGATCATGACTTAATATAAATCAAGACTAAGATACATATGTCAGCTAATTTATCACAATTTTTTTTATAGTAACTGATGTAACGTGTGATTATTCATTATATTTTATAAAATAATTATTAATATTACATTATTAACTAATAAATGCATGTTACATCATTTGCTATGTGATGAACTACTTGACACACGTATTACTACTCATACATCATATTGGAGCACTATATCCACTGAAAAACATCTCCTATCATACTTGGGACACAATATTGGGAATCTCACCGTTGCTATTGAACACTACATTGGAGACGTGGACGTATACACACTAAAGAATATTTTTGATGAATGACTAATTTGATGTATATGTAATAGAATTGGCAAATATTAAAATGGCTGGCTCGACCAACCATCTTTTAAGTGTAACTAATTGGATAATTTCATGATAAGTAGCCAGATAATTAAGAATATTCAGGGCCTGTAAGTGTAAATATATAGCTTGATTAAACTAGAATATGTAACTAGATAATAGTATTATAACTAGAGAAAATATATGCTACACCCTCTGTTCTATTAGAATGATTCATTTTAAAAAGAGTAATGATACACTCCTCAAATAATATTCTCAACTTTCTTAACTCAAGTGAGGTGTCATGCATTCATTGGATACACTTTTATAAAATAATTATTAATACTACATTATTGACCAATGAATGCATGACACCTCATTTGAGTTAAGAAAGTTGAGAAAATTACTTGAGGAGAGTATCATTACTCTTTTGAAAAATATCTTTTGTTCTAATAGAAGAGTCCATTTTTAAATTTTTTTTACTTCTCTTACCCTCACTAATATAATCACGTGTAGTCCACAATTAATCTACACTTAATAAGTAAGGATATAAATGGAATAAAATGTGTTAAATTAGCTAATTTAGCTTTTGTACATTTGTCAAAGTGGATCCTTCTAACGAACGAAGGGAGTCTTATTTTTGTTTTTTTTAAAAAGACCACTTTAAATTTTTCTGAATTGTAAGGTATAATAATTAAAATAAATAATTTAACACTAGTTTCTTTCTTATATTCTTACTTGCTAAGTATATATTAATTGTTGACATACACTATCGTATTAGTAAGGGTATAGAGTGTAAGAGTAAAAGGAAAAAAACAACAACAACAACCACAATACTCTTTTATTAAGACATTTTAATTTTGTTTTCAAACATAACTCTTTATATGAAACATAAGTGTGTATTGAAACAATTGTTTGGTCTATTGAAACACGTTTAATTTTTTACAATAATAAGAATTTGCATGTAACGGTTTGACGGTTTAACGATGCACGTATCGATTTAGTCTCCTATATCGCGTATTGAATTTAGTTTCTGATTAGTTGAGTGTAACTGCTGATATATCGTGATTATAAATGTAGTTATTAAAGTTTCGCGTATCGAGTTTAGTCTCTGATATGTCGTGTATTGAGTTTAACACGTGATATATCAATTTTAGCTGTTGATATATTGCGGTTATAAGTTTAGTTAGTCAGGTATCACGTATTAAGTTTAACTTATGATGCATCGCTTATTGACTATAACCCATAATGTATCGTGATTATGGGCCTGTTCTTTTTGGGCGTTTTGAAAATAATTTTGAAAATAAGTTTTGAAAAATAGTTTTATAATGTAAGAAGTGTATTGAATATGTAAAAAGTAGATGCTGAATAGTAAAAAGTTGTATTGGAAATGATTAAATATGATTAAAATATATTAAATTTATTGTTAAAACCAAAACCGTTTTCAAAACGAAACAAAAAGAACAGGCCCATGTTAAAATATAAATATTACCGGTATCTAGTGAGCATATTAAATTTAACCCCTAATGTACTTCGGTTATGTAAAATGTGTGTATTAGCTATTATGAGAAAATTACATATATCAAATTTAATCTATAATATATTGTCTGTCAAATCGTTAGACCGTAGAGTTAAGAATCCCCTTTAAAGATAAATATGCATGTGATTATTAACATGATAAATGTACTTCAAAATGCTTTTCTCAAAC
The DNA here is from genome assembly GCA_016801395.1 of Leptodermis oblonga. Classification (NCBI taxonomy): domain Eukaryota; kingdom Viridiplantae; phylum Streptophyta; class Magnoliopsida; order Gentianales; family Rubiaceae; genus Leptodermis; species Leptodermis oblonga. Next base: position 11,659,565 of record CM028759.1, read on the forward strand.
ACATTTTGAGACATAATATTTTACATGACAAAAAAAGTAATCCATATAATATTTTATATTTTATTTATAACACGCTTCAAATTAAACTTATTTCAAAAGGTAATACTGTATATAAACGCCCTTAAAAAGTAGGCGTCCCAAACACATTTTGAGACCTAGTATTTTACATAACTAAAAAGTATGGCAATTTATATTTAACTCTCCAATGTTGAATCAAATTACTAGTTAGTCCTTGTGGTTCAAAAAGTTACAAATATAGCCTTAAACCATTCGAAGTTTTTTTCATTGGTGTTTATTTTTTAAAACTAATAGTAAGGGTGATATCAAGTTCAGTCGAGCTGAAATTTAGAGTGTTAAAACTTTAATCATTTATTAAATAATCGAGTCTAAAATTCCAATCATGCTTGTTTATTTGTGGAATAAATGAGTTCAACCTGAACTTTTACAAGTTGATCATGAACTTGTTTGTGAAAGTTCATCTTCGTTCTCAATTATAACTAGGACTATGTCAATCATAAAACATATATATATATATATATATATAGAAAAATATTAGATGGTTAATAACCACCCCGTCATTGCTGATGTGGTGGTTATTAATCCATTTAAAATTTGACAAGTTGATGAAATTTAAATGAATAACCAGGACACCTATTTTGAAAGGCAGTGGTATATTTATTAAAAATTGTGACTCACTAAATAATTAACACTTGTTAATTTTTAAGTGGGTGAATAACCACCACATCAGCAATAATGCTGATTGTTAACAAGCCAATATTTACTCATTCACTATATATATATATATAGACTCGGGAAATTATCTTAGAGAATGATGTGGCAACCACTCGGAAAAAAGTTATTGAATAAATACAATTGAATCTGTCTAACAGTTATTGCCACGTAGATGTCACATAATTTCCTTTGAGAATTTCCTAAATTTTTATCACTGTAGGTATTATTTTTCATATTTTAAATTTTATTTAGAATGCATTATAAGTTAAACATATTTAAAAAACGTATCACTCTACACGCCCTCAAACATAACATCGATACAAGTTGGAATTCTATTCCTCCTATTTTATAACACAAAAAAAATCCATGTTAAAGTGCTTTCGGATAAGTTGAATGAAAGCAAATGTTTCCTTAAAAAAAAATAATAAATACACCAAAAGAAGCATTCACCGGAAAGGAAATTAAATGAAAATAATACTGATGGTTATTGGTTAAAAACCTACACTGAGAAAACTCTTGATCATATACATATATGTCAATTCCTAAACATCATTATTCGAAGTGAAAATTACAATTTAACATTTATAATCACTCACATTTTTATAGCTTGTAAGAATATACTCTCAGCTCTGTCCCACTCAAAGAGTTTACTTTCAAAAAATAAATCTTGTCCCATTTAAAGAGTTCATTTTGAATTTATTTATATTACATACCCTTACAAAATATTACAATGTGTGGTTCACAATTAACCATTGATTTTAAAGTAAGGATATAAGTAGAAAAAACGGTAGTAAATTACTTATTTTAGGTGTTGTACCTCACAACCTATAATAAGTTGTACACATTTCAAAGTAGACTCTTTGAGTGGGACAGAGAGAGCAATTATCGGACAACTCAATAAATCATTCGGAACATGACTTGGCGCGCGGGAATGAGAATGGGGTAAAATGCATATCTGATTCTCAAGACTAAATTTTTTTGTTTGGTGCGTACATAAATTTATTAATTTAAACTATTATATCATCTACAAAACAATTTAAAATTCTTTTAACGAGAAATTTATCTATTTTCGAGTATTAGATCGATTGCCTCATTCCCATTCCTGCGGACTAAGCGACCCTAAATATAGAATGATCCAAACTTTATCAACGATCTCAATCATCTTTGATCAATAACAACATCCCATGCACCCGCACACATATGGAATAACTTCTCATATGTTTTTAGGCTCTAACATTACTAGTGTTCCCTGTTTAGTCATTATCCCCAAACGAATCATCATCAATTAAACTAACATGGCTGTGCCCATTATGGAACAAAGACCTTCACGTTACTTTTGTCTCAAACCCCTTCGCAAAAGTCGAGAATCCCAATTCGATACACATTAAAAACATCAAAATCCACAAAAAAAATAAAATAATAATAATAATAAAAATTCTAAAACCCTTAATCAATGGCTTAAATTTCTTGGAGAAATTTGAAAAAGGGAGCAGCGGAGGTGGAAGCGCGGAGGGCGACGGCGACCAATCGCCACCGTTTTCAACGTTACGTTGGCGAAAGGGGAAGACAAGCGGATCTCCATGTGATGATATCGATGGCTTTTTCATAAGCGGGCGGGCCCCGCCTGGAACCCCACCCACCCGCAACAAAGAACAAAGAAGTCCGATAATTGGCGGATACTCCGCCTCTATCAGTGCCCATGTGTTGCTCATTCAACCACGACAAGTGGCGCTTCTGCCATGTCAACGTGGCGGGGTCTTTTTGGCCTTTCCAAAATGAACCCCTAAACTATTCGTGTTTCTAATAAATAAAAGTTTGTTTTGACAAAAGACTAAAATAATAATTTGGGTTCTTACCACCTATTTAAAAAAAAAAAAAAAAACTGAACAATTTATGATAATATTTTTTTTGAAGATTTTGAAGCTGCGGCGATTTTTGCGGTTGGAAAATTCTACGAATTTCAAACGAATTAATAAAGATTACCCTCGTGGAAGATCTCAGATTTTCTTATTTTGGGCGTTGTTGTTGTTGAGATAAAAGTCATAGAAGAATGACAGGTGATTTTGGTTTTAATTAGTTTATTTTTGACAAATTTGGTTTATTAGGCTTAACAAATGTATTTGTTAATTTTTTGTAATACTTTTATTAGTATGGAAGTAAAAATGTACAACAGCTAAACTAAGTAATTTAATTGACATTTTTTTTTATGGTATTACTTTTTAAATGCTCATTAATTCAAAACCACATATTCGTAAGAGTGTGAAAAGTAAAAAAAATAAAAACAAAACCTTTTATCGAATTTTTTAATTAAAATACAAACAAAACTTTTTTTCTAATGAAATGACAGAAAAAGTATGTTACACATCAACTCTTCTTATCTATTTATTTATTTCGTTATTTTTTGTTTAGTATAGAAACACTTACATGTTTTGGATAAGGTTGAGATGGCGATAAGAAAAAAAGACCTTCTAACTTTAAAGTTACGTGTTCAAACTAAATAAATTTTTTTTAACAAAATAAAAATAATATGATTACATGCTAGCAATATGATATATCTTAAGAAAGTCAAGAAGATAATTATTTGTTTACCATGAGTTTAATGAGTATACATATAAAAAATATATAAATGAATTATTTATGCTTTTGTGGTATCTTTTTTAGCATTAAAAATTGGAGAATTATGTAGCTAAAGGTGGAATATTGTTGGCCTCCCTGTACGTGCTTTTCATTTGGCGTTGATTTTTTGAACAAAACCATGTGCAACAGGAACATCACTAATACGTACGTCATTTTCCTGGATCGATTCATGGGATCATCGGATCAAAGTCCATTAATTAACACTCCGCATCTACTTTTTCGTGTCGAAATCGTCAAGAGTCTCATCCCGCATTATTTAACACACAATACATACAAAATATATGAATGAATTTCCAAAAAAAATAAAAGAAAAAGTAACGAGCCAGGTCTCCGATATTCATAATGAATTACTCAAAAGTCAAAATTTTAAATTAATATACTTTTGTCTGTTTTCATCATTTTAATGCTTGTAGTAATGATAAAAGATTAAAAAAAAAAAGAAAAAGGAACATAATAGTAAGAAAGACTCTAAGGTGTAGTGACACCATTTTCATACAAGTAAAAATGGCAGCAGTACACAGATGATCCTCCCTAATTCAGTCTTTCCCTTCCCTGACGATTCCCTAATTTTCGTATTGTCAAGAGTTTTATCTCGCATTGTGTGAGACATATTAATTGTGGTTAGACAAATTTTCGTCATAAATATATATATATATATATATATTGTTGAAAACGTAGCCCTCAAGTAGTCAAGCATGTTGCCCTAGAATGGGGTTATTTGTTTCATTAATTTCCCGGTACATGTCTGCACCGTTTGCATTTATGCGGATTATTTCATTATTTTATGCTAAGAATGTTTCTACCTTTCTTCACTAGGCAATTTTTTTCAAATGTTTAGCTGGCAGAATTAAACATTCCCTGCATTTTAGTCTTACGATTTTGCGTGTGTATGTTTATATACGTTTGTAACCGGAGTGAGGATCATATGTATAAGATATCGTGTTCAATAGTGTGTAAGCGAGTGAAATGACGTTGTTCTACTAATTTAAACTGAAATGAACATAATATTTTGAGCAAGTAATCTCGTATCGTGTTAGTTGCGATGACTTGAACACCAATGACTTTGAGTGGGTTCTATTTGCATATATGATCACAAAATGACAATATATGTATAGTTATAGTTACATAAATATAAAAAAGTTTACGAGTTAAATTGATAATAGAAATAATTAAATATGTAAAATTATGATTAAGATGTGTAGACGCGAAAATCTGATAACCCAAACATGACACAAATTGTCACAGCTAATCATATGGAGAATAGTGGGCAGCATTATAAAACGACCTTGACTAAACAGCTACCTCTCAAAGTCGAAGGCTCGTTTGATTGGTGGAAAAGAAAGGAAGAGTGCGAGGCATATATATGCATGAAATGGAAAGCATCACAAAGTAGAAAAGTTCCCACCACAACCCAACTCTTAACGAAAATAGACAACAATAACATACTTATACTACAAACTGTCGGTGCTTAATAACAACTTTTTTCTTTCTTTTTTTCAATAATCTAAATATTACTCCCTCCGTTCCATTATAAGAGTTAACTTTTTAATATTGTTTTTAATATTATAAAGTGGATTCTTATAATGAAACAGAGGGAGTACTAAACATCCTATCTATTACACTGTGTGGCCGGGGACTTGGGGTCCGAAAGATAAGAAATAAGTTGCACGAACGTTTACAAAATTTTGTCAATCCATGTATGAATACCCACAAAATTCTTCTAACCTGTGTGAAAAATTAACAGAAACATGCAAATATAAAAATCGAACTTCCGACTTCCATGTGGCTGTCTTGTTTCTCAACTACTTGGACAACGACTAATTTTAATTTTAAGTAGGGCTAATCTTTTGATTGCTAATTGCAATTGATTACCATGAACTTTATTGTAAAATTCAGTGAAGGGATTATATAATTAGTTATATATACAAACGTACCATTTGCACTTGAAGACGTACGACAACAAATGTGGTTCAATTTATTGACAATTAATCAATTAGTTGCAAATGGGACCTCGCAATAAGTCATGAGATTGTCCAAATTATCACTCTTCCTTCCACTAATTTTGTTTTCAAATTAATTTTATTTAAATGGCTTCGTTGCAGTCTTCATATCTGTGAAAGATAAGAATATAATATAAGTTCTATAATGTAGAAAAAATGAAAAATGGTATACCTTTTTTTTAATGAAGGGCCGTCTGTTGGCTTTGTATAATAATAGTTAATCTCATCATTATGCATTTGGGATTGCATTGTTGGCATCATACTGTCATGCTATACTTTAAATCATATGTCCTTTGGGGTTCCTCTGGATAATTTAACCATATATTTCATCCGTCTTATTTAACGAGTTCACTTATAGAAAAAATATTATTATGGGTCCATAAATACAACGCATGAAATAAATAATTTAACATCATATTTCTCACTTATACTAGTAACTATATGTAATGTAAACAAATTTAAACTGAACTTTTTAATGAGACAATAATTATTTTTGAAAGTAGAATTTTCAAGTGTGACGAGTAGTTAGTATTCATAAGGCAAGATACGTCCAACAATATAATTAGTAATGGTATGGGAAGATTAAATTTTGGTCCTCAACATTTGACTATATTACATGTCGTTTTCTAAAATTTTAGTATATTTCATTTTAGGGTTAGACTACAATTCTGTTGCGGAACAACACAGTGGGTGCCTATACAATGACCATTTCAATAGTATTAGTAAAGCATCATAAATAAATTTTCAATGATTTAATGGTTCCATAATTGAACTATAGTATTTTCTTGTATTTTATTCTTTGTGAAGGGACTGAGGTTAGATTTTAGGGGCCACAATGGTACTTTAATTCCGACAAGGGTATGTAATTTTAAAATAGCATTCTTATCCCTATGAGGATCAGAATGTAATTTACTAAAGTTTAACAAAGCTCATGTAATTTAACAGAAAATTAGAGATCTAGGTGTAATTTAATTAATAGACATAAACTACTTAAAGTTCTATTTCTAATGAGACTAATTAAGGGAGTAGAATATAACTAATCTGCAGTATAACGAAATCGTAGAGGGAATAATATGACATGCGATTAAAACATAAAATTACTATCTACCTAAATATTATCTTATGATCATTAATGGATAATTTTGTCTTGTAACACATACCTTGTTATTCACTTTGCACTTCTATAATTTTATTTTTCATCGCAATATATATATATATATATATATTCAAAACCAACCATTTAATTAGGTCTTAGAAAGATATTCTAGTCTTTTCTATATTATCCCTCTTTTGAGGTCATTTGAAAATTGGATATTAATTTCTCCCTCCTCTTCTTGACTACTGGTATGAAATTTCAAAAGGGTTGTTCCAAGACTCAATCCTTTTGTCTTCGGTTTGAAGTTTTTGGAAGATATGCATGATTGGGGACACAGTAAAGGTTAATTGACGGCATTAATTATTCAATTCAAACGGCAGTATTCAAATTAAAGTCCATAAATTAAGGGTTTTTTTTTTTTATAAATTTTTTAAAGGAGGGGCACAATACGAGGATTTATTAGGGGAGTCACCCATCCTAGTATTACTCTCGTCCAAGCACACATAATTTCGGTATTCTGATAGGATCCGATGCGTTAGTGCTGGTATGATCGTACCCCAATAAATTAAGTTAAAATAAGTATTTGAACAAATATTTTACAAAATGTTATCTGAAAACAGGTTTTATAGAAAAAAATTTTAGTTAATCATAAAATATTAAAATAAATTAACTAAAATCAAATAAATATCTATAAAATAATGAAAATTTTAAAAAATATTTAATTCAAATTTTTGTATATTTTTTATTTATAAAATAAGTGTCTAAACACATTTTTATTATTAAAAAAAACTCTAAAAACTTTTTATTAATTTTAAATAAAAAAAAAACTTGTCCAAACGAATCTAATGGTACATTTTATTCCTAGTTCCTACATCTGACGTTTTAATCTTGAAAAACACATGCATTCTTTTTGTCTTGAGTTTTGAGTTATCTACAAATAGCATGCCTAGGAAAGCAATGATTTGGAACGTGAGACCAAAATAACACCAACAAATAAATGAGTCCCTCACCCTCATTATTTGATGTACAAATACCCTTTCTTACGCAATAAATAAAAATTCAATTGCCGCCCACATCATTATTTCTCCCTTCAAAATTCACATGGCAGCTTAATATAAGTCTAGGGGTACTCAAATTAGTCAAATATATTGATTGACATATTAAAATATAATTTATATTAGGGTTGCTAAACTCACGAGAGTACGTCTTTAAATATAATGGGATACAATTGTCGCTACTACACGTATTCATTCATTATGGACACCTTTATATCATGTTCAAGAATAAATACTTATAGTCTTATACACTATTGTTAAGAACTTATACACTAATTCTAAAAAATGACATTGTTCCAATCCATAACCTATATATATAGAGTATGTGAAGGAAATGATTATTAATTAATTAGCATAAGTCACACATAACAAAGTTTGAATACTTTTCTACCTTTCAAATTTATATCTTAAGTGGACCATATATGAAAGAGTATTTATATCTTTTGGATTAGAATATGTGGGGAGAAAAATTATCTTTTATTTCTTACCGAATAAATTTTTAAATACTTTCCGATATTTAATAAAAGATAAAAAATACCCCGATATTGGAAAATTAATTTATATTTTCTAAATTTGTATGAACATTTCAAAATATCCTTATTGGGTAAAATTTTTGTCCGAAATTTAAGAGTAATTTTATCATTTCATACAAATTTGAAAAGGTATTTTTATATTTTCAAAAAAATTCCATCATGTATATATTAAAAAGTGAATACATCATCAAAAAAAAAAAAAAAAAAAGTGAATACAACATTTGCACATCATAAATCTTCATCATCATTTATGGGAGTGGCTTTAATGCATGCTATGAGAGAGATAAGTTGTAAGCAAGGCCTTTTTAGTTTTTCCAAGTGGGGTTAAAGCTCGAGAAAGAAAGAGACAAAGAACCCAATAAAGGGAAAAACAAACCAACAAAATAAAGAAAGAATCAATATAATTTCGAACATTTTCAACAATTATCTTAAACAAGTCATGTTTTTTTCAAAAATTTTAAAAAATTATTTTGGTAAATTATTTCTTAATTAAAAAGTTATATAAGAAATGATGAAAATAATTATGATATACTCCTTTCGGTTCATAATAAAAGTCATTTTAGAGTTTTTAAAACAAATTAAGGGTTGGCTATTGTAATTTATTACTACTAGAAGTTTTGGAGTTTTAATCCATTTAATACCCCGTATATATCAATAATTTCAATTAATACTCCATTAAATCATTATTAAGGCATTAAAAATAATCACTAATTCTAAAAAAGATAAGTTAAGATAAGGGTAAGTAGATAACTACGTCATTTATTTTGAAAATTGTTACTCCCTCTAAGACAACATCTATTATGAACCAGATGAAGTATTAGATTTACCGTAGAAACTAAAAATGCAAACAAAAATAATGAAAATGAACATGCTCACTACTTATTACATTCACTGCGCCAGATAAAATAATGTGTAACCAACTATACTTTGGGGATGACTGCTAATTTTGGAGAGAAATGAATATGTATAGACTCAAATAAAAATAAACTTTAGTTCTACTTTTTACTGTTGATTTGTTATACTATTTTTTAAGATACGTTTGGAATAATTTGTACTTCTCATAAGCCATCAGCAGACTTGACACTCTGACTAGCTTAACGGCAAAAACTACCACAGTGGAATCTCCGTAAAACCAGTAATCACGAGGCCCCCCAGCCGTGGTCCCCACCTGTTTAGTTTAATCACGCCTCCTTCCCCGGCTTTTTTTCCCCCTTTAAAATCCCCTGCATTTCTCCCACTCTTCTTCATCCAATCCAGAATTTCTCACTACCCCACTGAGAAGAACAGAGAAACAAAAACCATGGCGGCAATCCCTTCAAATTTCTCCCTCATTTTCTTCACTTTCTGCATTCTAATCCCATCCCTCATTGCCTCTTCCTCACCGGTCCAGGACCCAGAAATCGTCGTACAAGAAGTCCAAAGGTACATTCATTACAGCATTCCTCTGTTTTTTCCGCCATTGATTTTATTTTTTATTTTTAATTTTCCGACATTATGTGACGGTTTTTTTGTTTGGTTAATGTAGGAGCATTAGGAATGCGACGAGGGCCAGGAGGAACTTGGGCTATCTCTCGTGCGGTAGCGGAAACCCGATCGACGACTGCTGGCGGTGCGACGCCAACTGGGAGCAAAACCGCCAGAAGCTGGCGGATTGCGCGATTGGGTTCGGGAAGAATGCGGTCGGCGGCCGTGACGGGAAAATATACGTGGTGACGGATTCCGGCGACGACGACCCTGTCACCCCGAAGCCCGGAACCCTCCGGTATGCGGTCATCCAGGACGAGCCCTTATGGATAATTTTCTCCCGGGATATGGTGATTCAGCTAAAAGAAGAACTGATCATGAACTCGTTCAAGACGATCGACGGCCGTGGCGCTAGCGTGCATATTGCGGGTGGTCCTTGCATTACTATACAATATGTGACGAATATTATTATTCATGGGGTTAATATTCACGATTGTAAGCAAGGGGGGAATACTAACGTGCGGAGCTCCCCACACCACTATGGGTGGAGGACTTTATCGGACGGCGATGGGGTGTCGATCTTCGGTGGAAGTCATGTTTGGGTGGACCATTGTTCGTTGTCCAACTGCCGCGATGGGTTGATCGATGCGATCCAAGGGTCGACAGCGATCACGCTCTCGAACAATTACATGACTCACCATGATAAAGTTATGCTTTTAGGGCACAGTGACACTTACTTTCAGGACAAGAACATGCAAGTCACCATTGCTTTTAACCACTTTGGAGAAGGCCTGGTTCAAAGAATGCCAAGGTAAACTACTGGTATCCTGTAATTTGTTTAGTTAAAAGAGTCGTGTTTTTAGTGGTTCAGAAGTAAAATTTAAGAACACTTTTTTGTTTGGTGCAGATGTAGACATGGATACTTTCATGTAGTGAATAACGACTATACTCACTGGGAAATGTACGCGATTGGAGGAAGTGCTTCGCCTACAATCAATAGTCAAGGAAACAGATTTCTTGCTCCGGATGATAGGTTCAAAAAGGAGGTACGGAATGATCCGAATCTTCTGTCTCACTATTTGTGTATGATTTTTCAGAGGGACTCCATTTGTTAATTTATTGCCAACCATGCTTTCAACTTTATATCATTTTCATAATGGTTAACATCAATGACCAGAAAACTACTCAAGAATCACTGTTCTCAGCACATGCAAATATTAACTATAATAACTGTTCTGTTCTCTTATGCCACTTCCACAAATCATTTCAATTTATTATTTTTTTTATAAAAAAAATCCCTACTTAATTTAATGCATTTTCTTCAACTTTTGAGCTGCCAATTGACAAATTGATTCCAAATTTATTTAATTTTATTTATAGGTGACAAAATATGAAGATGCCCCAGAAAATGAGTGGAAAAATTGGAATTGGAGGTCAGAAGGAGACCTAATGTTAAATGGTGCATTTTTCACCCAATCTGGTGGTGCGGGTGCATCGAGTTATGCTAAGGCCTCAAGCTTGAGTGCAAGGCCATCTTCCCTTGTGAGTTCTCTCACCACAGGTGCGGGTGCACTGAGCTGCAAAAAGGGCTCCCGCTGCTGATTATAGCCTCTGAAGATTGAAATTTGCAGAATGAGGACCTAGACTATATATATATTCCAGAATGGTCTGGTCTAGTTTCAGGGTTCAGCTTTTTAGATTTACTACAAGTCAAAACTAGCTACAAGAATCTGGAGAAGAAAAGAACAAAAGGAGGGAGTCAAAGAAATGCCTAGGAAGCTGCCTAGATTATAGTGCTTGCTTGATTTTATTTTTCACTTTTTTGTCTTTTTTTTTTTTTTTGGTTTTTACATTCTTTTCTTTTTATGTCCCTTTTTGACATTTAATGTTGTCAAGAAACAACCTCAGCCTGTTGATCTCTTAACCCATTCTATTGAGATTGGTTGAGAAGAAAAAGCAAGTGCATGATGTGTTGATTATATATATATAATTATTTATACTTAATTAATTAAATTTGAATTTAGTGTATTTATTGATTTCTGTCTTTTTAATTTATGCCTTTAAATTAATCTTCTATAATTTTCTTCGCATGTTTGTTTATTTAAGCCATTTCTTGATGTGATATGTTGCAAATTAATTAACTTTAAACCTAACAATTGATTGATTTAGAAGAAGGTTTTGCATGTTACTTTCCAAATTAAGTCATTCTTGATAAGATGTTGCAACTTCCAAAATGTAATGCTGGTGCAAAATTTGGGTAGTTAGCAACTAAATGTTGATTTTATGTAATTAAAGCAAGGTTACTATTGCAATTTTTAACACTATTTTAAGTTTCAAATTTGATAACTAAACTCTCTAAAATACAAGACGTAGTAAAACCACAGAGTTTCTCATAAAACTATGTTGTAGTTTTAACTTTGAGCATAATAATGCACGGTGTCCCGAAAAATGATCATCAACATCCATGAAGCATTTTAAGAAATTAACAAGTCAAAAATGAATTTTTCCTTTTTGAAAAAGAAAAATCAATAGCATCAAAATGATTTGACTAACTACTACTACCAAAATGCAATAAATATTTTTTCTACCTAAAAAAAACTTGTAACTACTCATGGTTGACAAGGAATCAAAACCAAAACAAGAAAAGTCCAAAAGAAGAACTAACAGAATTCAAATAAAGACAAGCGGAAATCTTCAAGAAATTACCTACCAAATTGAATTTGGGTAGGTAGTGAAGAGAGAGGAGTTGGAAGAAAACACAATTCTTCCGACTTCAAGTTTTTTCAACCACACAAAAATACGTGATTAAGTGGTTTAGTCATAAATAAATTTAACGCAGATCGAAATAATCACGAGATAGAAAAATTTAAGTGTAAAACCCCGAAACTATATTTATAAACTGCCTCCTACTTTTAACTTTCTTGCCCAATGTATACTGTTTCTCATTAACCTTAATTCTCATGAACTGTTTATAGAAAAACCTCGTCCCCCTTTTTGTTTTCAGTCACAAATGAAAATGGTAAGGTCTCAACTAAATTATATGTTCCATTCTATTTTCCTTTTCATTTTCATACATTGTTTTCTTCCCAATAATTTCCAGAGGGCTGTTTAGACAATTTTGAGTAAATTAATATCGATCATAAACCTCATGTGTTCGGTCGGGTTGAGGGATTAAAATGGCGAAACTAATATTTTCTTTTTAGGTTAATTATTATTATTCTATTTAAGAGGTGATTTTTAAGATCATCTCACAAAATATTGTACATGGAAATTCTTGTCCGTCCTAAATATATAGGTGAATATTTAAATGTCTCGAGATTTGAACAAATGTCAATATGAATCTCGTAATTTCAAAAGCATCAAACATTCTCCGATTAACTTCTTTATAAAATAGTCGTAATGCTTTTTTTAAAGGTATTTATGTCAATAGTCGCAATGCGGTAAGAGTTTTCTCTTCTTCTGTGTTTTTATGAGATTGTGTTTTATTACTAGCATGAAGAATTTTTTCTTTTTTTTACTGGTAAAATATTGTGATATTCATAACATATATAACAAATTAAATATATTATTGAATTTGTGTGATTTTGATGGGACAAAGAAAGGCAAAAGGATTGCACATGTAGCGATCATCTTTTAATGTAGCTGTCATTTTAGAGGCCAAACCGGCCGGATCAACATTGATTATTGGAGATTCATCATTTGCTCAACCATATGGAAGAAGGAATTCCAAATAAATTAGGGATAAATTATCAAAGAAAACCCAATGATTTTGTCTAATTTACTAAATAAACTTTAAAATTGTAGAAAAATTATCGAATGAATCGTGTAAGGTCTGTTTTATAAAAGCGAGTTTTGAGATTTCAGTTCACTCGAAAATTTGTTTCGTAATTTCTTGAAACTTTGGAATTCGATTGGTGGTTTTTTAGGAGATATTTTAAAGCGGATTTGATAATTTCAACAAACATTAGGGAAATTTCGTAATTTTCCCAAGAAATTAATTTGGAGGTGGTCAATGGTCTACCTTACAAGCTTTTGTAATTGGTCTTCTTCCACCGTTTCTGGACTTAAATGCTTTGCTCTACTTTTACTTTTTCGATTTTTGCGTTGAATCAGTTGAAACTTGATAGTGAAAAGGAAAAAATTGAAATTTGCAAGATGAAAACAACAATGAAAAGTTAGAGTTGGGTGAATCCGTCAATATAGTTTTGAAAATTATAAATATCTTCTTGAACTATTTAAAAGTTTCGGTTTCTGTTACTTTTTTGACTAATAGTAAAGGTAATACCAAGACGAGTTGAGTTGAGATTTGAAGTGTTCAAACTCTGGTATGATCGTTTATTAAATAATTGAGTCTAAAATTTCACAATGTTAGTTTATTTACTAAATAAATGAACTTGAACCGAATGTTTACCGAGTCGTTCGATTCACAGAGATCAATTTTGTAATTATGATCAAATCATGAGGAGGTATTGGTGATTTTTAGAACCACATGAATTGATTTGTAATTTGACAAAATTTTGAGGGAGGTAAATGTACTTCGTCCATGAGATTATGATAGAAATTTTAGTTAAAAAATGAATAGCGAAAGAGCAACATTCAGGAGATGATACCGTATCTCTTAGAAGTTTTATGGGCTAAAGTGTAATTCTACTCATTTTTAATTAAGCGATTCATTAAGAATTATTTTTACCTTGATTAGTTTGAGGAAAAGAATCCAAATACAACAAATATACACAGATTAATAAGATTCTTAACCACTCTCCCTTTGGCGCTCAACAACCACTTTGGCTAGAGCCTCCGAGTTGAGGCATACTTACGGGAGTATTTCATATTTCTACCGCGAAGGCAATGTGATGGTTGATGAACTGGCTCAATATGCAAGTCTAACGGTAGTCACAGATATTTATGTCCACTCCACTCTCCCTAGAAAACTAAGGATTTGGTAGTTTTGGATGGTAAGGGCTTCCCCTACTTACGAAATTAGTTTTTTAGTTAGGGCTAGTATAATGTATAGGAAGCATTGTGCATTTTGCATCACTGTATTTATAAGGTAAAACTCATTACGTCTCCCTTAGACTCTCTTATAGCGTTTTTGCCTCTTTTTAATATAGGGCCGTCAAACCTCCCAACTACTTAATATACTGTTACCAAGACAAAAAAATTCTTATGGCGTTTTTGACGTTATATTCGTACATTTTGTTTTTGTATTTTTCTATAAAAAATAGGGGATGGAGACATACAATTATATAGCTCAAGTTCATATACTAATCATGTGAAACTTCACATTTCGTGTTCTTACAGTTTTTTAATTACCTTATGAATGAGTGTGCTAAATCAAATCAAATTGTTTTTTGAAGTACAGATTTTGTGTTCATATACTAATGTAATGGTAATTTGAGAACGTTTTCTTACATCTACTCTCATCTACTCGAACGTTTATACCACTTGCAGTTAAAGTTTATGTTTTTCGTTAAATAGACAGTTTAGTCCCAAACCATGAGAGAGTAATTGGATATTTTGAAATTACAAAAAGGAAGCGGTCCATACCACAAAGAGAATACTGTATTTCAATCTAAATTTTAAAGAAAGGTAAATTGCACATATTTTCTTGGCATTTGACAAAACTATCAAGCACTCTGTAATTTTTGCTAACTACACCTCTCCCTGGTTAAAAGTGTAACAAATACTTCCATTCTTACCAAATCTCTGTTGAAAATGATGCACACAATTATATTAAGTAGACTAACTCTTAAAATGGTTTGGACCATAACACCCTCCAAATCTCCTCTCAATCGGTTTTTGTTACAACACTAGTTTTTTTACCCACTATATTAGGGAAAAACGATGAAGATGCATACCGTGAAAATTTATATCATTTCTCACAGTAACTGATGTGACAGTCACATGTAAAAATACTATCGAAGTCTTAAAATAAAATTTTTGCGGAATATTTTTACTATCCTAATCATTTTCCATTAAATAATGACGATGAAAGATTATAATTTTTTCACCCCTTGAAAAAAGAAATGAAATAATCCCTTATTTATCGACAAAAACGTTTCTAGTTTGTAAGAGCATTTCATAGTTTTGTCTTAGAGGTAAATAAAATTTACCCTAACTTTTCTAGGACAAGAGATTGAAAAATTGAAAGGGATTTATAACGAAAAGACCAGTGCGTAAACAACTAATCATGTGTAACTTTAGGAATCAAACAAAACAAAAGGAAGGAAAGATAAAGGATAGATAGGGTTGTGACATGCATACTCACATATACATAATTGAACCATGTGGAAGCCAACCACCCAAAAATTGACATAATTGGATCACTCATCACACCACTCTTCTCACTTAATTACAATTAATTTGGCCAACTATGATTTTAAAAGATTCTTTATTCCCTTAATATTGTGGGGATTCTTCCCGCAAAGCACGCTTAATCACGTGCATTAAACTCAACCGTGGGTATGAGATGCGACACAATCATTTTCTCAATGGTGATATATTTTAAAAACACTTTGATGCGTTTAGCAAGCGAGAATGGGTATTTGATTTCTTTCTAGAATTAAAATTCTCGTGCTTGGTATATATATATATATATATGAATATAATAATTTAATCATCTAAGATTCATTTAACGAGACATACATCTATTCTCGAATATGAGATGTTCTTATTTCATTCTCACGTGCCAAACACACCCAAATTAAAGCATCAATCAAGTTGGCAAAGTAAATGTTACATATATTTTTGTTAACCTACTTTAAAGGATCATATTTGAAAATGACTCACACATCTCTCTTGTATTTCTTCCGTTACATTAGAAAATTTTTGTTTCCATGATATATAACATTTTATTACTTTAAAAGTATAAATCATTTGTCACCATTTTTTTCTATTCATATTCTTATTTTTTGACTGTGAGTTAATTTTTTACCACACATAATTGGATTTGTAAAACATGAAAAGTAAAAAAAAATCAATCAATTTTTTTTCCCTGAAATGTAACTCTTTGAATTGAATGGAGAGAATATTTATCTTCTTTCTTTTAATTCCTACCAAATGATGAATTATTTAGTACGGTCATGGTATAATTCTAACTTGTACAACCTAATCCATTACTTATGACAAATGTGTAATTATATCCAACAAAATAAGGAACAGAAGTTCCATACTTATCCCTATTAATTTATTGTACGAGAATTATAGAATAATACATGTATTCAATAAGTAGTTTTTAAGATAAATTCATTCTCTTATATTTTTTTAGTTGGTCTTTGTAAACTCGATTCATCTACGTCACGATATTATTCATGAGTCACCAGAATAGTGTGTATTTTTTTTAATATTTTCAAATTGATACCAAAAAAAAAAAACAATTAATACTGATGAATAATTCTAGTGAGAGTATCACTACAAGTTTAAAAAAAAAAAAAAAAAACTAGTAATAATTTTTTTATTAAAAAAAAAACTGAAACTAACGAACAGTGTTAATGATACTCTTCAAAGAGTATACGTGCGAGTACAAGTATTAAAGAAAAACTTAATCACTCCGTTAGTGTCTTAAATTGGGATGTTATATTCATTTTGTCTCTTAATTTGAAATTATTTATTTTAGTCCCTTAACTTTAATTTTTGTTTTAAAATGATCACAAAATACAAATTATGACTATATTTGAGCGTTCTGAGTCTCCTACACCATTATTCTACTCCACTCTCTATCCCACCAATAAATTCATGACACCTGGCCAAGTCTAACTCAACTCTAATTCTAAACATCTAACAACAACAAACCGTAGTTAGGGTGGAAAAAAAAAAAAAAATTCCGATCAAGGAGGAAAAAAATCAAGCAGTAAAATTCAGGAAACATCAAGACATTGTTTAGAAGCAACACATCAAGTCATCTCTTCTCCCTCAATCTCAAACTCCAACTCTACACATCTAACAGCAAACGGTAGTAAGGGTGAAGGAAAAAAGAAAATTTTATGAAAAAAAAAAATGTAGACTTTTGAACGAGAAACGTATACTCTAGTAGACAGAAAGAAACAATAGGAAGCAAGAATACCACATAAATTGTAGCAACAACTATATATGCAGTAGCAGTAAAAAAATTTCAGCCTGCAACATTCAAGACAATGGAACATTTCCAGCCAACAATTCCATCATTAGTTTCAAACCAAAAGTCCAAAATAGAGCATCATGAAAAGATGCAACAACTCCATCAATCCGAACCAACACAACAACGTCAAAGAACAACAAAAGAAACATCTTATTGCTGATAGAAAAAGTCAGCATTGCCAAAACCCAAAAAAAGATTCCAGTGACAATCTCTTTTCTTCTCTTCGCCAAAAACAGAAAAAAAAAAAAGAAAAAGAATTACATGAGCATCAAACCCATAAAACCACATTAATAATTGCAACACAAAACAAAAGAAATTGAGAAGAAGAAGGTCAACAATTTCTATTCACCCAGCTAATCATCATCTCCATCTCCTCCACCCTCTGCATCAACCACTAGCGATTAATCATCATATTTAGCGGTCGGTCTTTTTTTCTGCCATCGGTAGCTGGATTTTTCAATAAATTAAATTGACCCGGTAGTATATTAAAATCCTTCAACTATATTGGCATGAGATTGTAGTGGCGCTAGTTCCGGACATCAATAATCCACTCACTACTCCAACTCTTTTTTGGTCGTCGGCCAATGGATTGAGACTGGTTAGGGAGGGAAAGGTTTTTGATCGGTGATTTTTCTTTCCCTTTATTCAAATTAATATTATAAAAGAAGGTCATTTACAATTCGTTTCAATTCTATATTTCCATAGTTAAGAAACTTTGAGTATTTTCTTCTCAATGTTAAAGAGCTTTGGCTTCATGCTTTGTCAGCATAAGGAAACCGTGTCTGTCGTTGTCCTTCTGCAAATAAGGAATTTGGGATTGAGGGAGAAGAGATGAGTTGATATGTTGCTTCTACAAACAATGTCCTCTAATGTTTCTTGAATTTTACTACCTATTTTGTTTCCTCCTTGATCGGTATTTTTTTTTCCCACCCTAACTACGGTATGTTGTTGTTAGATGTTTAGAATTAGAGTCGAGTTAGACTTATCCATGTGTCATGAATTTATTGGTGGCATAGGAAGTGGACTAGAATAGTGGTGTAGGAGACCCGGAGTGATATTCGAGCTACTTTTGACTAACACGTGAGTTGACTCAAGTTAAATTAATGGTGAAAAAAAATATAACATTTATTTATTCATTTTGTCTATATTAATGTGTGTGAATCTAATATATTAGTCGAAAATAGTTCAAATAGTGTCAGAATTTGAATTTCGGGACCATTCTAAAACAAAGTTTAAAATTAAGGGACTAAAATAAAATAATTTCAAGTTATAAATAACCCACACCGATAGTTTTTAACAACTTTGATAGCCAAGACATCAGGGCCCGAAATGTAGTTTGCTAAAACATCAAGGACCGGGTTGTAATTTCCCCCAACCCTCAGGGACCTAGATGTAATTTGCTCTTCTTAAATTGTACTCTCCGACAAATAAAAAAAAAAAAATTCCAAATGCCAAAACTTGAGTAAGTTAATAATCACCACGTCAACAATGCATGGTGATTACCACGTCAGCAATGACATAGTTGTTATTAATCATCTAATACAAACACTATGTAAATATTTTAATATTATTCTATTAAGCGGGCCTTTGGGGAAGGAAATGATCCAAAATATTGAAAGTGAGATCATATTTAATTTTCAAAGAGATTGGGCTTCAAACTATTGCCAAGTTACTGAAACTTTTTTTTTTTTTTTTGAAATGGCCAAGTTACTGAAACTTGGACATGAGTGTTTGGGCTTCGTAGGAAAAATAGGAACTCTCAGGCTTGTCGTGTAATACGGTGTCGTTCGGATTTCATGTTTGGCATGCTCACTGTTATTCTGCTCCATTGGGTATTGCTTGGGGAGACAGGAGTAATGATAGAAAACAAATATGATATTTTCACTACAATTTTCTTTCAATTTTTTAATTTTGTTCTTTTATATGTCATTTTGAAAGGGAAAAATATGTACTATTAATTTCCAATACTATATATATGGAAAATAGTTTTATTACGCAAACATTCAATGGCGTATGACCGATACAATACTAATTAATGTCATTATAAAAGTCACCGTTACCCGATAATTAAATAGTTCTATTACAAAATTATAATTTACTCTGTATTTCTATATGGAAATTCACTTTTTGGTACGTGGTTATATCATTTTGTCTATGTTATTTTCATAAGTTGGGTAATTTTTATGAAATATATATCAAAGCTGAAAAATTATATTTTCTTCGTTCTATTAAAAAAGTCTAGTTTCACAAATGTACAATATATATATATATATATATATATATATTTTTATGAATGTCAACGTATCTAAAATAACTAGTTTGACAATGTTTGTTCCATTCACATCTCTACTTAAATTTTAAGGTGTGGATTAAGTGTGAATCAAATATAATTATATTAGTATAAGTTCGTAATATAAAATTTTTGAAAATAAACTTTCCTATTGAAATGAACATCCATGGTGGAGGTTGCCCCTCCGCAAACGTAGACAAAACATAGGGCCAACTATAATACCATTTATCATGAATTTGATGATTAACTCACCTCATTAGGGAGAAGAACGCCAAATTTAATTTACATTGCACATGAAAGTCTCATACCTTCCATGTGGATACTAGACAATTCATGATAATTTACACTCTAATTGAAAATAATGAGGCACATATAAATTATAATGGGAATTTAATTTTCACATCATGAAATATTAATCGAGACGGTTGTATATAGAGTAGCAAGCGAACAAAAAAAAAAAAAAATATATATATATATATATATATCTGAGCAGTCCACCAAGTATAAATTCTTTTGACAGTTAAATTTTTTATTGATAATTAAATATATATATATATATATATATAAAGTTAGGAAAACAACTTTTTTTTTTTTTTTTGTTGCTACTTGAGGAATATTATCTCCAGGATGAGCTACTGCGAAGTCCTTCATTTGGATCAAAGCATCTTCAAAACAATTGGCCAGAAATTGGGGATCTGGGATTAAGTCCTTTGCCACTAACACTTGCAAAATCAGCTCTCGCACCGTAGCTCACCATATGCATTATGAGAGCCTGCCTTAAGCAAATATTAATTAATAACCACAAAAAAAAAAGAAAAAGAAAAAAAACATTACTCTTCTCGTTTCATTATAAAAGATAATTAACGCAACTATTTTTAAATCATAAATTACAACTCGAAACACAATTAATATTCTTTATTCGAGGCCAAAGAAATATCATATACTCCATCCGTATCATCAAAAGATTTTATTTTAGAGTTGTATTTTATAATTTATAAATTGTTGTACCACTATAAACAAAAAAGGAAGGAAATAATGTTTGGCGTTGATGTTGGTAATAGAAATAATGACGGAATAATTGAAGGTGAATATTATAATAAGTGGGCTTGAGGCATTTACTCTCATATAAGTAACCGGATTGCCTAATACTGCAATCTCCTCAGCTGGGCCAACTATTTTGGATATTGTGAAGCTTGTGTGACACATAAGTCTACAAAAAGCCCACGAAGCCCACTATATACATGCAAAGAAAAATAAGAAGAGCGGTCAGTAAATTAAATAGCAAAAAACAACAAAATTGATAGGCTATAACTAAATATTCCGTGATAAGTTTAGTAATTCTAATAAATGTAAAAAAGTAATTTCACATGATAAGTATACAATAATTATGATATATCAATTTAGAAAAAATTAGGTGGCTGCATGTAATTGTATGTTTGATGAGTCCATATATATATATATAATCTATATATATATATATATAGTTCTATTTATAAAATAGTTAATACTTTTAAGAGTTCTTTTTTATAAAAAAAATTGGCATAAAAGTAGTCTAAGCCTATTTTATCTTTTATCCTTTTACTTTATGTGTTTTTATTAATATAATTATTTATCGTGCAGAATTAATATACTTGTAAAAAATAAGGATATAAATAGATATAATAGTATTAAATTATTTATTTTAAATATTACACTTAAAAAATCCTATAAAATATTGTATATTTTCAAAACAATACCAATTCTATTGCAGATGAGAAAGGGTATGTTAAAAGATAATAATAATTATTTTTTGAATAGAACGAAAGGAAAGAAACAAAGAAGAAAAATTAGCTTTCTAGCTCCACCTTCGTTCCAACGATGGACGTAGCCAACACCACCATTTTGTTGGAGCAAAGGCCCTCTGGTGAGAGCTTCTTCTTGTCCATAGTTTTTGTAACTTTTCTTACAAATTGGAGAGGATTCGAACCACCACTACTCTTGTGATGATAGACAGGCAGTAGCCATGTACCAATTTGATTACCAAACCGAGAACTTAACTTCTTGTTCGATAACGCTGATAGTTTCTAACATGCATGCATATATAATCAATGATTATATATACGTAGCTAGGCAGACACGATCCTTAGGAAGTTCGGGGAAAAATTATAAAAGATATCCAATTTTTTTTCACTAAATTCAGATATCATCTATAAATTATAATAGTATTTAAAACTCTGTACATAATAAACTTAGTTTCAAATTTTTTTATAATATTTTTTTTGGTTTGAACAAATTTTGAGAAAAAAGAGAACAAAACATACAAATACAAGGAAAACAAACTAGTAATAATACTAGGTAGAAATAAAAAAAAAGGAAAATAATTATTAAAACAAAAGAAAAAGGAAAGTCTAAACAAAAATAAAGAAAAAAGAATGGGTGAAATGAGAAAAGAATTAATTTAATAATAATAATAAAAGTAAAATAAAAAGGAAAGACAAAAAATAATAATAATAATAAAAGATGGAAAAGGGAAACTAATATTACAAAAATAAATAGGAAATATGGGGAAGAAAAAAAAATTTATAAAAATAATAGAAAAAGATAAAGAAAGAGTAAAACATAAATGATGTGACGCAAAAATTACAATGAGGGAACGATGCTTCTTCGCGGCTCAATGAACTCTTGAAGACAGTAATAGCCCAATCCAAATGAAGCTTTGAGGAACCCAATGACCCAACTTGAGATGAGCAATTTGAGGGATGAACTAAGTAGGGTTGTTGAGTTTGGCAAAGAGGATGAAGCTTGATGATTTTGCCCTGCTCCGTTCACCAATTGATGATCAATTCAGAAAAGAAGCGGGGCTTTCCCCCCTGTATAGGCTCCGACGATCAAGTCAGTAATATGAAAGAGATAAACAATATAGAACAAGAGTGTTCAGAGAAATTGTAAATGAGAGAATAGCTTAAGAAATGCTAGTGAGAATTGCCAGAAATTGCTTATCGGAACTTACTTGAATGAGGCTTGTGTCTGAGTATTTATAAGCTTACTCTTGATGGTTCCGTTGGGTCATGAAGACATACGCTCCCATTTATTCTTCTTATAATGATGGTTTTTGCCGTTCCCGGAATAATGGCTTTAACATGGCTCCTTTGTCATCATTCTTCCTATATATACTAATTTTGGGGTCCTACCATGATATTTAACTGTTTTATCAATATTATCTTTATCTCAGACCGACTTATACTATACCGACCTGAGCTCCCTGTGTTTTAAGTATTTACCGACCTGAGCTTTAACACTGTTGACCGATCTAACTTCTCTAGGCTTTTACCGACCTGGGCTTATAGTTTATACTTTTCTTGACCCAATCTTTCCGAGCTGGATTTTACCAATCTAAGATTCTCAAGTTGATTTGTAACATTTTCCGACCTAAGCCTTCACGAGTCTATTAAGTCTTTAGGACCGGGCTAAGCCTTCATATCCGATCTAAAGCTAGGACAGAGACTTGGTTTTTCCAATTTTTCCGACCTGAACGTGGATCTGGGTTTCTTTATCTTTTACTGTTTCTTTGTTTTAGTTAATTGGGCTAGGCCCAATGGGGATTTCAATTTTATGCACATCAACAAGCCCCCCCAGTATTAGGTTTTACCGATATAAAACTTAATACTCTTTGGGTTTTCCGAGCTAAGACCCAGCATAAAGGATATGATTTTCTAGATTAATCCGAGCCAATTTTCCGAACTAAGCAACATACCGTATTTTTACTAAGCCGTATGTGACTAAGGCGTTTTTCCAGTATTTATCCGACATATACTTCATATAAAAACATGAAATATGACATAAAATCCGACCTACAAAGAATAGTCTCATCCGACTGTATAGTAATAATTGTAATTCCGATCTAAAGAATTTGAACAGTTTTCGGACAAATAAATGTAATCATAAATACGTACCTTTGCGTTACCCTAGATCGGGATTCCGAAGAGGCGGACCTGTCTGGACACGCCTTCACGTTTATTATAGCTATCGGTACGACTTCCAAGGCCGTTTCATGTTCTCAAAGTATCATTAATGAATGCAGCTTTTGGTCTGTCCACGTCTCTTCGATTTCTCCGAGGCTCCATTATAAAAATCGCGAGTGCAAAACATTTTACTCCCTACATTATTTGCTTTCCTGAAAAGAGAAATTTTTACCTTCCTCCTCCTTCCCTTCGCCGGAGTTTTTGCGATTTTGCCAGAATTTCGTGCCGTGTTCCAATTTTCGCAATTTTTGCTGGGGTTGTTGTCTTGTCGTCATTATCTTTCCGCTGCCTCGCCTTTTCCCCTGTTCATCTGTCTTCCATGGCCTCCGAAAAAAGCTCAGGTACCGGAGCATCGCGCCAGACTCCGGCAGAAGGTTTGCATCTTTGTCCCTTTCTTTTCTGATGATTTATTTTCCTTTCAGATCTATCCTGTTAGAGCATTTGTGTAGGATTGATTTATCCATGATTATTTGCATTGATTGCTGTAGATTCGGCTGCCACACACGAATTTAAACCCGAGGAAATAATTTCACAAATGACTATGGTGGATTTAATAAACCTTAGGTCGACCCATTATATAGATCCTTCTGTTCCTATTCGTTTACCCGAGCCCGAGGAGAGGATAAATATTACATCGGAGGGTTGGGTCGGGGTTTATGAATATCATATTAACTTTGGGCTGAGGTTTCCGACCCTAGATATGTTGAACGAAATGTGTGACTTTCTTAATACTGGGTTGAGCCAACTAGTACCTAATGCCCTTAGGTTTCTTATAGGATTCATATATGTGTGTTTTGGGGCTGGGGTTCGGCCTACGGTAGACTTGTTTTTTCAATTCTATACGGTCCGTAAATACCCTTATGGTAAATGGTGGGTGACCTTTCAGAAGCGTAGGAATAGCCCTACACTCATTACCGATTCCCCTGATACCAATAAACAATGGAGGGATAGATTTTTTATGGTAAAAGCTGAGGAAGCGAACCTACCCTGCCGTTGGTCTCAGTTTACTTTACCAGTCGAACAATCCGAGACAAGTCCGACCCCAGAATTCAATCGGACTATAAGGTATTAAAAAACTATAGTAACTCGGCTAAATATTCGGTTAAATTTCCTTCAGAGGATCTTCTTGTTTCGGCCGGGCTGAGCCAATCCCCCAATGTAGAAAGTAATGTCCCTTGAACTCTTTATTTATGGTATCCTTATCTTTCACAGCTCGGTAATTTTGATTTGTGCATATTGCTTGTTTTCAGGTAGTCTCGGTGGGTTCGGAAGGAAGAAAAAAGCCAACAAACCTGTTGCTGCTTCGGGGTCTTCCAAAAGACCAGCTGAGATCGACCTTACTGAAGAGGTCGAAGTGGCCGATCCTCCTAGCTCGGCATTGTTAACCCGGGTCGCCAAAAAGAGCAGGCCGACCCCGGAAGAAATCCAGGCAGCTAAGGCTGCTAAAGCTCCACAGTTGTTGACGGGCCCTCCTAGTGATCCCGAGCTGCCGAAGCCTGATGACCTTTGGGGACCCGTTAACAAAAGAAAGGGTTCTTCTGCTGAATGATAAAAAAGATAGGCCGATCTCCCTAGCTCGGCCCATACTTCAAGTGCACTTACCAGAACCCCTGCCTGAGGACGTCAGGCCTTACCAAGAGTTGGAGGCCGAAACTGAAAGATCTTTTGAGGAAATGGTACAGGTGGGCAACCAGCTCCGGCAAAATATGGAGCTAATGATGAAGCAGGAGGCTTTTCTTGCTTCGCACATAAAAAGGGTGAGCATCAAAGCTAAATAAATATCTGGAAATAATGGTTGCCTCGTATGACACTCTTGGATCGGTTTTTTGCAGGTGGCTTACAATTATGCTGCCACATCAAAAAGGGCAACAGCTTTGGACATCTTGGCCCAAAGTTACGAGCTGGAAAGGTCGAAGAAACCGTCCGAGGCCGTTGAGGATCTGGAGTTTCGGCTGGGGCTCGAGAAAAGCAAAATTTCAGAGCTTGAAGTTGAAAAAACCGGGCTAATGCAGCAGAACCAGGATCTGAGCACGAAGTCTAGCCAACAGGTGACCAAGATCCAGGGCCTGGAAGCCAATGTGAAGGCCCTGAAAGAAGAAAAGTCTTCCTGGGTGAAAGAGAGAGCTGCCCTGAAAAAAGCTGCCGAAGAGGCCAAGAAGACTGCAGAAGAGGCTACAAAGAAAGCTGCTGGGATGGTTAGCTCGGAAGAAGTTGAAGCAGCTCGTCAGGCCGAGCTGAAACTTTTTAAGGAAGGGACCCTGCTGGAGTTGATGAACCGGCGTTTTTTCGAGCTAATCCAGTGCGGATATACTATATGCTGGGACGAGCTAAAAGGTTCCAGGTCGGCAGAAGGCGCTCCAGAAGACTCCATAGCCCAGTCTTCTTTGCTTCCAGAGGGACGCGATCCTTTCGACTTAGTGGAAGAAATTAAGCAAGAATGCCGAGACATCGGTGTTCCAATTCCAGAAAAGGTCGAAGAGGATCCTGTGGTCGACCCCCAGGAGATAGCGGATGAAGCCTCTTCTAAGCTCCTCCTTCCTGAGCTCGACCTTTCCTTAGATCGGGTTTATTCTTCCTTCCAGCTGTGTGAGGAATGTAGGTAGCACGCCTAGATGTAGTTGCAGTGATGTATTTGGCTTTATACTTTGTAGAATTTTTTCTGATTCTGGTCCCTTTCGAAGAGTTTTTCAGATCGTCTTTGTAACCGAGCTGGATTATTGAATGAAAATGATCTTTTCTGTTTCCTTCAAATTTTTACCTTTTTCATCTTTAACTCGGACTGCTTTACTGATAATATTTTCTCAAGTGTGCTGCATTCCAAGTTCGCGGAATCACTCGTCCTTGCAAATCTTCCAAAGTATAACTTCCTGTAGGTCGGGCCTCGATTACCCGATAAGGTCCTTCCCAATTAGAAAATAACTTGCCTTGTTCTTGTGGTTTGCTGATAGATCGGTTTCGCAAGACTAAATCTCCTGGTACAAAGGCTCGATGTTTGACCCGAGCATCATAGTGTTGCCGAACTAAATTTTTGTAATTTAGTTGGTGTACATAAGCTGAGTCCCGAACTTCTTCTATCAGATCCAAGCTGAGCTCTAAGTTTTTTTGGTTTTGATCCCTTTCGAAGTGCATAACTCGCGGGGCTCTACTTTGTATTTCTGGGGGGATGACGGCATTGACCCCGAAGGCCAACTCGAAGGGGGTCTTCCCTGTGGCCGATTTGTGCGTAGTCCGGTGACACCAGAGCACATGGGGCAGCTGTTCTACCCAATTTTTACCTTTATCTTCTAGTCTGGATTTCAGCCCGTGCAACAAAGTTCGGTTTGTGAGTTCTACTTGTCCATTTGCTGGAGGATGTGCTACCGATGCAAAACGTTGGGTGATACCAAGTTTTGAACACAAGGCTGTGAATTCCTTAGATTCGAACTGAGTTCCATTGTCCGAAATAACTGATCTGGGTATACCGAAACGACAGATAACTTGCCTCCAAAGAAACTGAGCTATAGTTCGTCCCGTGATATTTGTCAATGCCTCGGCTTCCACCCACTTTGTGAAATAATCTATGGACACAACAAGGTAATGGCATGAACCGACCTTAGGAAACGGACCCATAAGATCTATCCCCCATTCTGCAAAAGGCCAAGGGGCAATTATCCCATAAAGCTGGAGGCCGGCAACTTGTGAATTGTTGCATTGTGTTGGCAACTGGAACACCGTTGAACATACTCCACTGCTTCTTGGAATAACCGAGGCCAATAAAACCCAGCCCCAATTATTTTCTTGGCCAAATTCCGAGCCCCAATGTGAGACCCGCAATCCCCTTCATGTACTTCCTTCAGCATGGCTTCAGCTTCTCCCGATCCCAAACATTTTAGTAAAGGCATCAAGAAACCCTTTTTATACAGGTCCTCCCCGATTATCTGATAGTGTTCAGCCTTCCTTTGTAT
Source organism: Leptodermis oblonga (assembly GCA_016801395.1). Lineage (NCBI taxonomy): Eukaryota > Viridiplantae > Streptophyta > Magnoliopsida > Gentianales > Rubiaceae > Leptodermis > Leptodermis oblonga. Next base: position 11,687,433 of record CM028759.1, read on the forward strand.
TCGTTGTGCTTCCTTCCGAGATTCTGGTAAAGTGCTATCTTGTAGGTATTGCCATATAGGAAATCTCCAATCCTGTTCTTCTTTTATAGACAAGATTATTGGTTCGGCTGTACTCTTGGTATGTACTTCTTCTACTAGGACGGTTTTAGTCAGGTGAGAAAAAACCGAAGAAGCCAATTTGGACAAAGCATCGGCATTTGTATTTTTGCTTCATGGGACCCGCTCTATAGCCCATTTTTGAAAAAATTTTAGTTGCTGTTGCGCCAATGTTAAATACTCTTCCATTTGTCGATCCTTAGCCTTATACTCCCCCAAAATTTGTTTAACCACGAGCTAAGAGTCTGAACAAATTTTTAGATTTTCGACCCCAAATTTCCGAGCTAACTTCAGGCCGGCTATCATGGCTTCGTACTCTGCTTCATTATTTGTGGCTGTGAAGCAGAATCGTAGAGCATACGTGTGAATTTCTCCTCCTGGGCTGGTGAGGACGATCCCCGCACCCGATCCGGACTGGCTTGAAGCACCATCCACGTAGAGAGTCCACGCATTATCACCTTCTGCTATTGTTAAAAGTAGATCGTTTTTTTCTGACGGACTTGATATGCTCTCCTGTTGATCTGGTACTCCTTCAGCTATGAAATCTGCTAGCACCTGTCCTTTGACTGCTGTACGTGGGGCAAAGGTGATGTCATACTCTCCTAATTCAATGGCCCATTTGGTGAGTCGACCTGAAACTCCTGCTCTTTGTAAGATGGCTTTGAGGGGTGCGTCGGTATAAACGGTGACTCCATGCGAGTTAAAATAAGGCCGAAGACGCCGTGTGGAGTGAACTAGAGCCAGGACTAGCTTTTCTAGGTTGGAATAATTTTTCTCTGCTGCCTGCAAAACTTTACTAACAAAATAGATGGGTCTCTGGACCCGGTTATCTTCTCGGAGCAAAACCGAGCTAATGACAGATTCGGTAGTAGCTATATACATGTACAATTGTTCTCCATGAATAGGCATAGTCAAGATGGTAAAGAAGCTAAATAAGTTTTTAATTGTTCAAAAGCAGTTTGACATTCCGGGGTCCACAAAAATTTATCAGTTTTCTTTAAGATGTTAAAAAATGGTAATGCTCGTTCTGCTGACCGGGCTAAAAACCTATTCAAAGCTGCTAATCTACCCGTTAATTGTTGTACTTCCCGATTGTCCTAGGTGGGTGCATTTTCAATACAGCTTCTACTTTCTTAGGATTAACCGAGATACCCCCCTCAGAAACCATATATCCTAAAAACTTTCCTGAAGTGGCCCCAAAAACACATTTTTTTGGATTTAACCTTAATTTATATTGGGCTAGTGTTTCAAGGGTTTCACGTAAATCAGATAAATAAGCAGATTCGTTTTTACTTTTTACAAGTAAATCATCAATATAGGCTTCCATATTTCGACCTAACTGTTTTTTGAAAATTTTATTCACCAAACGTTGAAAAGTAGCTCCAGCATTCTTTAAACCGAAAGGCATGGTTATGAAGCAATATGTACCTTTGTCTGTAATAAAAGATGTTTTTTCTTCATCTTCCTTGGCCATGAAGATTTGATGATATCCCTTATATGCGTCTAAGAAGTTAAGGAAGCGAAATCCAGCTATAGCGTCAACCAACACGTCGATCAAAGGCAATGGGAACCAGTCTTTGGGGCATGCTTTATTTAAGTCGGTGAAGTCTATGCACATGCGCCATGAACCATCCGGTTTGGAAACTAACACTGGGTTAGCCAACCATTCTGGATAATCCACTTCTCGGATGATACGTACTTCCAACAGGGCGTTCACTTCGATTTCTACGTATCTACTACGTTCTCCCCCAAGGTTACGCTTTCGTTGTCGGATCGGCCTATGATTGGGATCAATGGATAACCTGTGTTCAATGATATTTCGAGAAATGCCAGGCATATCCTCCGGTCCCCAAGCAAAAACTTCCGCAAATTCACGCAAAAGGTTAAGCAAATCATATTGTAATTGAGGGGGTAAATCAGCCCCAATTTTTATTACCTTGTTTGGATCGGCCGCGAGGGGAATAATTCTTACCTCGGCCCCTGCTTCAATGGACAGGTCCGAGCCACCTGTTAGATCGGTAATGTTAACGGAAGTCGGCCTGACTGTAGAGGTAATTTTTGATTTCAGGTCTACGGGGGTCGGTTCCTTCAAGGAAGCCATGTAACACTGCTTTGCCTGCAAGACATCACAACGAATAGAAGCTACCCCACCTATGGTGGGGAACTTTAAAAGCATGTGTACAGTAGAAGCTATGGCCTGGAACTGATTTAATCCAGGCCGTCCCAGGTATACATTGTATGGTGATGGCTCATTGATGACCACGAAGTCTATGGTTTCCGTACGTTTTAGCTGTCCAGCCAGTAACGTGACGGGAATACTCAAATGTCCCACAGGTATAACATGGTGATTGCCGAAGCCAATCAATGGTGTCCGAACTGGACTTAACTGTGCCTTGTGTAATTGACAACCAGCCAGTGCCTTGGTTGTAATTATATTGCTAGAACTACCCGTGTCTAACAATGTCCTACGTACTTGGTAATTTGAAATGTAGCAATCGATCACTAGTGGATCGTCACAATTGAAAGGCAGAAATGTATCTGTGTCATCGAAAGTAATTCCTGGTGTCATGGTATCTGATTTACGCTTACCTAGAATAGTGTTCCTTTGTCGGTATACCTGTTTCCTTTGGCGGTTAGAGTCGCCTAGGGTCGGTCCTCCTGCTATGGTGTTTACAATCCCTGCTATATTCAGGTCGGTGCTACCCCCAGCATTCGGGGCTCGTGAGTCGGGTTGGGGACATTCGCGGGCAAAATGACCGGTCTCCCCACATCGGTAGCATCCATTGGGTCGTTCACGGGTTGCTGAAGCCACCGATTTAGGTAGAGGTGCCACTTGTGTATATTGTGGTAGTTTCCCAGCTTGAATTAATTTAGCTATTTCTGCAGCTAAATCACGACAGTCATTAGTATTATGACCAATGTTTTTATGGTAATTACAATACCTGCCCGGATTGAGCCGATCTGTGGGACCCGTCATGGGTCGAGCTGGGGGCAGCAGCCCTTGATTCTGAATGGCAGCATGTATGTCAGCTCGGGGGATTGAGAATGGCTCGGCTACCTGCACAGCGTTTACACTTATCCCGGTCTTTGGGATAGGGTTAGTAGTATTTGCAAAATTTAATTTCTTACTTCCTCCTGATGAAAGAATTGGGGAAGAAGCTTTTCTCTTACCATATAAATCGGAAAAACTTCTCTCTCTTTCCTGTTTTATAGCTGTAGCATCTTCAACAACAGCAAAATTAACAGCAGTAACCATCATTTCAAAATAAGAATGTGGGGGTCGGATGGCCAACTCGGTAGCTAAAGGTCCTGACCGTAGCCCATTAATGAATGATCCCATCATTATTCTATCATCTTTTTCGTGACATTGCCTAGATTCTACATTGAACCGATCTATGTAAGCCTGTAATCCCTCTCCCATTTTTTGTGTTATGTTCATTAAATGTGAAATTGGTTTAGACAATATCTTATTACCCATAAAATTGGCTAAAAACAGGTCACCAAATTGATCTAATGAATGAATAGATTTTCGGGGCAAAGTACAATACCAATTTATGGCCTGACCTTTAAGAGTTAAATGGAATGTCATGCATCGATTAGCGTCGGACAGGTTAGCAGCATCCATGACGCTCATACATTGCATCCAATGAGCCGTGGGGTCTGTGGTACCGTCATATTTGTCAACCTTACCTAGGCCTCTATATCCCGGGGGAAATGGTGCCATTTGAATATCCAATCCAAAAGGATGAGACACGCGAGACGTGGGGACGGTTCGTCCGAGCTGAGCATATCCAGATCCAGGGAGTATGGTTTGGCTGAGCTGGGGATATCCAGACTGACCTAAGGGGTGTCCTCCCATGCCGGGGTAATAGTTACCTAAGCCGGGCCCAGGGTAGTAATTTGGGTTAAGTAAGGGAGGGTTTCCTAAGGGCGGCTGCATGGCTCGGTTGTTGCCTAAACCATAATGCTGGAATAGGGCAGGGTTGGATGTATTTGGGTATTCAGGGTAATAACCGGGTTGACTCATTTGACTGATTTGTAGGCCATGTCCAGGCTGATTCAATTGACTCATTTGTTGTCCTAAAGTGGGAAAGGGTATGCCTGACATAAAAGAACCATTATTGAACTGAGCATTGGGGACCATAAAGGGACCCGGAAAAGTAGGATTAGCCTGAGTATGGGCTACAGTGGTATAAACAGGTGGTGCCACAGAAAGGTTAGGAGGACCAGCAATATGACCGATTTCTGAAGAAAAATTAACTCCCCCAAGTTGTGGAGGACATATAGTAGTAGATTGTGGGGGGAGACTAGACATTAAAGCAGCAGAGGGGTTGGACACAGGGTTGATGACAGCCCTGGGTGGGGGAACGGTTGGTGACCAGTGTAAACCATAGGGGTGTTCTATGTTAACTGCATCTGCGGTGGTGGTTGTAATGGGAGGTTCTGTATTAAGAGTAGAGATGATAGGAGCAATATGGTTTATTAAGTGAAATAGTTCTGGAAATAAACGGAAGAACCTATCTTTTTCTGCCTGTTCCTGTTCAGAGGTGAGAGTTTCAACAAGGGTGGTAGTAGTTGGTGGATCAACTGGAGGATTAGAACTGGTGGTTGCAACGGTAGGAAGAACCAGGGCGGTGGTAACGATGAGTCCGTTGGTGGTGTCATCAGAAGAAGAAGCACCCTTTCCTGAGCGAGTTTGCGTCATGGTTTCAACAAATTTATTTAAATGAGGAAAATTTGATGAAATAATTTGATCAAACGTTCCCCACAGTTGGCGCCAGTTGATGTGACGCAAAAATTACAATGAGGGAACGATGCTTCTTCGCGGCCCAATGAACTCTTGAAGACAGTAATAGCCCAATCCAAATGAAGCTTTGAGGAACCCAATGACCCAACTTGAGATGAGCAATTTGAGGGATGAACTAAGTAGGGTTGTTGAGTTTGGCAAAGAGGATGAAGCTTGATGATTTTGCCCTGCTCCGTTCACCAATTGATGATCAATTCAGAAAAGAAGCGGGGCTTTCCCCCTTGTATAGGCTTCGACGATCAAGTCAGTAATATGAAAGAGATAAACAATATAGAACAAGAGTGTTCAGAGAAATTGTAAATGAGAGAATAGCTTAAGAAATGCTAGTGAGAATTGCCAGAAATTGCTTATCGGAACTTACTTGAATGAGGCTTGTGCCTGAGTATTTATAAGCTTACTCTTGATGGTTCCGTTGGGTCATGAAGACATACGCTCCCATTTATTCTTCTTGTAATGATGGTTTTTGCCGTTCCCGGAATAATGGCTTTAACATGGCTCCTTTGTCATCATTCTTCCTACATATATACTAATTTTGGGGTCCTACCATGATATTTAACTGTTTTATCAATATTATCTTTATCTCAGACCGACTTATACTATATCGACCTGAGCTCCCTGTGTTTTAAGTATTTACCGACCTGAGCTTTAACACTGTTGACCGATCTAACTTCTCTAAGCTTTTACCGACCTGGGCTTATAGTTTATACTTTTCTTGACCCAATCTTTCCGAGCTGGATTTTACCAATCTAAGATTCTCAAGTTGATTTGTAACATTTTCCGACCTAAGCCTTCACGAGTCTATTAAGTCGTTAGGACCGGGCTAAGCCTTCATATCCGATCTAAAGCTAGGACAGAGACTTGGTTTTTCCAATTTTTCCGACCTGAACGTGGATCTGGGTTTCTTTATCTTTTACTATTTCTTTGTTTTAGTTAATTGGGCTAGGCCCAATGGGATTTCAATTTTATGCACATCAATAAACATTGAGTAAATTTGATAATAAAAAAAAATTAATAAATTTTGTTGAGGTTTTAGGCAAAGCTGTCGGGTTTCAACTCAAAATTATTCTTGCATTGTTACTTCATACATAATTAATATCAGTATTGAACTGAATACTATATAAAAAAAAAATAATTACAACCCAAACACAAGTAATATGAATCTTGAGTTGAAAAGTACTATAAAATTATAATTTTATTGCTTTAAAAACATAATTATATTATAATGGAATAATATAAAATTGGATTCTTAAAATTTCTGAACCCTAAATACAAATTCATTCTCGCATTGTTAGCCCAAACGTACACAATTATATAAAAAAAGCTATTACAAAAATTATTACCCTAACATAAGTAATATAGACCTTAACAGTTGAAGTCTCGAGGATGGAGAGGAAGAAAATGAAGAGAATCCTACGTTGGATCAGTAGTTCAGTAAATTTCATAGGGAAAAACATCAATATGTGTTCTCATCTCAATAAAAAAAATAGGGCTCATTTTAACAGTATCCCCTTTTATATAAAAATTAATTTGGGGCTAAAATTATACTCTCTCCGTCCCATTCAAAGAGTCTTGTTTGTAATACTGAAAACAGTATTACAAACATGACTCTTTGAATGGGACGGGGGAGTAATTTTTATGAAATTAAAACCACTACTACATGATGCTCCCTCCATCATAATTTAAGTATCACTTAAGGAGTAAAATTTTAACCCAAAATAAGTGTCACTTACACATTCTAAGACTATATTGTGCTGATTGTTCCATGTTTACCTTCTACGACTATTTTCAGTGTGTTTTGAAAATAATGCATTATCTTGGAAATATGAGTATTATTATTCTCTTTTCTTCTCATTACTATAACTATAACAACTAGCCAATGGACACCACCAAAAAAAGTCTTGGGATAGTAAAACATTCTTTTACTAAAATTTATAATATAATAGTAAGTTAACTTAAATAAGATTAATATAGTCATTTTTATATTTTTCTCGATTTGTGTGAAACAACTGACACCTAAATTGGGATGGAGGGAATAGAATATTAACATAATTTTTTGCCCGTTTAGAATTTGGGTCCTAGACACTCGTCCAAATTCCCCAATCTCTTGGGCCGGACCTATATATAGGTAAACTACATATTCATAACGGAATCGTTCAATTATTGGATAATGTGTTATGCAATGAGCTTTGCAACTATCCCAAGACTATGGTCTTAAGTTAACCATACAAACTCCAGTCATCCGAAGGCCTTCTTTCAACGCCTTAAATTAATTGTATTCCAAATTAGGATACTTACATTACAAGATCAAGAGGGTTTTGTGCAATGAAAAATTGAAAAAATCAATATATACATACGGAAAATTTCTATCACCCCTTTATATGTTTTAGAGGAATGGTTCTCTCAAATTTAAGCCAATAAAATCATACCACATTAATTTTTAGAGTAATAATACACAACTTAACTAATCTCCTCAACTTTCTCATGGCAAGTGAAATTGGTCAATAATGTAGTACTAATAATTATTTTATAAAAGTGTAGCCAATGAATGCACACCATGTGAATGGAGAGTTTTTTTTTAAAGAGTAATAATAGTCTTAGCAACAAATTATAGCAACTTTTTGATAGCAACTCATGTGGCATGCATTCATTGGTTACGTTTTCATTAATATCAAATAATTGGCCAATGAATACATGCCACATGAGTTGCTATCAAAAAGTTGCTATGATTTGTTGGTGAGTATATCATTACTCTTTTTTAAATATTTTTTATTGGCTGCTGTTAATGCCAGAGCAGTTTTTAACATCCAAACCAAAAAATAACTTAACTACCCAAATTACCCTTAATAGATTATTAGACCAACTAATTATCTCTCCCACTTCTGTCGGTTCTCCAAAGTTTCTTCATCTCCTTTTTCTCTCCCTCTGCCTCCCGCCGCCATCCCAAACCTTCACCCTCACCGTCTTACTCTTTCAATCTGTTTACATTTTATTCAACTAAATGAATACTACGCCACCATCACCAATCAAAATCTCTTAATTAACTGACTCTGAGGAATGAGAAAAATAAGGGGGGCAAGGAACGACACTCAGAGTTTCATCAGGAAGGGAAGAGTAATTCCAGTAGAATTGTTGAGATAGAAAGGAGAAGAAAAAAAAAATGGGGAAGACTGGCCTGAGGCCATGGTTGTTTCTGCAGAATTCGGTCTGAATTCTGCCTTCTGTTCAGACTTTAATTTGGCTGCAGGTGGGTTATTATACAGAGTAAACATTTTAGGACCAAAACAAAAGAAAACTGATACAGTTTCTGCCTAAAAAGAATATTGATATGGATTTTATTTAATTCTCTAATCCTTATAATGTCGTCAACTCATCTGTTCTCACATCCATTTCTTCTTTAGATAGTATGAGTTTACTTTGATTCTTTAATCTCTTCTCTCTTCTTCAGTTAATGACACCTGATATAGATTTTTATGGGAAGACAAAAAAATGATATAGATTTAGTTTAGTTCCTTTATCATCCCATCTCTTTATGTGTTCTGATGACACTCGGGAAAGCAATGTCATCATCTCCAATATTGATAATTTGTTATGCAGTATTATTTATATGCTTTTATTGCTATTCGGTAAACTAATAAACAATTGGTATTGCTGTGGAAGAAGGAAAAGAGGTAATGGTGGAAAAGAAATACAAAAAGAAAGAACTAATATGCCATATGCAGAAGAATAGGGAAAAGGCAGCCATATACAGTGATATATGAGAATAGCTGCAAAAGTTTAGTTTAGTTTTTTCATCTTTTTCTTCTTGGAGATGATTCAGATGAATAGGGAAATGGCTTATGTGTAGGGTTGGTATGGCGTCAGGAGGCTGACGGAGATAAAAAAAGGGGTGAGATGAAGGAATTTGGAGAAACCGATAAAAGTGAGGGTGGAGAGAATTTGTGGGTCTAATTAATTAAGTGCACTTTGGGTAGTTAAGTTAATTTTTGCTCCGAATGCTAAATATTGCTTTGGCATTAATATTAGCCTTTTTTATTTTTACTTTACTTTCTCATTTCGTCTCCTTTAAACTCAATTCATTTACATAGGGGTACAGATCATGTGAATGGGGAGTTTTTTTTTTCAATTTTTAAATACACAAAGAAAAAATAAAAAGAACAAAAGCAGATACAGATAAACAGTACTAGTGAAGAGTATCACTACAAGTAAAAAAAAAAAAAATTAAAACAAAAAAACTAATGATAAGTTTTTAGAAGAAAACTGATCCTCACGAAAGACGAAAGATAATGGCCTATGCAATTGCATAAGTAATGTGTCAAAGGCCATTATCCACTGAAGGAATGGTCCCGTGAAGGGACTATGTGTCCTAAGTGGCAATTTCGTTTGGAAAATGGGAAAAATTGGACCCCTTTAAAAAAAAAAAAAAAAAAAACCCAATGATAATTTAAGACCAAAAAATGGCGTTAGAGACAAAGTTAGACTTTGAGGAAAACGTTAATGATTATGATACACATCTCAACTAATCCTCACAACTTTCTCATAACAAGTGAGTTATCATGCATATATTGGTCAATGATGTAGTAATTAATAACTTTATTTTATGAAAATGTAGCCAATAAATGCATGACACCTCACTTGTTATGAAAAAATTGTGAAGATTAGTTGAAATGTGTATCATTACCAACGACAAAAATACACATAGGGCCGTTGTGGGAGTCTTTGGGTGTGATGACTGATGAGGATGGGCATTGGTTGGGAGGCATGGCACGACGGATCACAGGGGTATGCTCTGTGGAGGAGGCTGAGGTGACGGCCTGTCTAGCGGCACCTGAGGTGGTTGAATGATATGGATGGCCCCAGTGTTCCCTAGTGGGAGATGCAGCGACAGTAGTTTTGGCGGTAGGGAGGAAGCATACGCGGAGGTCACCTCCCAAGGGATGATCCAAGGGATTATGGAAGGGATGCATCCGCTAGGCATGCCGGGTATCTACTGTGTAGAAATAAGTAATAATGTCATTTCACACTTATTGGCCAAGCAGGGAGCTACGGGCCTCAGCTGGAATACTGGTGGCTAGTGCCACATTCTTTTATATTTCAAACGTTGCTAGACGATTTCCAGCGCCATTAATATAATTCCGTAATTCCGTTTCAAAAAAAAAAAAAAAAACACATTTGACCCATATTAATATTATTCTATTAAGCGGGCCTTTGGGGGAGGAAATGATCCAAAATCTTGAAAGTGAGATCATGTTTAATTTTCAAAGAGATTGGGCTTCAAACTATTGCCAAGTTACTGAAACTTGGACATGTATGTGTTGGGCTTCGTAGCGGAACTATCAGGCTTGTTATATAATACGGTGTCGTTCAGTTTCAACACATTGAGAAATTATTAAATATCTTATTGCATCTTCAAAAATAGTACAGCAAACTAATAATAAATTAATAATTTATATTTATGTATGGAACCCTTTACATATACACCACTCTTTTGTCAAATAGCAGACTATTTCTTGAATATATTTGATCGCACCATTGGGTTTAAATCTATATAAATATAGATGTTTTACATTACCAATGATTTAGTAGAGTGTAATATAAGTGTTGGTGCCTCATAAATCCGATATTTGTTAATACTCCTTCCGTTTTATTGGAATAATCCAATTTACATGTTATAAAATTTGTTCATAAGAAGTAAAAAAAAAAAAATACAACATCTTAGAATTTTTTTTCCTTTTTTTTTTTAAAGAGAAAAAAATTTATTGTGAAAACGTTTGATAAGTACTTATTCAAATGGTGCCAAATAGTTAAGAAATATTATAATGCGAATATAAGAAAATATTTATACTAGTACTCACTCTATCTTGCTAAAAGTATTCAATTATTGGGGCTTTGCAGGAACATTTTTACTATTCACAGGAATATTTTTTTGTGAAAAGTCTATAATGCCCCTTAGGTCTTTAAAAAAAAAATTATTTTCACTCTAATTATGACTGATAGTCACGAGAACGATCCACATGGGGCGAGATTTTGGAAGAAAATACCCTAAACCTAAAAAAAACAAAATACCGCCTCTTGGCCAAAATACCGCCCCAATATGGGGTGGTATTTTAGCCAAAAATACTGCCAATGCTGGGACGGTATTTTGGCCAAATACCGCATGTTTCACTACTACAAAATGGACTTTCTACGGCGGTGCTTTAACGGCGGAAAGACCAAAACTGCCATTAAAAAGAAAGTACGGATTTTCTACGACGGTTCTATATAAAACTGCCGTAGAAAGTCCCTTTCCAGACGGTTGTATTTCTAACCGCCGTATAATTAATAAATATGATGAATTTTACTATAAAAATTGATAAATAGTAAAATACATATTTATTATTAAATTTAAAAAAAATTGGGGGTTAATTTACAAAAATAGAAAAACTAGAAATTAATAGGAATAGAGGAACGGGCGGGAATTCACAATTACGGGCTTTCTACGGCGTATTTATTAAAACCGCCGTAGAAATGGACTTTCTACGGCTGTTGTAATTAAAACTGCCATAGAAAGTTACGTTCTATGGCGGTTTCGAAAGTAACTTTCTATGGCGGTTTTAATTAAAACTGCCATAGAAATGGATTTCTACGGCGGTTTTTGTTTAAATTTTAAAGGTTTCCCTTTGTTTCCATCTCCAGCCAGCCGCGGCTTCCCCCTGTTTCCATCTCCAGCAAACCGAAGCGTTCTCTAGTTGCCGACACCCATCCTCTCTCCGTCGGTTTTTTCTCTTGTCTTCCCCCGAAGCCGTTCTTCCGGCAGCGTTGATAACAAGATCCGCCGTCACCCAACTCTGGATATGGTTTCTTAATCGGCCATCACCCACCACTTGGAGTTAATCCCCCATCATAATTTCACCACAATCGGTCCTTGTTGTGGGCTTCAAATCATAAAAAGGTAATATAGAATAGTTTCAACTTTATTTCACCTTTACAAATTTTATTGTTACTTGATTATTGTGATTGGCCTAGGGTTCATTATTCGTGTTAAATTCGGGTTTGGTGAGATGATGAATGATTAAATTCGGGTTTGATTAATGTTATATCAGTGATTATTGTATTGTTCTTGCTGTTAATGATTAAATTAATTAGAATTTGATGGATGCACGCAAAAATTTTGTGAAGTTTGGTAGTTGTTCGGTTTATTAGCATGGAAATTTTTGATATATATATTTTGAATAAAGTTGAAATATATATATATATATATATATATCAAAACATTTCTAAGGCTGTTCTTGCTATTTTTGATATATATTTTTTGAATGTAGAGAAAAAAATGAAATATTAAATTTTTTTTTACAAATTTGGTACTTTCTACGACGGTTATCTTCAAAACCGTGTAGAAAGTTCGGACTTTCTATGGCGGTTCACAACCGCAGTAGAAAGTCCGTAAACTTTCTACGGCTGCCGGATAGATGGCCGTTCAAAAATGCCGAAAACCGCCATTAAAAGCCATAAAAAACCGCCATTAAAAGTCATTTTTGTAGTAGTGTTTTTTTTTTTTTTTTTTTAGTGCAGGAACATTTTTCGTGGCAGCCCCGCCAACTCACCGCGGAGTTGGAACCGGTAAAGCTGTGATTGGATTAAATTAGCTTTGATACCATGTTAGAATTTGAGAAGAGAAGAAGATGAAGAACATGAAGAATCTGGAAAAAACCTTGGTTACTACAAATAACAATTCCAGACAAGTTTTTTTTTTTTTTTTGTTAAAAACCCAATTTTACGTAAAAAAATTGTATAGATTGTTTACTTACCATTTAATATGGATCGTCCTCGTGACTATCAGCCATAATTAGAGTGAAAAGGAATTTTTTTTTTTAAGACCTAAGGGGCATTATAGACTTTTCACAGAAAAATGTTTCAGTAAATAGTAAAAATGTTACTGCAAATAACAATTCCGTTAAAATATACTCGTATATCATTTCAATTAAACTAACCTCAATGGTTCCAGAATAAGCACAAGGAGTGTCCAACCTCTTGTAGCTTTCCAACTCTCCTTTTGTACAACAAAGGTTACATGAAGAAGAAAAAAAATCTTGGAACCAGTCCCAAAATGAGCCAAAAAAGAGAACCTTTTTTTTTTTTTTTTTTTCAAACCTTGTTTAGCATATTACTGCAACTCTTCTAAAGTATTCATTCCATTTTATTGAAAGAATCCATTTTGAAATATATATATATATATATATATATTTTATTAAAAAAGTTCATTTTCAGATATTTTTACTCCTTGTATACTTACTAATATAATTATTTGTGATCTACAATCAGCCCATAGTTAATAAATAAGGATATTATTTCCAAAAATAAAAAAATAAATAAGGATATAAATGAAATAAATAGTGTTAAATAAGCTATTTTAAGTATTATAGAGTGACTTTCATAATAAGTTATACATCTTTTTAAAATTTTAAGTAGTGAAAAGATATTAATGCCCTTGATAATTTGTAACTTTATAAAAAAAAATTTACCCAACTTTTTTACCCTCACATTCTATTTTTTGGTTTTTTTCAAGAACCCAAAGGTGTTCCCTTCATCCCTTATCCATACTCCCTCCCATTTCCCCTCAATCATCTCCCTTAAACCATACATTCATACCATTACATCAAAAATACTTGAATTTTGATTGCATATCATGGACGGTAATGCAAATGAAGATCCATATTACACAGTACGTATCACATTATTATGTTTATGGACAAAAGGTGATCCCCTTTTTTGGATTTTTTGTCACTGGGGTAGAATCGCCTGCGTCGGGCGATTTTACTAGGGAAAATCGCCCAAATCAAGCAATTTTATCTGGTAAAATCGCAACCGAACACCAATTTTTCCCAATAAAATCGCCACACTGGGGCGATTTTCTTATATAAAATCGCCCAGGTAGGGCGATTTTCCTCTATAAAATCCCCCAGGAAGGGTGATTTTCCTCTATAAAATCCCCCAGGAAGGGCGATTTTTCTGGGGAAATTTGGTGTCCTGTGGTGTTTTTTTCTGTATAAGCGCCCAAGAGGGGCGATTCTATGGAGTTCAATCGCCCCTTTGGGGTGATTCTCTATGGTTTAATCGCCCGTCCTGGGCGATTCTACCCCATAGAATCGCCCAGTAGGGGCGATTCTACCCATTACTCTGTTTTCGCCCCTGATTTCGGTGATATCTAATGTCATATTTTGTTTTCTTGCCAGGCTCTACGTTTTGCGGATGATCGCATCTTTCCAGATTACACAAATGTATTTCGGACTGAGGAAGAGTTCAGTACTAGAGATGAGTTGATTGGTTGGGTTGAAACCAGAGTAACCGAGCATCATTTTGATACTAAAATAACTTCTTCGAAAAAGTGGAAAGGTCCTCTAAAAGGGAGAAGAGGGAGAGTTGATATAGATTGTGATAGATTGGGGGAAGTTAGAAGCAAAGCACCCTTAGATGAAAGGAAAATAGGTCGTAACAACACAAGTAGCAAGCTGACTGGTTGTCCATTTCAACTAGTAGGAAAAGAAATTAGTGGGGATAACTGGAAGTTGAGTGCCATAAAATATCAGCACAATCATGAATTATCCCTTGTTAGAAACTGTCATTAAAAGCACTCCAAGTTGAATGAAGCGGAAAAAGAGAAAATTTCAGAATTGATGAAGATAAATTTGGCTCCGAAGCAGATTTTGGCAAAACTGTGATATGATAATGCTACTAATGTCACCCGTATCAGACAGGTGTACAACCAAATGGCAAAAGTTAGAAGAGACGAGATGGGAGATTTAAGTACTATACAGTACTTTTTGAAACTGATGCAGGATTACAAGTACTACTATTGGTACATAGCGGAAGATAAACGTAATGCTCTTGAAAATGTGTTCTTCACGCATGAGGATGTTCCTAGTCTACTTCATACGTTTCCTTACGTACTGTATATGATACGACATATAAGACCAGCCAGTATGACATGCCTCTGCTTTATATAGTCGCTCATGTACAGACGGATCAATACATTCATGTTGCTTTTGCTTTCTTGAGGGGATGAGACCTATGCAACTTATTTCTGAGCTATGACTAGATTGAGGCAACTTTTTGATTCGCTGGAATATTCACATGTAGTTATGACTGACAGAGAGTAGGCTTTACTGAAAGCTGTGCACAATATTTTCCCCCATTCTAAACAGCTACTGTGCAAAAGGCATATTGCTATGGATGTAAAGGAGAAAGCACTGAGTGTGTGTACAGACACGGAGATATTAGATGAGTTTGAAACTCGGTGGAGAAGAATGATGAATGCTTTAACGGAAGACAAGTTCACGAAAGCTGTGCAAATCATTGAGACTAACTATAGAGGCCAATAGTTATCAGTTGTTAATTATATGCACCATATTTGATTGGATCCCCACAAGACCAAATTTGTCTCAGTCTGGACAAAAGAAATAAAACATTATAAAGGGCGCACAAACAACATGTGAAAATCTATTAACTTTCATCACATATAGTTATAGATATGATTCCATTATAAATTATTCTTCGATTTAAACCCTTAATTTTGTATGTTTTTTTTATCTCTGCAGGGCTGAGAGTGCATACGCAATGTTGAAGCGTGCCATTAAAAATGACAGATAATCATTTTCTACAATTTTTTTGGGCATAAATAAGATGATAAATGAGCATTTGGATGAGATCCATAGTAAAATGGAGGCATTTCGGAGCAAAACATTGCGTGAAGCCAATTACCTGTTGTATAATAAGATAAATGGCAGAGTTTCGCAATATGCCATACTCTTGTTGTTAAATGAATATAAAAGAGAGATGAAGTCTATGGCAGAGTTTTGGTTTGCCGTGTGCGCATGAGATGGTTGAAATGGTCAAGAATTACAGACATATTGATCCTTTGGATGTGGACATTTTTTGGCTGACCCTATCTTTGGATGCGGGAAACATGCCTAGCGATGAGGAGCGACAAACAGCACAAGGGCTATTGCATGTGATGTATGTCGAGGCCTCGCAACGTCATACTGCGGACATTTACAGAGTAGCGGGTGTCATACATAGCATTTTGTATCCAGAGATTGTTGACTTCGCTGATCCGATACAAAGGCCACACAGGGGAAGGCTGAGAAACACCTCTACTCAGCGAGATCTATCAGGCTACGAGCATGCCGAGAAGGTTGCAGGCACAGGCAGGGGCAGTGGCAAAGGTACATATAGTTTGCCATGTTACCCAATTTTTGTTGTATGAGTATTTATTTTCATGCATGCATGGCTTGATACATACGAATAACATGTGCAGGGCACAGCAGGACAACTAGGTCATCAACCAGGAGGAATCGAATGAATTCTAATGACTCAACTGGCCTTTCAACCTTCCGTCTTTGGTACAACAGTTTGTGTTCGATTATGTGGTGGATTATAACAATGTAATGGGGGGTGGACACTGTGATTTTAGGGCAATAGCTAGATTCGTACATGGTGAACAGTCACTTTGGTCGCAAGTCCGGCGGGATCTGTTACATGAACTTGACGCGTATGCCTCACTTTGGTTTGGAGTTCTCGGTGAAGAAAACTACGATAAAGCTCATACAGTGTTGGATTACCATATAAGTCTTGCAACAGATGAATTTTGGTTTGATACTTATCTATTTGGCCTACTTGTCGCCACCAGGTACCAGAGGGTATTCGCATTCTACGGAGCGGAATATTGTACCTTCCTTCCACTCCGATTGAGGGAGTTCGGCGTATCAGATGATCCGACCACATATATCACTATGGGTCATATCCGGGACAACCATTTCATTTGTTTGGAGACGAGGGGTGAAATCTTGTTGCCCCCAATCTGTGTGTTGTGGCACACCATAAGGAAGACATGATGGATGACTTGAAGGACAGGCTACAAGCTCGCTTAGATAATTATCAAAGGCTGTACGTCGACAGCATAGATAATATAGGAACACAATCCACGATAGTTATCGATTAGGAATTATATTTTTTTTATTTGGAAAGTTTTAGTGTGTGTTTTGGTTTGTATTGAAAACAGAAAATTTGATTGTAAGAAGACAATTTCATACTTTTTTCATCAAATATTAAGTGTATTAGTGAATATGTATTTAACCTGGGGAAATTTGGGCATAGACTCCCCTATACATAAGCCAATCAATCCCTGTACAGACCACAAAACGAAGAACTAAATTAATATTTCTAAAGCATTCAACATCAACATTCAGTTAAGGCACCAATTCAACATTCAAATGTATACGGGGAAAAAAACAATAAATCCAGTGGGCCATCATTATATTTAAGTCACTAAATACAGAATTCAAATCTTAAAAGACAATGCACTACGGCTCAAAAGGCGGTATTCTCGCAAGTTCCTCGAGTCCCGGCATCTGGGCCTCCAAATAATAAGCCACTTCTGCAATAGCCTGCTTACGTGTCTCAGGGTTGACCGCATGTTCAACCCTCGGATGAAAAAAGACGGCCCGAAATGCTAAGTATTGAATTCGCTGCAACAATTAAAAGTATTAACACAATCAGCAACTAGTAATGCAAACTTAGGTAAAAAGAAAATCTAAAATCATCATAAACTCACTGCATTGAGGGACAACTGTGTTGGCTCAGGAGTGTATTCCTCGGCCGGACCCCTACTGAAACAAACGTGCGACCGCGATCGGAAGTAATCAAGGTAACTCTCACATGCTTCGTCAATATAATCGGCCCTCTTCATATCCCGCACAAGCCTTGTATGATATAGTTCCCAACCACTGATATCAGCAACGAACTTGCAGACATACTTTTTTGTCTCTAGGTCTCTGTAGTATTCTTTCGGTTTGAAGACTTGAAAGGAAATTTGTTAAGCATACCCGAACTGTCTTAACACTTGATCCGACATATAGAGCTCTTCAACGTTAACGTAATAGATAAGCTCCCTATACAATGAAATTTTATGGACCAATGTCGGATTGGGTTCAAATGGTCTCTAATTAACCTGTTCGACAGTAAAACGAATCAACTAGGGTTTGGACAGAAAGAGCAATAACCGTTTCCAAACACACATCACAACGGACATATTACCTCGTTCGGCTGCAATGCATCTAGCGCCCTTCTGTAAGCCTCCAAATCATCTTGTGCAACACGCTTCTTCCCGGTACCAACGTGCCATTTCATTTACACAGGCCATCCAGTATTCCATGACCTCTTCTTTGGTGGGCTGAATGTTGGGAAGTATTCATATATCCAGCTCTAATAAGAATGAACAGAGGAATAATTAAAACATATGTTTGCCCAAAATACAGCACTGTTTAATAAGGAAAGCTACATGTAAAATGACAAACCTGCAGTAAAGTCAAACAAGCAGAAAATTGAGCACTTTTTGCCCTAGAAGCCTTCCCAAGTTGGCGATATAAGTACGCCAAACAAGCTGCGCCCCATGAGTACTAACTTACTTTCTCAATATCGCGAAGGAAAGTTAAATACTGAGCAGAGACGTGGGTTTTTGACTTGTCCACGAAAAGGGAAAGACCTAAAACCCATAATAAATAACCTGATGCAGCATTCACTTGATCAAATATACCGGCACAATTTGCCTCAATGTTTGTCAACTTCACAAATCCAGGCTTCTCCAGTTTCACTTCATCTTTTCCTAACACAGCTGCAACATCAGTCGCTATTTGTGCAGTTTTTGTTTTTTCATAAATGGGCTTACTCCCAAGCGGAATGCGTAGTATGTAGGCAACATCATGCAGTGTTATTGTCATCTCCCCGAATGGCAAGTGGAATGAGTTGGTCTCTGGATGCCACCTCTCTACAAAGGCACAGAGCAGAACGGTGTCTAACTCATCATGCATATAGTTTACTAAATGCGACAAACCGGACCCATCTACAAGCTTTTTTATGTCATCATCGCCTCGCCAATTTTTCAAGCGATCGGCCCCATTATGACATTTCAATGTCCTCCGTTCCTATCAGATTTAAAAAATTGAATTACAACAGACGGTTACAATTCCTAAAGCATATTTAAAAAAAAAATTTAAACTATGGGAAAAAACTTTATTATTGCACTTTGGATCACAAGTAATGAAGCATATATAATTATGAAAAAATTAATTACTCAAGTACATCACAAATACAAGTACGCAATTTACTAGAATTACATCTCCATACCATACGTGGTAGGCAGTGTGTCATTTGAAACTCAAAAGCAACTTAGGGATTAAAGGACCACCTTCGAGCTGATGGTCTAGCTCCCTGTAATCCTTCCACCCTGCAATCATTGCCCTAGCCTCACTGCCCATTAATCTTTTCCCTGATCTCCTAGTTGGTTCGGTGCTTGTATTCGCCCCTTCAGCATCATTTCTTCCACAAGCACCCTCGCCGTCACCATCGTCATGGGACATTTCAACATCAGAAAAGGGCGGTGCGAAAGGTTGTTCAGTAATGGAAGCAACGATGTACTCATTTCCAGATACGGAAGGTTCAACTGAGTGTTCCGTAATGGGAGTATTGACATTCCCAGTCGCGGAAGACGTTCTCGATCGGGCTACGACCCTCCTCGAATGCTCAGACGCCGCTGGCGAAACACGAGAGGCATTTTCCTCAGCCGGGATAATAGTCTCCCCAGATTTATCCGGAATACTACTCTCCCTGGATGTATCCGGAATACTACTCTCTGCGGATTTAGAATTTTTGCCTTTCCTACGGAATGTATTACCTTTATATCTATCCTCCATCTGTAATTAAAAGGTTGCACATGAATTAATATTTAAAATAATTCAAAAGCAAAAGACAGATTTAAAATTAAAAAAAAACTTTTGAAAAACTGCTGGGAATAATCGCCTGGCCCAGGCTATTTTCCCAGGTACAATTGCTTGGGGTAGGCGATTGTTCCCAGGAAAATCGCTCACCGGAAGTGATTTTCTTGAGGACAATCGTCGTCCTGTGGTGATTGTCGCAGGGAAAATCGCTTCCAATGAGCGATTTTCCTGGGAATAATTGCCTACCCTAGGCATTTGTTCTTGGGAAAATTCGGTCACCGGAAGCGTTTTTTCCGGGAATAATCGCCAGGGGGGGCGATTATTCTCATGAAAATAGCTTCGGGCGGCCGTTTTTTTTGGAAAAAATCGCTTGCCCGAAGCGATTTTCCAGCTCGTTCGTCGGGAAATCGTTTTTCCGACGAACGAGCCTTCAATTCAGCCTAAAATTACTACTACACAGCCAGAAAACGCAACATAAACCCAAAAACAATCCATAAACATTACCCATAACAATTACCACACAAAAAAATTGCAATTTCATGTTTAATTTCCAAGAATAAAAAAACCGAACTAATCGATAAAATGAATGGACTGAAATCGGAGATGGAGATGCTCGCCTCCACGCTTTCGTTCGCCGGCGGAGAGGATCCTCGTCGGGGGAGATTGGAACGGAGAAACCGGGCAACTAGAACGGAGACTGGAAGATGCGCAGGAGTTCACAATTTTTTTACCGCAAGAAGAAGGCTAATGCACATAAAAAAAATTTATTTTTTTAAAAATTTTTACAAGGGCAAAAAAGTAATTTCATATGCACAATTTTTATATTTTTATTTCAAAAAAAAAATTATATATATAGACACACACACATATTGCTTTGTTTTGTTTATTCATACTTGAAAATAATATTTATAATATTCGTGAACAGTACCACTTGTACTATTCACAAGTATAGTTTACTTTTTTTAAACTATCGATTAGGTATTTTTTATTTTAAAAAAAATACGCGTATTGTTCGCTTGAATAGTGGTCGCATACATTAACTTACAAATTACTGAGGAGGCACTTAGAATTAATGGGTTTCTTGCAATCCAATTAAGGGTATCTACTGTGACAAATTCCGCCATGCACGCCAAGCAATTAGTTGAAAACAAGTGTGACCTCCATGTACTTCAAAATTCTGAAAATGCCCTATATGAATCCATCTTTCCTCTTCAAAATTCTTGCCAAATCTTTGAACAAGACATAATAATTCATCACCAATTATAATAATCATGAAGATTTAGAAATCGAATCTCATACTAATATATTATCTCCGTTCAATTTAAAAAGTCCAAAAATTATATCTTTGTGAATAGTGGCGGATATAGGATGGACTAGAGGAGGCTTCACCCAACCACCAATTCATCTTATTTTTATAATAGTAAAACTAGGTTAAATAAGTTGACCAACTCCAGCCCACTCATTTTATAGGACACTACCAAGCCTAACAATAAAAGATAACTTATAGTAGCTATCAATTTTTTTAAAATTGTACAATGGACCGTACATAAAATATATTAAAAAAAAAAAAACTTAACCTATACACCACTACATCAAGATTGTTAAAACTGATTTGCGGAACAAAATTGTATTATTTCTTCTTCTTCTTTTCTTATTTATTTATTTTTTTAATATAATCTTGCTCCTCATCAAAATTTCAGTCTTGAGAAGGATATATTTTCAATCATTGAAAATGAGCAAATCTTTCAACATTTTAATGTAGATGCATAAAATACAATTATCACCTTTTAGCTACTGTACAAGTAGAATCAAAACCAAATTTGTTATCAAGTGTTAAGGAAAACTGTAATTTTGAATATTTATATATTTTTATTGTTTTATGGTTGCTACCTTATAATTTTAGTTATTAAATATGTTATTTAAATGCATACTTTTTGAACTTTAGCCCATTCAAAGATAATTTTATATATCAGCAGTAATAAACAATTATACGACTAAACTCTTTACGTGTATGTGTGTGTATATATATATATATATATTAATAAATATATATTATATATGTATGTATAAATATGTGTATATAGTAATTAAAAGGAGCGACGATATTGCATAGTTGACCAAGTTTGATTTGCCACCCTTTGCCAGCTTTTCCTCCTGCTCAAAATAAACATATAAGAGGTTATAATAGTGTCTCATGTATAGGGCTAAGAATGAACACGTACATTCACGAACAAGCTCGAACTAGGCTCGATAGAAACGACCACAAACACGAATAAGAACAAGGTGTTGAAACCTCGTTAACGTTCATGAACATGCTTGATTAAAATATTAATTGTATAATATAAATAAAATAAATATATACAACATTGAAATTTAATTTTAAATCTTTATATATATATATATATTTATATATGATTTAAATTGAATTTGAATTTTCATGTAAGTTGATATAGTATATTAAATTAATTAAACATTACAATTTTCTGCTAGTTAATGCGAGATAGAACGCACACGAATGTTCACAAACAAGTTCGCCTCGATTAATGAACACGAACAAGATTTTATATTCAATAAATAAATGAACACGTCAAACTCACCTCGGAGGAGTCCACTCGTTATCACCCAACTCATGTATGATGGCAATTGATTCAATGCATTGATATGCCATATGCAACATAAAATTTAAGGGAGTTTGAATTATATGTGTAGCCCACTCTATCCCTGTTCTTGTAGTTAGGATAATATTTTTAGCATTAAAAACATGACATTTATTATGGAAAAAAAAAAAAAAGAAGAAGGAAAGAAGCATGTTTATGTCCAAACCACAAATTTTTAGAGCAAAGTTTCATGTGTGAGTGTATATATATATATATATATATATACATATATATATATGTATATGTATATATATATATGTATATATATAAAACCAATAATTTTTAGAGCAAGGTTTCATGTGTGATTATAAGAAATTCGTTTAAATCACAAGAAAACTCTTAAATTACTATTGTAATTTATTACTACTAGGAGTTTTGAAGTTTTACTCTGATTAATACTCCGTATATATCAACAGCTACAATTAATATTTATTTAGATTATTACTAAGTATTTAAGATAATCAACACTGCTTAGATAAATAGATTAAGACAAAAGTAAATTAGAAAAGAAATTATGTTTTTACTAAAACATTATTTATTTTGAAGGTTGTTACTCCTTCTGAAACTGAATTTTATTTTGGACATAAAGGAATGAGTATATGTATACACACCTAGGCTCAAAATACACACTTAAAATCCAAAAGTAGCACTCCACCAATCTGTCTCTGGCAAATGGAAAGTTGTTTGGACAATCTATGCCTTTCCACCATCTGCGAATATCAATCCATCAATTAACACAAAATACTTCATTAATTACTTTGTAGGAGTAGTCTAGTGGCGTTTTAAGGCTCTAGTGACAGCTTTCAATTATCTACAAAATTTATAAATTATGAGTTAAAACATGAACTGTAAAATTAAAAATTTGTACTTTTGAGACATTATATTTGATCCTTTTTCTTTTGAAATTGAAAATTGCAATTTATAACATTTTATATCATTTTACTGAAAGTCTAAACTCTCGAGTATCTTAATTTTACAAGAAAAAAAAAATGTATAAGTACTTAAATCAATTAAAAGAGAATTTTGAAATATTTGGTCAAATATAGAGTATTAAAAGTGCAGTTTTTTAATTTTATAATTCATGTTTTAACCCAAAATTTATAAATTTTGTAAGAAAACATCAAGTGACCTGTTTAACCTTCAATTATAGGTTAAAGGGACCAAAATTCCCACAATAACAAATAAAAGTGACTAAAACGGTCACAGACAAATAAAATGTACTAAAATCGCCATAAACTCAAACGTAAGGGGCTAAAAATGCCATTTTTCCTTTGTACATTATAAATGGACAGAACTAAGCGATAGTTTATCATCGGTTTTAGTAGAAATTAGTTTTAGTTCAGTTGAACGTTACAGAAAATAGTACAGTAGTAGTTTATGTTTCAGTTGGTGAATTAGTTTTAGTCGGTTGACCAACTGGTCATACTCGTGATTAGTTTGTTACTGGGTAATGACGATTGAAGTTAGTATTTTATTAGTTGATTAAGTTGAACTAATAATGACTATATGTGTGACCCCTTGGGAAGTTCTCGTGTTGTACCCGTCTTTTTCCTTTTCGGGGGAAAGGGTTGGGGTGGTGGTAAGGGAAGAGCCTTGTAACCCCGAGATCTTGGGTTAAATTCTTTGGAATACAAGGGTAAAAAAAAAAAAATTGGTAAGTTGAACTAATAATTTAAATCATTAATTAGTAAAAGTAGTTGCATGCGTAGGTATTTTTGTTTCGGTTTCAGTAGATTTGTGATCTCAGGAGTTCAATAGTTTAATATATCTTATATTAATTGTTTAGTTTTAACAAGTTTAACAA
The DNA here is from genome assembly GCA_016801395.1 of Leptodermis oblonga. Lineage (NCBI taxonomy): Eukaryota > Viridiplantae > Streptophyta > Magnoliopsida > Gentianales > Rubiaceae > Leptodermis > Leptodermis oblonga. The sequence continues at coordinate 11,711,544 of CM028759.1, forward strand.
TGTTTAGTAGCTAATTCTTTAATCCTGCCTAATTGCTCGTAGCTTTAATATGCATATGTTCCTTTTTACCCTTAAGAATAATGCTTGTTTCTTAGTTCTATTTAAGTATGTATAGCTTAATTAGATCTAACTAATGTCAATTAGTCCCCGTTAATTAAGATAATAATTAATGGACAAGATTAATAAATTATAAAGTTATTTGCCGTGGTAGTGGGGGATAAATGACTTGTGATTCTTAGCTGCAGATCAGACTAGGAACACTAGAATCAGCTTACCTTAATTCTTAATGTTGTTAATACATTAAACTAGGTGTCACCAGATCTCGGCCGACTTATGTATTAATTAGAGAAAATGTTAGTTCATAGCAGATTTTGCTAGCTCTTAATTAATTAAGAGGGAATTGGGTTGTGTTTGTAACGGATCTCGACAATCTATAACTGATTGACAATATACATGTTAATGTATCTTTGAATTTACATGTAGTTACTGTGGATTTGCACATATCGGATGCTTTCTTATAATCTTTGGTTAATTGATTTCTTTGCTTTTTGATTTCCATATTTGTTAAAGTAGTTTCATCATATTTCACTCCTATTAATGACTCATAAAGGTGGTTACAAACAAACAATATTGAATTCAATAGCTTAAATAGAAATTTTATTCATCTCGTTCTATGTGGATCGACTCTGCTCAACTCTCTACTATTCTAATATTTTGGCATAAGATTTGGACGAATGATAATTTCGTACCTCTTTCTTGAACCTACCATTAGTTATTGTAAATTCTAACACAAATAATGAGACCCAATACAAATAATTTTTTACATTTTTATATTCTAACACTACGTTTTCATAGAGTATTAGCAAAACAAAATCAAAGCAAAAATGATAAACGGCTAACGTACATGACTATTTTGCCCTTGTTGATCACTTTGAAGGTTATATAAAGCATAGCCATGTATTCTAAACGAGAGGGGAAAGAAAAAAGCAGAATGGAAAATACAAAGAACGACGTCGTGGAGGAGCCAATGACTCCGGCCGGCCGGCTGTTCTTCACGACGGAAATGAACCAAATCATAAGCTGCGCTATCGGCCTGAAAAATCCCATTGACATAAACGCCATGAAATCCGAACTAGAGACCTCCGCACTCGTCAACCAACCACGCTTCTCCAGCCTTCTTGTTCGCGGCCACTGGCGGAGAACCCACGTCAACATCGACAGACACGTCATCATCCGGGACGGACCCCTCGCCGTTGACCCTTCCGTCTCGTCGGAAGACGCCGTCAACGACTACTAGCCGACCTCGCCGTCTCCAGCCCCCTCAGCCTCGACAAGCCCTTGTGGGAATTCCACTTCCTCATGGCTCATAACTGCGTGGTTCTCCGGTTTCACCACGCGCTCGGAGATGGGATTTCAGTGATGTCCGCACTCCTGTTGAGCTGCCGGAGAGCTGATGACCCCACTCGAACTCCGACCATCACTTCTTCCTCCGGTGGGCGGCGGCAGAGGAGGAGTTGGAGCTTCTGGAAGTTACTCAAGTCGGTCTGGTACACGATTGTGTTCGTGACGGATCTTGTCCTGAGAATGTTTTGGTTAAAGGATGAGAAGACCGCCATTAGCGGCGGAGCTGGGGTGGAGCTCTGGCCGAGAAAGCTAGCGACGGCCAAGTTCAACCTACACGATATGAAGCTTGTCAAAAAAGCGGTGGCTGGCGCGGTATGAATCTTTTAATTACCTCATAGATTAATTTTTCCTATAATACATTTTGTGCACTTACAAAAACAAAAGGAACTTTAGGCTATATATATGTTTGGAGAATTTTTATTTTTACGGGGAAATGACTTGAAGGATTTTTTTTTTTTGGGATATTATGTAGGAGAAAGAATAAAATGTATACCGATTGATTTTTTTTTTCTGAAAAAAAATTTAATTTTAAAATTTGAAATTAAAGGAAATTGAATATATGTATACTTTTTTCTTAGTGAAATAGTGTCCTTTTTCCCATTAAAAAAAAAAACACTTAATCAAGCAGAGTTTGATATCTTTTTAGGATTTCTTTTGGTGATATTTGAAGAATTAAGGATACATAGCTACTTAATGACAATTTTGTAATCACATTAATGTCAATAAATGCATATCATATTATTTGTTATAAAAAATTATGATAAATCAATTGAGATTAGTATTACTACTCTATTTTAAGTGTATGCATTCATCAATTCCTCTGCCAAAAAAATAAAATAATAATAATATTTAAAAAGAAGAGTGTCCCAAATATGTATGGATTAATAGTACTCTATCCGTTCTATTAGAAGTTCTATTAGAAGGATCCCCTTTGAAAAATATTTTTTATCTTATTAGAAGAGTCTACTTTCATTTTTTTTTTTTTACACATTCTACCCTTACTAATATAATTATGTGTGATCAATTATCGTGTAGGTTGTACACATTAACATAATAAGTTTTACCTAAATTAAGAAAGGCCATTTTAATAGAACGGAGAGAGTAATTAAACTTGTGAAAAAGCTTCATATATATATATATATATGTGTGTAGAAACTTTTCATTAATTTGAAATCCCTCAAATCTCATTAATTAATTAATTAATTTCATTCAATATTGTTTGGTGTTTGGAGACTCTTAACGACGTCCTCTGTGGCATCATCTCAAGTGGGCTTTCGAAATACCTAGCCGTCCGATCACCACCTGAATCTGAAGGTATGTACGATTTATTATAATTAATTGCCTTTTTTATATTAGTTCTTGAGATATGAGAAAGCTTATGCTAGCTAGGATCATAATCATAATGAAATTAGTTAATGATGTTAAAGATTCATTCACTAACTATACATATATTTACTCCCTTCGTCTCATTAGATTGGTTTATTTTAAAAAGTAGTTTTTGTTCCGATAAAAGAGTCTATTTTTAAATTTTTTACTTCTCTTACCCTTACTAATATAATCATGTGTAATTCACAATTAGTTCATAATAATGAAATAAAGTCTGTCAAATTAGGTATTTTAGGTATTGTACCTTAACACTTATAATTATTTGTACATTGATAAAAGTGAATCATTCTAATAGAACAGAGAGAATATATATATATATATATATTTTTTATTGCACAAAACCCTCTTGATCTTGTAATGTCAGCTGTCCTAATTTGGAATGCAATTAATTTGTGGGAAAAGCGTTGAAAGAAGGACTTCGGATGACTGGAGTTTGTTTCGTTAACTTAAGACCACTACCTGGATTGCAGGTATAAATAATATATTTACCTTTTTTTTTTTTTTCTTTTCTCTCTCAAGCATTATTTCCATATATATATATATATTACCAATGATTGAATAATTTCGTAATAAATCTGTAATTTACCTATATATAAGGCTGGCCCAAGAACTTGGGCAATCTGGGCTGAGCAACCCAAAAACCTGAATGGGCAAAAATTATGGTATATACTATTACGTAGTGATAGTTTTAATTTTACAAAAATTACACTCTCTATTTCATTATAATAGTCTACTTTGTAATATTGTTTTCAGTAATACAAATGGAGTCTTATATCGAAGGAAGTATAATTTTATGCCCAAATTGATTTTTATATACAAGGAGATAATGTTAAAGTGGGCATTTTTTGTGAAAAAAAGATTTGTTTATTATTCAGATGAGAACACATTGGTTTTTTTTACCTATGAAATTTACTGAACTACCGTTAGTGTCATCAAAAGAAATTATTCATATTAGAGCCCAAATTGATTTCTGTGAAATTTACTGAACTATTCATCCAATGTAGGATTATCTTCATTTTCTTCCTCTCTATCCTCTGGACTTTGACAGTTAAAGTCTATATTACTTGTGTTTGGGTTGTAATTTTTGCAATAGCTTTTTCATATTAATTGTGTTTGGGCTAACAATACAAGAATGAATTTGGGTTTAGGACTCATAAATTTGTAGGACCAAATTTTTTATTATTCTGTTACAATTAATTATTTTTTTAAAGCAATAAAATTATAATTTTACAGTAGTTTTCCACTCAAGACCCATATTATTTGTGTTTAAATTGTAATTTTTGTTTTTATAATAGTATTCAATTCAATACTTATATTGTATGGACTAATAATGCATGAATAATTATGAATTGACACCCGACATATTTTCCTAAAACCTCAACAAAATTTGTTAATTTTTTTTATTATCAAAGTTACTCAATGTATAAGTTTTAGGAAAAATGTTTATGTTTTCCTTTTTCTTTATATTTTTCTATTTATTTTTATAAGTTTTAAATTTCTTTTTCTTTCCCATATTTTATTTTTAGTAATATTAATTCCCCTTTTTGTCATCTTTTATCTTTTTTGTCTTTCCATTTTATTTTACTTTTATTATTATTAAATTAATGATTTTCAGATTTTCACCCAATCTTTTTCTTTCTTTCTTTTTTGGTTTAGACTTTCCTTTTTTTTTATAGCAATTATTTCCCTTTTTTTTTCATATTTCTACTTAATATTAATACTAATTCGTTTTCCTTGTATTTGTATATTTTATTCTTTTCTTCTTTTCCAAAATATGTTCAAGCCAAAAAAATATTATAAAAAATATTGAAACTATTTTTAATATGGATATAAAAGTTTAAAATACTATTATAATTTATAGATGATATTTTAATTTATTAAAAAAGATTGGGTCTCTTTTTGTAATTTTATCCCGAAGTTTTTAAGGACCGAGACTAATTATTAACTATCTATGCATGCACGCCAGGAACTGTCAACGTTGGCAGACAAGAAGTCAGGTTCTCGATTCGGTAACCAAATTAGTATATGGCTATTTCCCGTCTATTGTCACAAGAATAATAGTGGTTCGGATCCTCTCCAATTTGTAAGAAGAGTTAAGCAAATTATGGACAAGAAGAAGCTCTCACTAGCGGGCCCTTGGTCCTACAAACTGTGGCATTTGGTCATGTCCATAATTGGACCAAAGGTGGAGCTACTTAGCTAATTTTACTTATTGTTACTTTCATTTCATTCTATTAAAAAAGTATTGTCTCTAACATGCAATTTTCCTTTATAATAAAAATTATATTGTTTTGAAATTTTATAAAATTTTAAATCACAGTACTTAAAATAAATAATTTAAGGGTTCAGCCCCTTGAATTTCGTCTTGTATAAATTAAGTATGCAATTGCATACTTAATTACATAGACTAAATTCAATGGTTGAATGGTCCCTTGAAGGGACTATAAATTTTCCCAAATTTAATGCTATTCAATCTATTTGTGTATGTACTTTCCAAAGCTATATTTACTAATTATACATGACACATAATTATATCAATAAAAATATGAAAATTAAAAAAGATAAAAATATAATAGAATGAAAACAGTACTTAAACATGCCTCTTCCTCACATGAAGAGAGGAAAATACTATATAATACTCCCTCTGTTCCATAGAAGGGTCCACTTTGACCAATGTACAATTTATTATGAATATATCGAGGTACAACACATAAAATAGATAATTTGACATATTTTATTTTATTTATATACTTATTAAGTATGAGTTTATTGTGGACGACACATAATTATATTAGTTAGGGTAGGAGGAGTAAAAAAATTGAAAGTGAAGTCTTCTAACATAGCAAAAAATATTTTTTTATAATGGAAGGGAAAGAGTATGTATATTGTGTTGGTTTTTGCAATTTTAATTTACTGACCGTTCTTCCTATTTTCCTTTGCATGTATGCATGTATAGTGGGCTGCCTGGCTTGGTTATAGCCTTGGGTGTCACACAAGCTTCACAATATCGAATGTTGTTGGCCCTGCTGAGGAGATTGAAATATTAGGCAATCCGGTTACTTATATAAGACTAAATGCTTCAAGCGCAGCCCAGGTAATTAGCATAATTCAAATTATTCTATTATTCACCTTTAATTAATTTTCTATTAGCTACACCAACACCAAACATTAATTCCATTTCATTATAAGATTTTACCGCTAGAATAATTTATAAATTATAAAGTACAACTGTAAAATGAAATCTAAATGAAACGGATGGGGTATATGATATTTCTTTGGCCTCCTATAAAGAGTATTACTCCAACCGTTCCATTAGAAGAGTTAGTCCATTTTGAAAAATATTTTTTGTTCCAATAGAAGAGTCCGTAATAATGTGTGGTTTACAATTAGTCTATACTTAATAAGTAATTATATAAATGGAATAAAAATAGTCAAATTAGTTATTTTATGTGTTGTACATTGACATTCATAATAAGTTTTACATTAGTCAAGATAGACTTTTCTAATGGGACAAATGAAGTAATTTATGTTTCGAACTGTAACTTGCTACTCGAAAACAGTTACGTTACTAGTCTTTTACGATGAAACGAGAAGAGGAATGGTTTTTTGTGGCTATTAATTAATGTTTGTTTAAGGCAGGCTCTTATAATGCATATGGTGAGCTACGGTGCAAGAGCTGATTTGCAAATATTGGTGGCAAAGGACATAATCCCAGATCCCCAGTTTCTGGCAAACTGTTTTGAAGATGCTTTGATCCAAATGAAGGACTTCGCAGTTGCCCATTTCGGAGATAATAATATTCCTCAAGTAGAAAAAAAATATTGGTTGTTTTCCAAACTCATGGCCGGCCCTGTCCATGTGGGGTGAGTACATGAGCATGAGCAGAGCTCCCAAATTCAAACACTAGCTTTATTATTTTTCTTCGTTTGTAACTTGATCTTTGGGTGTTCTAAATTTGTTTATGCTCAACTAATAGTTATTTTCTTTAAATTTTAGTTTATATATTTAAATTTTTATCGTTTATGTTTTAATAATTTAAGGCGTGTTTAAAATTTTTGATTATGAAATCAATTTGTTTTGAGTCGAATTGGAATTGAAAATTTATCGTTATTATTAATTTGAGTCTAAATGATATTTTGTGGCTTGAGTTAAGGGTTGAATAGATCATAATTAAAATTAAGTAATTAGGAATTTTGAATTTAGGCAATCGATGTTGAATATGAATTTATATTTGAAACTTTAAAATTGAATTAGAATTTTATAAATGAAAATTAGATAATTATGAATTTTAAATTTAGTATATATATTGTTAATGTGAATTTATATTAGAAATTTTAAAATTTTAAATGATATATATATATATATATATTAAACTAATGTTAATTTCATGTGAATTGTGAATGATGTACGAACATTTTGTGTGTGTGTGGGGTTTTTTTTTCTTTTTACAAAAAAAAAAAAATTACTAATACTTGGACAAAATAAAAATTTTATGAACTGAGTGGTACTGTTCACGAGTATCAATAATACTTTGTTCAAATATCACTTTGAGAAGGTAAAAAAATTGATATATAATTCTGAACAATATTGGTGCACTACTACAAAATAGAGCTTTAACGGCTGCGGATTAACGGCAGAAAATAGAAAATCGCCGTTATAAAAGAAATACGGACTTTCTACGGCAGTTTTATTATATCCGCCGTAGAAAGGGACCTCCTACGGCGGTTATAATCAAACCGCTGCGGTTTATAATCAACCGCTGTAGAAAGTCCCTTTCTACGGCGGTTAAACCGTTAACCGCCGTAGAAGATCTCTTTCTACGGCGGTTTGATTATAACCGCCGTTGTATTGACGTATTTAACCCTAAATAACAACGTGTATCTCCATATTGCGGCCGAAAGTCTTGTTCTCCAAATTTCTACTACGGTTTTGCACCTTTGATGTAAAGAATCGTCATTTGAAGCTAAAATTTACCACCTTAAGGTTAGAAACTTCTAAAATTTCTCAGTAATTGCTTATTCTTGTACTTTAGATATGTGTATATTGAATTTATTTTTATTTATGGTAGAGTACTGAAAATTAAAGTTGCAATCCATGTATATGGTGAAACTTAGTATTGTGGAACCCTATTTAGTTACACTATGTAGTTTCTAGGTGATGTGATTTGATTTATAGTGTTTGATTTTTAATAGATGATGTTCATATAATTAGCACTACTTAGAGTGTGTATCAATTTTTAATGCATTGCATGTGTTTGATGAAATGCATAAATGAAAATTTTATGGGTTCTTCTTCATTTGATTATGTCTGTTGCACATGTGTTGGTTATGCATTATTTTTTTCATTGAGGTATTATATTAGTTTTGATTATATGAGTAACATTAGTATGACATGTGCTAAGACAAGCATGCAACATGATACTTTCTACATTGTTTGTTGAATTATTATTTGGGGTTTTTAATTATTTGAAGGAGTTAGTTACGCATGGATCGAAATATCTTGTTATATGGTGATCGGACCTCCGATTTTTATGCGAAAGAAGTTGAGAATTTCATTGAATTGGCTTATAAGAATACAAAGTACGTCTATTGTCCGTGTAAAGCTTGTAAAAATGGTGCGCGGTTTCATAACTCAGATACAATAAGATTTCATTTATATCGGAATGGATTTGATCTTTCTTATAAATTGTGGATTTGGCATGGTGAAAGTATTGATAGTTTACCTGAGCAAAGAAAATCTCATGCAAAAGGAGATGATGAGATTACTAGAGATCGATTAGATGACATGATTGAGGATGTGGCCGAGGATTTTGCTGATAAACTGGAAGTTCTTGCTTCCATTTTGGGTGACAATGAGAAGCCTCTATACAACGGTTGCACTAAATATACACGCTTGTCTAGTGTTTTGAAGTTGTTTAATTTGAAAACGGCAAATGGGTGGTCAGATACTAGTTTTACAGCCTTATTGAGAGTATTGAAAGATATGCTCCCAGAAGATAATGAACTTCCAGATCGAATTTATGAGGCAAAAAAAAATATTGTGTCCAATGGGTATGGAGTATAAGAAGATCCACGCTTGCCCAAACGATTGCGTCCTCTATAGGAATGAGTATAAGGATTTATTGCTTTGTCCTAAGTGTAAAACTTCACGATACAAAAACAAGCAGCTGTGTGATGAGGTTGAAGACAGTTCTGATGCGCAAAATAAGGGGTCGCCGGCTAAGGTTCTGTGGTATCTTTCTATAATACCGAGATTTAAACGGTTGTTCGCTAATGCAGAAGATGCAAAACTTATGACATGGTATTCAGATCGGTGTATTCCCAGTGATGATGACAAGGTGATAATGCATACATCAGACTCAGATCAGTGGAAAAAAATTGATTCAATGTATCCTTCATTTGGAGGAGAAGCTAGAAATTTGAGGCTTGATTTGTGTATTGATGGAATGAACCCGTTTGGCAGTCTGAGTAGCACACATAGCTCATGGCCTGTGATGTTGGTTATTTACAATTTGCCGCCTTACTTGTGTATGAAGCGCAAGTACATACTTATGTCTCTAATGATTTCAGGCTCACGGCAACCAGGAAATGACATCGATGTATATCTTGCTCCTCTTATTGAAGATTTGAAAAAGTTATGGGATGAAGGCGCACTTGTGTTTGATGCATATCGTGAAGAAATGTTCACATTACGTGCCATGTTGTTCTGTACCATTAATGATTTTCCTGCATATGGAAACTTGTCTGGGTACTCTGTTAAAGGGCATAAAGCATGCCCTATATGTGAGCAGAGTACAGATTTTTGTCAGCTTGTACATGGGAGGAAGACAGTATACCTTGGGCATCGCAGATTTCTTCCTGAGACTCATTCGTATCACCGTATGAAAAGAGCATTCAATGGATTTCAAGAGTTTAGAAAAGCTCCAGAACCCTTGAGCGGGCCAGAGGTGAAAGCTCGTGTGATGGACATTAATGTGGAGGTTGGAAAACCTTCTGAGTCCAGCAATAATGATACATGTTGTTGGAAGAAAAAATCCATCTTTTTTAAACTTTCATACTGGGAGAACTTTGATGTCAGACATTATCTCGACGTTATGCATATTGAGAAAAATATTTGTGAAAGCCTGTTAGGTACGCTTTTGAACATCCCTGGTAAAACTAAGGATGGTTATAACGCGAGACTTGATATGGTTGATATGAACATAAGATCAAATTTAGCACCGGTAGCTCGAGGACAACGCACATATCTACCCCCTGCCTGTCACATTTTGTCCAGAAAAGAGAAAAAATAACTGTGTTCAAGTTTGCGTAGCATCAAAGTTCCATCCGGATATTCTTCAAATGTAAGTAGATTTGTTTCCTTGAAAGATTTAAAACTGATTGGTTTGAAGTCTCATGATTGCCATGCCTTAATGGAACAATTGTTTCCTATAGCTATTCGCTCGATATTGCCCAAGCATGTTAAGTCCAATATAACAAGACTTTGTTTCTTCTTCAATACTATATGTAGCAAGGTTATCGCGGGCGAAAGACTTGATCAGTTACAAGATGAAATAATTGTTGTCCTTTGTCAATTAGAAATGTATTTTTCACCTGCCTTCTTTGATATTATGGTACAGTTGGTGATTCATTTGGTTAGAGAGATAAAAATCTGCGGGCCTGTTCATTTGCGATGGATATACCCATTCGAGCGATATATGAAAGTATTTAAGGGGTATGTTAAGAATCGTTATCGTCCTAAAGCTAGTATTGTTGAAGGTTATATAGCTGAGGAGGTAATTGAGTTTTGCACTGAGTACTTGGCCGATACAGCATCAATTGGAATATCTAAGAATCGGCACGATGGGAGGATTACAGGTATGGGCACAAGGGGAGGAAAAATGTTTACGCCTTCTAATGTTGAATTGATGAAGGCGTATCTCTACATACTGCGCAATTCTGAAGAAGTTGAGCCCTATGTGAGACACCATATGCGTTCAATAAGAACGTCTTATCCTGCTTGGACGTAGGGGTGGCAATTTATAACCCGACACGAAAACCCGGCACGAACCTAACACGCATTTAGCATGTCGAACACGACCCGAAAAAATATCGGGTCAATTTCAACACGAACCCGAAGGACCCGAAAATAAACAGGTCGGGTTCAGGTCAACCCACGGGTAACCCGCAGAACCCGTTTAAATTTGCAACCATTTAATTTATTTGTAAATATGAGGAAAGAATAGGGATATTATTGACATTTTATATCATAATGATACATCCTATAAAAGCCAAAATACCCTAAAATTCATTCATCTCTCTCTCTCTCTTTGTATTCATAGCCGCAAATTCATAGCCATCCTCACATTGAAATCCAAGTTCCCATTCTTACTTCTCCAGTCATTCATATCACTCACAACATTCTTACTTCTCCAGTCATTCATAGTTTCCCACTTTGGACTCCACTTAGCTTCTTCTGCACATTATCACTGAAGGTTCTGTTTTGAGTTTTAGATGTAAATCAGATGCATTCTTGATGATAGACGCTAGTTAGTTGAACAGGTACTTTTGTTGTTTTCACTTAATTCAACTGCAAACTTCTCTAGTCACATAAGTGACATGAACAGATTTAGTTCTTTACCTGTGCATTGGGGACTACTTCCAATCACCTTCTAGACCCATATTAAATTGATTGAAATGATCTGTATATGCAAAACAACTTCTAGACCCATATTAAATTGATAAGAATAGATCCTTCACTTTTCTTAGCCAAATGGCCGAGAAAGCTATGGTTTGTTCATCCGTAAGCCACAAAATATAAATCATTGGGTTTGATTTCCTTTCTTTCTTTTTTTTTATTTTATTTTTATTTTTTATTTGTATTTTTAATTTGATTAAGAAGGATCTGTATTAGTTAATTTCTTGATTCTTCTTTCTCTAATTAATTTTATCTATTAAGCATTTAAATTTTAGTAAAGATTATACCTATGCTTATAGAAATATTCTAAAAAGCTTATTGGTGCTTATTCACTCTCTTTTGCATTCTCAGGAAACTAATAGAGATGTCATTGTTCAAAGGATGTACCCCTGCTTACTGCATTTTGTTAAAGATCTCCGATACTTCTTTGAATCTACCTGATTAAATTTTATTATCTCGCTATTTTTGAACTTAAGCCTATTGTTATGGCTCTATTATTTTGGTGGTGTTAAGAACTTAATTATTTTGTTGCTGTTAAGGGAGTCCTTAAGAGTATTATTTTGTTGATGTTAAGGTTTAAAACCATTTTGGACGTTGGAATTGGAAAACAGAAAGAGGGGCATGTTACTATCGGGTCGGGTTCGGGTCGGGTTCGGGTCACCTGTGTCAAACCCAGGTCGGGTTCAGGTTTGAAAACCTGACCCGAAACTCAAAACAGGTCGGGTTCGGGTTAGGGGTTCCAGACCCGTTAACCCGCAAACCCGAACCCGTAAACACGGGACCCGACCCGATTGCCAGCCCTACTTGGACGGATCAAAATGTGCTCAATGAACATATTCGGACATTTGTCTATTGGTTTGGTAATGCTGTCATCGGCAAAGACGTTTCGGAGACATTGAAATGGTTGGCGTTTAAGCCCAGCCATGCGGTATGAGCATTTTCATGCTATGACATAAATGGATATTCATTTACTACTAAGAGACAAGATGAGAAGAGTACGGCACAAAACAGTGGTGTTACATTAATCTCGGAAGCTTTACATGTTTCTAGCAGGAAGGATAAAAATCCAATGTATGCAAGCATGTCATATTACGGGGTGATCGAAGATATTTGGGAGCTTGACTATGTTTGTTTCAAAGTAGTTGTATTTCGATGCAAATGGGTTGATAACAATAATGGGGTTCGAACTGATGATCCATTGGGTTTTACCTTTGTGGACCTTAATCGAGAGGGTTTCAAGGGGGAACCATTTATACTTGCATCGCAGGCGAAACAAGTTTTTTATATCACCGATCCTTGTGACGAACATTGGTCTGTTGTTCTTCATGGTAAACAACATCACGGAGTGGAAGGGATTGATACAGAAGAAGGGCTTTATGAGGCGGGCCCTTTCTCTAATGGGTTACCTGAATCGAGAGCAGATGAAAAAGATAAGGAACTTGATAAATACATACTTCGTGATGACCACAGCAAAGGATTATGGTTCGAGGATCAAGTGTCCCATAAGAGAAAGAGAATAAGTTAAGAATCATTTTTAGGTATATTGTTTGTTTTTATTAATTTTTTTTTCTGTGGGTGTGTATGTGTGTGTATATGTGTGTGTGTGTGTGTGTGTTCGTATATGTTTATTTGATTTTAATGAAACGAGGTGGACATAATTTTATAACAAACATTTATTTTTATCCTTCGTACTGTCTGATTGAAACAGGTCACAACTTGGATGAAGTCGCGCAAGCAAGGGATAAAATTTCCAGGGAACTTCATATAGCGAAATGTTTATAAATGAATTTGTTATTGTTGGAAATTGTGTGAAGCTTTTGTGTTGATGTTAGGATGCCAGAGTGTTTTGGTTAAATTTACAGGGGAGATTCTGTCGGAATTGATTTGAAACTGAATTCCGTATTATTTGAAGTAGTTGGAATCTTAATGAAGTATTTAATTATGTGCATATCCTTGACAGGGAGTATGTTACATTTATAGGGGAGACTCTGTCGAATTTTCTGGCAAATTGATTTCCTTGTTTTTCATTTATGAATAAATGTCTCATGTATTTTTTTATTTTTTTTTCAAGGAGTAGTACTTTTGGTAAAATTTACAGGGGAAGCTGTACAATAATTTTTGTTTTGATTTTATATTTAACTCTTCATAAATTACTTTTCTGTGCATCGAAAAAAAGATATTCATTTAGCGATGTTGGTTATTGACCGCTAAATGAATTAATTATTCGATTATCGATTAATAAATCTTTATTATTTTATAGAGATTCTTCAATATATTTTATATTGAGGCGCGCTCCGTACCGGCGGCAATCTATTTCTATATTTTTCCTCTTAACTAGCATGCATGTGTACGAGATATACAGCAGCGCTAGAAAATTTTTAAGACTATACATGGATACGACATTGAGTACTTGTATCCAATTGTAAAGAGTATTAATTCTTTCAAGCTATTTTTATTTTACCTTAACATAATTGTAATTATTGATTGCCTTTAATTATTAAAATAGAGATAATTATTTAAGAACAAATAAACTGAATTTTGCGCGTTTACCTAAAATTATTGTGTAATAGTACCTGAAATGGTTCGGTGGAATGTTGCATGGGAAAATTTGAAATTTATTTAGTAAAGCATTTTTCATACAAGGCTTGCTTCTGTACATAATTAATAAATATAATGTAGATTGGGTATGTAATATTATATTTACAAAGTATTGGGGTTAATTTATGAACATGAAAAAACTAGAAATTTTTAGGGTCTATACTTCATAAAATGAAATAAAATAGAAATTTATGCGCGCGCAGGAAAAGTTTCTACGGCGCTTCAAAAATAACCGCCTTAGAAAATACTTTCTACAGCGGTTCAAGGAAGAACCGCCGTAGAAAATACTTTCTACGGCGGTTCAAATTAAACCGCCGTAGAAAGGTGACTTTCTTCTACGGCGGTTCAAGGAAGAACCGCCGTAGAAAAATTGGAAACAATTGGAGCCAATTCCCGCGCGCGCATAAATTCAAATATTTTGGTCTAATATCTACAATGTCCTCACAGTTCCCCAGCTTCTCCCCTGCATTCCCCTGTGATATTGGATATGCAATTTCATAATGATCAACCGGTGCAAGTAAATAAAATACATTATATTTTGCAACATACTAAATTTAATGTATTTCACTATACATATTTGATTAATATTATCGTCCTTAATTCCAAATATATATATATATGTTTGTATATATATATATATATATATAAGCTAATGAAATCCAGTAAGTATTACTTTTTCTTTTAATTGGGCCCTTAAGCATTAATTTTTCTTATACTACATACTTAATGCATTTATCGATTTGATTATTTTATTCCGTTCGCCCAAGTCGAGAATGCAGAAAATTTAGGACTGATAATGAAGCTTATTACTTTATCACAGCTTACATGTAATTTTACGAAATTTATTAATTTTGAGCTTTGACCCAAAATTATTGTGTAATAGTTCATGAAATTTTTCGGTGGAATATTGGTGCACGGAAAAATTTGAAATTTACTTATTAAATGTTTCATAAAAGGCAAGCTTCTGTAATTAATAAATATAATGTAAATTGGGTATGTACTATTATATTTACAAAATTTTGATGTTAATTTATGAAAATGGAAAAAAAAATTAATAGGGATTAGGGTTTAGGGTTAGGGTTTAGAAAATGAAATAAAAATAGAAATTTATGCGCGCGCGGGAATTGGCTGCAATTGAAACTACTTTTCTATGGCGGTTCAACCGAAAACCGCCGTAGAATCAACTTTCAACGGCGGTTCAGTGTGAAACCGCTGTAGAAAGGTGGGTTTCTACAGCAGTTTATTTTTGAACCGCCGTAGAAAGTATTTTCTACGGCGGTTCTTCCTTGAACCGCCGTTGAACCAACCCGCCGGTCTAAATTCAAATTTGTTGGTCTAGGGTTTAGGGTTTAGGGTCTAGGGTTGTGGTGTAATATCTCTAATTTCCCCACAGTTCCCCTGCTTCTTCCCTACATTCTACTGTAATATTGTATATATGCAATTTAATAATGATCAACCAATGCAAGTAAATAAAATACATTATATTTTGCACCATACTAAATTTAATGTATTTCACTATACATATTTGATTAATATTATTGTAATTGCAAATATATATATATATATATATGTAAGCTAATGAAATCCAGTAAGTATTTCTTTTTCTTTTAATTGGGCCCTTAAGCATTAATTTTTCTTATACTACGTACCTAATGCATTTATCGATTTGATTATTTTATCCCGTTCGCCCAAGTCGAAAACGTAGAAAATTTAGGAAAGATAATGAAGCTTATTACTTTATCGACGCTTACATGTAAATTTACGAAATTTATTAATTTTTATCTTTCACCTATAATTATTGTGTAATAGCACGTGAAATTAAATGCAAATGGTTCAAGGGAAAATTTGAAATTTAATTATTAAATGGTTCATAAAAGTCGAGCTTCTGTACATAATTAATAAATATAATGTAAATTGGGTATGTAATATTATATTTACAAAATTGTGGGGTTAGTTTATGAAAATGAAGAAAAAAAATTTAATATCAAAATATGCCCGCGCGGGAATTGGCTCCAATTTTTTTCCCTTCTTCTACGCCGGTTCACGAAAAACCGCCATAGAAGAGAACATTCAACGGCGGTTCAACCGTGAACCGCCGTTGAACCAACTTTCTACGGTGGTTCGCGGTTGAACCGCTGTTGAATGTAACCTTTCTACGGCGGTTTCACAATGAACCACCGTAGAAAGTTGGTTCAACGGCGGTTCGCGGTTGAACCGCCGTTGAACCAACCCGCCGGTTTAAGTTCAAAATATTTGAACTTAGACATCTTTTCCCTTATTCTTTTCTCCTTCTTCTCCCCGGCTTCTCCCTTGTTTGCCTCTCCCTTCTCCAGCCGCGGTTCGGTTATTTCATGCCCGGGATCCGTCGCCGGCGCAACTCGGCGAACTCCGCCCATTTCCCGCACTTCCCGACGGCTGCTTGGCGTGCTGATCGTACATCGAGGACCAAGGTCCGATCTTTGTGTGTCGCTTCACCCCGGCCAACATTTCTTCCATTTTCCCACTCCAATATTTTCAGCCTTGGATGTAGGAGTGCAAACATAAGGTTTATCCAACTTCTATGCTTGCATTTTAAAGCTTTTGCAATGTTACCTTCCATTTTGTAATTATTTCCGATTCCACTAGGGTTTTTGTGCCCAATATAATGTTGATTTCGGGTTTGATGCTAGTGATGAATGATTGGAATGCTTTGGGATTTATCGATTATTGGTTGCCTTGTTTTGGTTGTTGAATTTCGTGTTTTGTCCTACATAAGTTGAGAACCTAGGTGTTTGATTAGGATTTCAATTAAGTACCCTTTCAATTCGGGTTTCCTTCACTAAGATGAGAAACACAAATGTTGATTTCGGTTTTGCTTGATTAATTTGAGAACATTGGTGTTTGATTTTGGTTCTTAGTCGATTTAGTGTTCCTCCTTTAGTGATAATGAGGAAAATGCTTGGTTGTTGAGTCCACTATGTGGAATTTAAGCTTTATAGGGTTCCTTCTTTGGGGCTCCCTTGTTTCAATGTCTTGAATGCCCCTTATATATTGAAAGTAAAGCTATCTTTGTATAATGTAAAGCATTTTTATTGCACAAGCACAAAGTACCTTTTGAGTGTTGCTTCTCTTGTTTTAGGGAACTTGATAATTTTTAGGCGTGAAGTACACCTCCTTTACGCTTTTACCTTTCTCCCTATATTTTGGTTTTTCCCTTTAGTAGATATGATTTTTCTCATTAGTTGTTGGTTGTGAAATGGGAAGTACTTTATCAATGGTACCCTTTATAAGTCCACTTTTTTTGGGGCTCCTTTGGTTTAAGTTGGATAATGGCACTTGTGTATTGCAAATATAACTATCTCCTCTTCGCTTTCCCTTATCTTTGTTTGAAATGCCTGAAATACGCTTTGAGTCGTTCTCCTTGATGAGGGGGATTTTTTTCATAAATGTATAGTTTGAAATATCACTTCTCCTTAAATCTTTTACCTTTTACGCTTTAGTGTTTCTCCTTTAGTGCTAAGGAGGATAAGGCTTTGTGGTTGAGGGGACGGTGTGTTCCTCCCTTGGTTTAATGTCATGAATTCCCCTAGTCTATTGAAAATGAGGCTATTGTTGCATCAATGTAAAGCTTCTTTATTGCAAAAGCACAAAGAACTTCTCTTGTTTTAGGGAAGGAGAGTATTTTTAAGGAGTGAAGTACTCCTCTTTTAAGCTTTCACCTTTCTCACTAAATTTTGGTTTTTTCCTTTAGGAGAAATTAATGATTGTTCTCATTAATTGTTGGTTGTGAAATATGAAGTACTTTATCAATGGTACCATTTAGAAGTCCACTTTTTTGGGGCTCATTTGGTTTAATTTGGATAATGGGACTTGTGTATTGCAAATATCACTATCTCCTCTTCGCTTTCCCTTATCTTTGTTTGAAATGCGTGAAATATGCTTTGTGAGTCGTTCTCCTTGATGAGGGGGATTTTTTTCATAAATGTAGAGTTTGAAATATCACTTCTCCTTAAATCTTTTACCTTTTGCGATTTAGTGTTTCTTCTTTAGTGGCAAGGAGGGTAATGCTTTGTGGTTGAGTTGAAGGTGTGTTCCTCCCTTGGTTTAATGTCATGAATGCCACTAATATATTGAAAGTGAGGCTATCTTTGCATCAATGTAAAGCTTCTTTATTGCAAAAGCACAAAGTATTTCTCTTGTTTTAGGGAAGGAGAGTATTTTTAGGAGTGAAGTTGCGAAATGTACATTGCCTTTTAAATTTAAACATTACAAGCATTCTTGTTTTTTGTCTCCTTTGCTTTAAAGTGTTCAATGGCACGTGGGTTTTGAAATTAAAGCTTTTCTTTAAATGCAAATATGTTATCTTGTATTCTCTTTGTATGTACATGAAGTTTAAGGTAAACTAATGGCCCGAAAAGAAAACGCAACGAGGACCATAGTGATGAGGGAAAGAGCAATGGAGATGGGTCTTATACTAGAGCTAAAAGACGTAGAGGGCCTACATATTGCAACGATCTTTTGGAAATGCGTATGAAGGGAAAAACTCTTGAGATTTCGTTTGATTCAAAAAATGAGCCTAAAAATTATCATACGAAGTGGATTACATTCGTAGCATTCACGGCCCGGAGCAAAGTGGACATTATGGAATATGCATCATGGCCCAAAATTCCTGACGAGATCAAGAATATAGTGTGGATGGAAATACAGGTATTCTACAAAATTATAATGCATTCTTTGTTTACCCATTCATACAAATGAACCCAAATTTATCTAAATTTGTACTTCTATTGTTTACTGTAGGCATTATTTGTTTTTGAATCAACCGAAGAACTCGAAACCAAGTGGATTTCTTATGCCGGTAAACGTTGGAAAGATTGGAAATCCTTTTTAGGTAGATATGTACATGGTGACTTGCAGGGTGAGGACCCATGCCTTGAATATAAATATCTCCCTAGGGAGACATAGCTTAAGTTTAAGGCTAGCCGCGAAACAGAAGAATGGCAGGTGGGTTTTTGAAATTCATTTCCTTCTTGTTTTTTGATATTTGAAATTGCTCAGTTTATGGATAATCACTTTTCATTGTATTTTTCTATAGGCAATTCGTGAAAAAGCGCAAAAGAATGCCACTTTAAATTATTTTTACCATAATTTATCTCGCGGTGGATACCGACTGCTAAAGAAGAATTTGCATGAAGAGGCTTTGATTGCAACTGGGAAGAAGCCTTTAGAGGACGGTCCGTTCAAAGAAGAAGGGGAAGAATCTTATGCAGGGCCAGGCCGGCATCTACTTTGGAAATAGGCTCACACAAACAAAAAAGGCGAATACTTCACCCCAGAGGCTGGTCGTGTTGGAATTGAAATTGTAAGTTTGTAACATACATTTTCTTATGTTTCAGTTCTTTAAGCTACACATATAATTAAAACTATATATAATTGATCTATTTACATTTCATATTTTTGGCAAAACGTTTAGGAACATCTATGTGTCCGCGAGTCCCAAGGGGAGAAAGTTGCAGAGGGTAGGAATGACATTCTTGTCAAGGTAACGGGAAAGACCGATCACCCTGGTCGTGTTCGCGGCCATTCTACTAGGGCACGTATCACAGAGGTTTTTCCAAAAACAAGCCCGTCGCTTAAAGATGAACTAGAGTTAACTAAAAGAAAGCTTCAGAAAACCACTGTCCAGCTCGATGAATGTCAAACACATCTTAAGATGATGGTTGGGTTTATATGTGGTAAGATGGGGACTGACTATGATACAGCAAGAGCCAGTGTCCTCAATAGTGCCAAAGCTCAGAGCTTGAACCCAAAAACCTCCGGAATGACCCCAGAGATGTTTGAGGTCCATGGTAGCAATGTTTCCCCTGTGAGTCCGACGCTACACACTAAAGAACTTCGTAGGAAAAATTTTTCTCCTCTTATCCCTATAAGTTTGCCTGAGTTACATACGATACATGTTTCATCTATGGACCCGATCAAAGCCTCTGAGGTTCAGAATAGCCCTATTGCAACAAACTTGGAAGATGTGAGTTCTTTAGGCGCATACAAGGTACTTAATGTACATTTATGTCTTTCATATTTGTTTGTATAATTTCTTTCATATTGTCACTTCTAAAGAATCTTTATATTGCTTTTCATGATTACACTTGGTTTTTGAAGTTAGCGGAAATAGTTGAGTAATGTTCATTCGCTTGCCTATTATCTCAGGATGGGTGTGAATGTCATCTGTTCATTTCTGAGGATACATGTAAGAGACGTAAGCTTGTGGCCAAGGGAAATGTTTATAAGCAGAGAAAGCACCACGGCCGCGAGGTAAGGAAAGGTTGCGCGAGGGTTACAATTAAAATTTCCTATGATGACTTTGCCCCGCTACCATTTCCTGAGGAAGAGGCTTCAACTGTGGGAATGTCCCGATCATTTTTCGTGGAATGGCCTATACATTTGATTGAACTTATTCCGGATCCAGTAACACAGGTATATTACATTTATTTTTGAATTACTTAATACCGTTTTGTATATTTAATGTTATTTCAAATGTTGTTAGGTGGATAAATGTTAAAAAAGAAAAAAGGTCGTTTGAATTCTATGCATGATATAAAATCTTCTTCGACGGTTCCAAATGAAATGGCTTCCTCTTCGACATCTGATCTACTGCACGAGTTACAACTCCGAATAGAGAAAGATTCGAACTTCAATGGCTTCTTGTTTCAAATGACAAGAGATATCATAGGTGTGGATCATCCTATTTCGATGGATCGAATGGATGTCGGTGAATTATTGTCAAGAGAAAGCATGGTCACAAACTGTTTGATGCAATTGTTCACCAAGTGAGTTTCCACTTAATTTTATAACCTATTTCATATTATTGTTATATATAGTATGCATTCCATGTGCCTAGACTAACCAATGATGCATGATAATGTAAATTCTCTAGAGCTTTACATGATTTGGTTGAAAGGAATGACCGGAAGGGGATAGGGTTTCTCTCAGCTGATCATGTCACCGCACTAGGAAACACATATGAAGATAGGGTACACTACATTGCACGAAACTTGAAGGATCGGAATAAAGAAATTTATCTGGTGCGGTATCTTCAGGGGTAAACACTGTAAGCGTTTCTCTAATTTTTAAGAAACACTAATTTAAAGCTCTGAGGACATTAAATTTTTGGTTTCAGTGAACATTGGATGCTTATAGCCATTAGACCGATTGAAAAGGTTGTGTACTGGTTTGATTCTTTACAAAACCCACAAAAAGAGGAGGCAGTAATACTTATAGACGAGTGAGTTATATATATTAACTAATGTTAGAATGCATATATAATTTCTAATGCCAATCATATATACATATGTTGTTAATTATTTTCATTCTGCTTTCATTTTTATAGGGTGATGTTCAATTATCAAGCTTTTTTAGGATTGCCCAGAAATGTGCATATGCAACCTGAATGGATAGTAATCAAGGTAAAATTGGTTCTTATTGAATTTTTTATTCTACAATGTGTTGTATAAAATTGTATGATCTTCTAACTCGTATACTATATTCATTAGCATAAAAAGCAAACGTCTAACTGGGAGTGTGGCTACTATGTCATGCACTACATGTACCAAATCGCAATGAAATCCGACACATTGGCACTCGAAAAGGTATTTGATTTCTCATAACTTACTTGACTGTATTTCATTTTGCTACTCAATTACTTTTGAATTTATACTCTGTTGCAGTACTTCAAGCTCGACCGCACTCCATTAAGCAATGTGGATATAGATGCTATGAGAAAATATGCGCTAGTTATATTGTGGAGCATTAGCCGTACTTGATGGATACTAATGAACCTTGTTGATATTATAGTTGTACAATATTTTTGGCTATGCCCCTGTAATATAATAGCGATTTCAATTTGTATCTCGGAGATATTTGTATTAATTTTAAACTTTTAGCTGTTGGTTTTGCTTTAAACCAGATTAATTTTCACTTTCTATCGCGGTTTGGGTCTGAAAAGTGGCCACTTTCTACGGCGGTTCGTTTACTTCTAAACAGCCGTAGAAAGTCACCACTTTCTACGGCGGTTCTTCCCTACCGCCGTAGAAAGTCCGCTAACTTTCTACGACTGCCAGATAGATGGCGGTTCAAAAAGGCCAAAAACCGCCGTTAAAAGGCCTTAAATACGGCCATTGAAAGCCCTTTTTGTAGTAGTGATGGTACTATTCACGAGTATGAGTAATACTTTGTTCAAATATCACTGTTGATGATAAAAAAACAAAAAAAAAAAGACAAAAACTTAAGAATAGTATAACTGCTATTTGAGAAGAGTAAAAGTTTGACTTCATAAGAGTACAAGTGCTACACTAAAAGAATACAAGTGAGTGGCACCACTACTACTCTTTAAGAGTGATACTTCAGTAGAGTTTAAGTGCTACTCTTTGTAAGACCCTGTAAATTTTCATATTAATTTAACCTTTATAATTTATATTTTTATGAAAATCATATTTTTAAAATAAATTATGTTAGATTATAAAGTTGTATAATTTTATTGAGAATTTTCATTAAGAAATTTTAAATTTGGAATCGTAATGTTTTGATGTTTAATTTAGAGTTAAGATGTTAATTTAAATCTAGGATCGTGTTAAAATATATATATATATATATATATGTGGAAAAAGATATATTAGTTTAATTTTAGGAATTATGAAATAGAAAATAAGAAAATTAGAAAATAAATGAAAAATGAGAAAAAAAAGTCAAATAACAGTTTTATACAATGGTGGGTAAAACTGATCTAAAAAGTAGAAAAAAAATTTGACAGCCTAAATAGCGGTTTTACCCATCATTAGAGCGGGTAAAACTTATATTAGGAAACAGACAAAAACCAATAGCGATTTTTCCCACCATTGATAGCGGGAAAACTGAAAAACATATCGGGTTCTGAAAGTAAAAATATATATATATCTTTCTCAATTTCTAAAGGAGAGCTACGACCCTAGGGGTCTAGCCTCCTAGGTTTTGTCCTTGTTAGGCTGCATGGGGTTATACGGAGGACCTCCCTTCGTTATCCCAAACACCTAAACAACAAGAATAAAAAACCACAAAGAAGAGAAAGGGAGAGAAATTAGAAAATAGAGAAGAAGAAGAAAAGGAAGGGAAACCAAGGAAAAGAAGGCTTTGGAGCTGGAATTTGGATTCCTCTTCGTGGACTTCATTTTTGAAAGCATCAAGAATATAGAGGTAATGAATTCTACAAGCTTATCACCATAGGATTAAGAGAAGATGTATGAAAATGGGAAAAAGATGAAGTTTATAGTTTTCTTAAGATTTTAATCTAAATCCTCAAATCTTTACGTTAATTATGTGTTATGGAATGATAGGAGTATTGTAGGAAAGTTATATAAAGGATTTGTAGCAAAAAGAACCAAAGCAAAACAAGATTTTAGCATTTTTTTTTTTTTTTTTAAAGCCCGAAGCCCAAAGAAATCATTTTCTGGGCACGATCGGTTTTTACCGATCTTAAGTAGGGTAAAACCAACTTCCTTGGCTCAAGAAAGGCGGGAAAAAAGCGACTTCGGAACTGGTAAAACCGCAATTGGGAATTGCTGGAAAATCTTGAGCGGGTTAACCGCCATTAGAGCGGGTAAAACAGCACTTTAAAAGCTGAAAGCTCTGAAGTGCGAGTAAAGCTGATCTGATAGCGGGTAAAACTGCTCTTTGAAGCTGAGAACTTCTAAAGAGCAGGTAAAACAATAGCTGGTAAACCCGATATTTCCCTGAAAACATGAATTTTGAAGATTCAAACTAAAACATTTACAACTTCTTTTACACTTTTAAACCCTTTTATGAAATACTTGATTAGGATTCATAAAATAGTTATGAATACACAGATTGAACCCTAGAACTCTTAAAAATCTAAAATTAAAGAATTTAACCGAATTAAAGAATAGAGTCTAAACCTAATACTTATGTATTGCAAATCGAGTAGATAGTCATGAGCTAGTATCTACGGACCGAGGTGAGTGATCTCACTAAAGGGGTTAAATGCTTTAAATGAGTAACAAAATGAGTTAGCATGTTTTACTTACGATACTGCTTATGTTATTCGAAGTCATACTTTGAAATACTTGTTAAATGTTGCCATGCTCATGTTTATGACTTTTAAGCATGACTAACGAAATGTTTATACATGTTTCCTGTATATGTAAATGTTCTATTGAGTTACATGTGTACGTGAGATACTTGTTAAACCTTGTCTTGTGAATGAACTTGTCGAATACTCCTGATTTAAGTGTCAAGCATGAAATGTTAGTGTCTCGTGCACCCTTGTATGTGCACCCTTTTATGTGCTACTTACGTGTTTCCTGTTACCTGTTACTTGCGAGTCCATTTGAGGTTCCCAAAGCCTGTTTAGTTCATTGAAATCGAGCATGTCAGTGTTGGGCTTGAACGTTCGACTAAATGGCTGAAGAGGTCATGTTCGGTATTATCTCGAGGTATGCCACCATGACCCGTGCACCCCTATATGTGCACTAGTTCATTGGAGCAGTTGACGAGGCGACACACTGTGTATTGTGTCCGCTGACCAAAGAATTCCAGCACAGGTAAAGTATAATCAGTAATGCTTAATGAAATGTCACATAGATCCTCGTTATAGCTTGCCAGGTATGCTCTTTCTATCCCTTACGTGCCCCCCTTTCTTGTTTAGGAAATACTTGTTATGTGCCGGTAATTGTTTACTCGGTAATATTTTTAATAGTGCGACCTCACTGAGCTTATGGAAGCTCACTCCTTAGACGTTTTGCATGTAACAGGGATCATAGGATGAAATCTCGCACTAGGTAATTAAGGGGAGAGAATTTTATAATAGTAATAGAAATACGCTTGTACATTTTATATTAGTGATAAAAGATATCATATTTTTATTGAGGATTCGTTTGATAATCAGATTCAGCACTTAAAATTAATGATTAACAGCTTATTTAACTTAAATGCGTTTGATAACTGTCAGTCATAAGTTTTCATGAATTAAGTGATTATTGAATTAAGTACTTATTTGATTAAGTGCGTTTGATAACGAAAACCCAAATAACTTAATTAATTAAGTAGGTCTAAAAAGCAAGTATAATTCCGGCCTAAAAAATAACTTAATGAATTTAGATTCCAGACTTCAGACTTAAATTTTCAGACTTAAGTTTTATCAATCGAAGCCTTAGTGTATAAATGTATTATAATTAATTAGTGCTCTTGTATCTTTGAATGAGTCCCGGTGCAAACCAGGCAGGCATCTCGGTTGCGACTCCCGCATGAAACAGGGAGGAGCTGGGGGTGTCACACTCTTACTACTACTCTTTAATTGTGCTATTTCAATAGAGTAAAGTGCTAGTTCATAACTTAAAGAGTGTTATTTCAGAAAAGTTTAAGTGTTATTCTTGATGAGTTGTACTACTACTCTTTAATAATGCTACATGAGAAGAGTACAAGTGTTATTTTAGAAGAGTATAAGTGCTACCCTAAAAGTGTACAAGTGAGTAGAATTAGCTACTATTATGGAATAGCACTACTACTCTTTAATAGTACTACTTCAATATAGTATAAGTGCTACTCTTCACTACTCTTTTGCAGTAGCACTACTACTCGTTAGTGCTATAAGTGCTACTCAGAAGACTATAAGTGCTACTTCAGAAGAGTAACACTACTATTCTTATAGAGTAGCACTATTACTCTTTAAGAGTGCTACTTCAGATGTTAAATAATGATACTTTAGAAGAGTTTACGTCAAGAGTAGCACTACTGTTCTTTTAAGAGTGCTACTTGAGATGACTATAAGTGTTACTTCAAAATAGTATAAGCACTATTATTTTGTATTAGCACTATTACTCTTCTACACTAGTACTACTACTCTTTAAGTGCAACTTCATAAGAGTTTAAGTGCTAGCACTGCTACTCTACTTAAGAATAGTATAAGTGTTACTCCCTCCGCCCACTCAAAAACTCCACTTTGAAATGTGTACAACTTATTATGGGTTGTGAGATACAATACCTAAAATAAGTAATTTACCACCATATTTTTCACTTATATCCTTACTTTAGAAGTAAGGGTTAATTATGAACCACACATTGGAATATTAGTAAGGGTATGTAATGTAAATAGATTCAAAGTGGACTCTTTAAATGGGACAAAAAAAATTTTGAAAGTTGACTCTTTGAGTGGGACGGAGGGAGTACTATTTTGTAGTAGCACTTAAAAAGAAAATGAAAAAAAAAATGATACTTATCAATAGTACACGTACTACTATTGTTCACGAGTATAAGTAATATTCTCTTCATGTGTCATTTTGAAATTATTTTTTCGTATAAAAAAAATAATAATTTGTGAACTGTTCACAAGTACACAAAAAAATAAATAAACCCTAAAAAAATTAAAACACGTGAAACACAAACTTGCGCATAGTGAATTCGTTGCACGCATGAACTCACCACAGGCTAAGTTTTTGCGATTAAATAAAGTTCATTTTAGTTCCAAAAAATGCTGTCTAATCTCGAAGCATACATTGTTTGTTGTTTCAACTCGCACAAGTGACCTGCAAAACCATAAAAACAACAAAGAAAATAAAATAGATAATTCATTAGCGAAGCTAATGTGGAAGGGCTGAAGCGCGTAGTCGCTATCTTTAGGCGATTCAAGCCCTTCCGCAAAGAATTATCTTTGGTGCAACAAAATTGTTGAAACTTGTCACCCTCGGGATACAACAGCCCAGTACACTCACTGTATTTTCCTAACAATCTGCACAACTATTAGGAAAATGTAATCAACTCTTCTAACACATTTTTCTTCCTTGCCAAAGCTATATTTTAAGGGGTTGTAAAAGAACATAGAAAGATTTATAACAATTCTGCCTCTTATGCACAAAACCAACGAGCATATATATAGCAATAGAAAATAATTAAAAAATCAAACTTAAATGATTGTGAATGGAAGGCTAAAAGAATGTTGCACCATAAACCGTTTGTACCATGAATTTCATTAGGCATATAAATGCTAAATGAATGAGAGAAACGGATGATTAATTGATTAAATGAAATCGGAAAACGGATGCATTTCTAAAGCATAAATAATAAATTCTGTTATTCAATTGAATATTTTTTCGGTTACTAAAATTAAGCATTCACAAATGCAGAAATTATTCTTCATTTCATTTTTGTAACTTATCAAACTTGTAACTAAATTTTTAACACAAAAATTAAAGCTACAATTTGATCAATAAAAATACATTTTATTAAAAAGGTTCCAACATTCTTTGACAAGAAAAATAGCAAAATTCAACTTTAAAGACAAAAAATTAAAAAGAATAGAGAGAAATCACAAAACTAATTGGAATATATATCGGCTGGAAATTCCAAAGAGACTGAACCACTTATACACTGCACTGGAAATGGACAAGAAATGTTAGAAATAAAACGACAATATATCTATATATACATATATATGTATGTATATATATATATATATATATAATATTCCACCGCCAACCATTTCTGGCGCAACCACGATTCCCCGTAGCTCGGCCAAGTGCCACCCCCGGCCCCATCTGCCAACCCCTTCAAATTAACTACTACTCGAATCAGCCCTTCGATGACTATTTTTAGTTGATTTTATACCTCCACTTTTTTAGGTTTAAGTTTTATTGGTTAAGTGGAAGCTGCGTTAGAAACGAAAAAAGAAGAAATATTGTTTACACTAATTTGTTGTGCTATAACTTTTTTAATACAACAAACCAATTAAAGTTGGTATAACCGGAGAAACGGAATTATTAATTGCAGGACTCATTTTACTAAACACATGACACTTTTTAAAATTTTAAGTAGTGAAAAGACAAATATATTCTTGATAGTTTATAACTTTATAAAAAAAATTTACCCAACTTTTTAACTCAGAAAAAATCACCTGGCCTGGGCGATTTTCTCTGGGAAAATTGCCTGGGTTGGACTATTTTCCCAGAGAAAATCGCAAAAAATCACCACAGGACGGCGTTTTTTTCGGGTTTTCGCGGTCATTCGTCGGAAAATATTTTTTCCAGCGAAAATTTACCCAACTTTTTAACTCAGGGGAAAATCGCCTGGCCTGGGCGATTTTCCGGGGAAAATTGCCCAGGCCAAGCGATTTTCCCTGAGTTAAAAAGTTGGGTAAATTTTTTTTTATAAAGTTAGAAACTATCAAGGGTATATTTGTCTTTTCACCATTTAAAATTTTAAAAAGTGTCATGTGTTTAGTAAAATGGGTCATGCAATTAACATGCCCCAATATATAAAGAGTTGGGTGGAACAAATTTTAGTAGTTCATTAAATACAATTTAAAATCTGACTTTTTATATAAGATTGGGAAAAATATGGGCCTCGTTTCAACAAACCAATTGTCGGCGATGGGATGAGATTCTCTAAAATCAAAAATTTAGGACTATATCATCCAAAAAAATTTTATTTTAGTGCAAATTCAGGGAGAATCAGTGGTGGGATGGGTAAAAGTGAAATTTTTTACCACCCCGTCCCTCCCCGCGCTTCTTTGAAATCTTGTTTGATAAGGGAAAATGCGACAAACAAGATTTTCTCTCAGGATTTGTGTTTAGAGAAAAACAAATTTTGGCATCCATAGTTTTTGAAACCATGTGCTAGAGAATAAAATTTGTAGCCCGATAACAATTTTTGAAGCTAAAATAAAATGAAAATAACCAACATGTCTTTTTTTTAATGAATGTAGGCGGGCAAATCGCCCATTTTATTAGTGGAAGAAGAAATTGTTGCAGTACAACTCAAAAAAACGAAACAAAAACAGGCTATGGCCTCAAGTAAGGAAAGCTACGCGCGTCTAGAGCTACAAGCCCTGCGATCTGCCTCGGCAGCGATGCATGGTGATAAAAGCGAGAGGTCGCCGAACCGCTAGCCATCTTGGCGAGAGCATCTGCAACAGAGTTAGCTTCGTGGAAAATATGAGTAATCGAAATCCAGGGCTCCAAGAACTCCATGATTTTCTGTAACGTTGTTAACGCCTTCCAAGGCACTTTTCTGTCTCGAACTGCCCTGAGCAACAAGAGCGAGTCTGTCTCAACCATTAGATCCGTACAGCCCAAATCCCTGCATGTTTCCAATCCATACAATAGCGCCAATGCCTCGGCATGGAAACTCGAGAAGTTCCCCAGATAAATGCTTGCCGCAAAAACCACTTCGCCAATCTCCGATCGCAACAAGTCTTAAATTCCATAAAATGTGTGTGATACTTTTACATATAGAAGGAATTAGTGTGTTCGTAAAATACAGATATCGAATAACTCGTAAAAGTTCACTCCTTTGTATTACTTTGGTTTTTCAGTTAACATGCAATTGTCACAGGAAAACTCTTGGGGTTTTTTTTTTTTTTTTTCTTTACATTTTTATATTTAACATATATAAATGATAGTTTCTACAGTCAGATACTTTAAATTAAACTGAAATTATTATGTGTGTGTGTGGTTTTTTTTTAATTTTTTTTTACCATAGGTGATATTTCAATCTTTAAAGGAGATTTTAATTTTTCACTACAGGCGATAGATCTTTCTTTTTGTTTTTTTGTTTTTGGAAAGAGATAATGTATCATCTTTCTTTTTGTTTTTTTGTTTTTGGAAAGAGATAATGTATCATCAACTAAACTCAATACATGAGAGGCTATAACCGATGCACGAAGCATGATACTTTATAGCATACACACGATATTTTTGAAACTAAAATCGATATTCGCATCCTTAAAACAAAATATATCACTTGTTTCTTTTATAAAATAAAAATAAAATTGACCTTCTGATCGACAAATCGATACATGATTTCGCGTATATAAAATTGATGAATTGTACGATTTGAATGGATATAACAAAGGTACAAAATAATATTTTCAATTCATATATAAAATTATGGATCCTTTAGTTATTTGTATGGCTATTATGATGTTTCAAAATTAAAAATGTTTATGTGGTGCCACCGCACCTCTTTGCTGAACATCTTATTTCCTCCAATAAGTTCCATAATCCACACATTGTAACATATGGAAACTTATATTAAATCCTCTGTATCGGTATACCACATACCTTCTCAAGTTGAATAAAACATTCAAAATCAACTTTTTTATTGATGTCAAAAGTTACATATATACAACGATACAAATGATTTAATGTCATAAAAACGTTTAAAATGGTCATCATATTCTGCGGCGAACCACGGTGGGTTTGTTAACTTGAATCAGGTAAGGCTCCAACAAATATATATATATATATATATATATATATATATTATAATTTATTTAATTATGGATGTATTAGGTTGGTAATAATGTCTCGTGCTTAATTACGTGTTTTTTGTCTTTGTCAAAGGGGAAACGAACCAACTTCGCTAACTTAATTTGTTTCCCATGTAGCTACTTGTCGAGAATTATTTTACACATTCATTTAATAAAATTGAAATTTCTAATGCGTATAAATTTAATCATAAAAGCATGTGCAAAAATAGCTTTGTATGTATGGCAACCTCGTTGTCATTTTTATTTTGGAAAATGATTGGGTGAGTGAAAATATAGAGGGAATGATGGGATATCGATCACCTACTAGTTACATTAGGTAGTTTTAATCTTAGACTTCCGACAAAATTTTGTCATGTGGATGACTCGTGAGTCATTTTGATGTGTATCAAAAGCTAATTGGACCACATCAGTTGCTGATGTGTATGCAGCTGATGCACTCAATAATTCTCAAATGTTACTTTAAATTTTCATTGAGTGTATTATCATTCTTTTATTTTATACTATAAATTATCATCATCTTCCATATAACTTTTTTTTTTTTTTTTAATATAGTTTCAATATATAATATATGTTGAATCCCAATTAGCTCCGAGCTGGGCTGACATCGTCCCCGCACCTTTTTCCCTATTTTTGGGACTAACTCCCCGATTATACTCCAAAACGTAAGTCAGAATAGAATAAAGAAGTACTCCATCCGTCCCATTCAAAGAGTCCACTTTGAAATATGTACAACTTATTATAGGTTATGAGATACAATACTTAAAATAAGTAATTTACCACCATATTTTTCATTTATATCCTTACTTTAGAAGTAAGGGTTATTTGTTACCCACACATTATTATATTTGTAAGGGTATATAATGTAAATTAATTCAAAGTGGACTCTTTAAATGAGAAAAAAAAATTTTGAAAGTAGACTCTTTGAGTGGGACGAATGGAGTATTAAATAAGACTAATCTAGAATTCAATACCTCTCAAATGATCTTGGGATCAAGTAGTTATAGGCGTACGGTGAAGGGAAAGTGCCACGTCAACTAATGACGTGGCACCCTTCACGTGATAGGATCGATTTTATCCATATATAACTGTCTCCTTGATCCATGTGATGATCCTATTGTGATGCGACGCTTGCAATCTCCTCATAGGTTCTATGTCAGTACTTGGCCGTTATAGTGATGTCACCAACTTGCAGCTTAAGTCACCTTTGCGGACGTCAGCCTTGACTGACTCCGGCCGATCCTGACTTCGGCGTCCTTTCCATATCCAACAATATAACATAATATAATATAATATAATATAATAGACATATATATATATATATGTGTGTGTATATATTCAGCACACTTTTAATAATTAGAAATTAAAATTTTTCAAAATTTGTTTGTAGTGGTACTATATTCTAATTCTAATTGATTTGTTGCACTAAAAATGTGAATATAAGGAATGAATGAATAGATTTTCAAGCTGAGATGTTTATGATGTGAGACAGAAGCTAGCGTGAAAAGAGTGTGACATTCGATCAACACCATATAATAATAAAAAATTACCATGAAATTCATTATAAAAGGTCAAAATAAAATTTTTTATTAAAAATTTTATCATATATTTCTGTCTATCAACAATCCTATGGGCTATAGATAAAAATATACTACTACTATAGATACAAATCCAAGAGTATTTGATATTAATTTCTTAATCCTACTATTACAAAAAAACAAATAAGCTTCTAAAAATCAAAATACTACTCCAATTTCATTTAAAACAAATAATATATTTTTTTGCAGCTTAATTAATCTAATAATATTGAGAGAGAAAAAATAAAAACAGGGATGGATTATTGAATAATAATTGTGGGGTTTAAAGACGGAAATTTGAATAGAGGAATAGAAAATGTAATAATGGTATTACAAATAAATTAAAATCAATGTGTACTTGGCAGAAAAGATCTTTAATTTCTAATCATTTTTGTCAATAGTTCCACAACAATCTTTATAATCCGACATTTATATTACCCATCTTTTATCTCTTATGGTTCACTAATCATTAGTTAGGATTTTAGTTTATTTTTTTCAAAACAATTAAATAATTAGCTAAAAACACATTTACCATAGCGCGATCTTGTAAGAGCCTATATTTAAAGAAAACATCTTGTTAAGTATTATGAGTGAGTCCCCAGTAAGATCGTCTGACAATAATATTGTTTAATTAAATGTTTGAAGAGTAAGTGAAAAATTGGAAAGAAATTGTCATTTTAATGAAACTTATTTTAAACAAAATTATTTTATAAAATGACACTTGTCATGAAATTGATGGAAAATTAATTAATATTTATATGTTGACTTGAGTCATTAAAGACATATATATATATATATATATATTTCGTTTTGAAGGACTTATCAACAAATTATATCATGAATCACGCCGTTGAATAGAAATGCGCATAATAAAGGTATAATTCCATTATTCTTCTTTGTTGAACGTATTGCACTCATGTTCCAAAGTTCGACTCTTCTCAATCAATCCTATACTCTTTCGGTTCGAAGCCACATCTTAGCGGTTAGTACCGCATGTTGGTTTCCCGCATATTGTAGATTCGAAACCCACTATGAGTAGAAAAAATTATAATATGAATGGGGCTCAGTGAACTCCAAATTTAAAAATAAATAAATAAATAAATATCCTATACTCTCTAACAAAGTTGGGATTGTCAGTCACAAAAAAAACACGCAGTGCATTTACC
The DNA here is from genome assembly GCA_016801395.1 of Leptodermis oblonga. NCBI lineage: Eukaryota > Viridiplantae > Streptophyta > Magnoliopsida > Gentianales > Rubiaceae > Leptodermis > Leptodermis oblonga. The sequence continues at coordinate 11,744,636 of CM028759.1, forward strand.
AATTTAAAAAACCCAAATCATTTATTGGTATCGTGCCAGGAGCCTTATCTTGTATTGCGTAAGACACAATATGTTTTCACTAAAAAAATAAAATATCTTATACTCTCTCAAAAAAAAAAAAAAATGATGGTTTTCCATATGATTTTCTTTTGTATCAATTTTATTAACTTTCTTGTAAATTAAAAGTTTGATACATTTTTTTAATCTTGTATTTCATATTAAGTTTGATAAAATTACTAATCGATCTCTGAGATTTTGAATATTATACATCTCCCTAGTTCAGTCAATATTACCAATACTTATATAATCAAATTAAAAACAATAAACACAACCATCAACGATCATTTTGTTGTTTGAAAAGAAAAATTAAACAATTTAGAGGTGCATTGGTAATATTTAGAAACATTTAAAACTAGTGATAATTTGACGAAATTTCAGGGAAAGTAAATATAATTTTTCCATAACTTTGATATAGATAAACTAAAACACATTTTTTGAAAGTATAGATAGCTAAATTATAGAGTAAAAGTGTATGGATAATAATGTGGCATGTGTAAAATGACAAAATCAGTATCCATGTCTTATACTTATTACAGTATATGATTACTAATGAATAATTTATATTTTATTAACAAAAGTTGTCGTATCATTCAATCTACAATTTCACTCTCCTAATTATTTTCAGGTACCATTAAGTAAATTTTAGTGTCAACTATGCCGATCATTTGGTAATTTATAATAGCCTAATCTTGGACGGTGGAACTTTAATTTCTCAATTTGTGGCCTTACTTGTTTTGCCTTTCTCAATTAAAAAGATATAAACATATTTTTAGTATTACTTCATCCAAATCTGCCAGAGTGATTAAATAAATTAATAATCTGAATTTCTGAACAACAAGAACAAGAAAACAAAAGAATTTATTCAATGGGCCACACGTTTGGGGCGGTGGAGAAATGCAGGACTTTTTTATTTTTTATTTTTTCTAAATAAAAGGCCACATATATATATATATATATATATATATATATATACATATATTCAAGGTACAAAATTGTTAATATAGTACCATCCAACTTCCAAATTCCCAGAAAAAAAAATTTCTAAATTTAAGGTCCATATATATGAGCTAGCAGGGGTGGAGCCCCACCCCTCCTACCTCGTGTGCAAAAAAAATATACATATATATATATATATATATTTATTTATTTATTTATTTATTGGGCCGAAATGCGAGTGGTATTCTTTAATTCATCATAGATATAGTTGGTGGTGCGATTTAAGGCTCCATTTAGATCATTTAGATAATTAAGTACTTTAAAAACGCTTATATAACTTTTAAGAACAATAATTGCGTTTTGGACAAGTATTTTATGAAAATGTTTTTATAGTTAAAAATAGTTTTAAAAGGCGTTTGGATAGGTATTTTATAAATATCTTTCTACAATTATAAATGTGTATTGATGTAAAAATAATTAAATAAAATATCTTTTATGAAAGTAACTACATTATAAATTTGCAATATAATGACAATTTATATCCTCCTACAAATATTTGGAATTATTTAATTTTTAATTTTTGTTGAGAAATCTTTGGTTCGTAATTATAAACAAAAGAAAAAGAATAGTCTAGAAACAAAAGAAAAAGAAATGGAAATACGTTGCGTATGGGGTGGAATTAAGGACGGGGATAGGGGACGGTGGGATGGGAAAGAAAACTTCATTTATATTTTAAAATTTTCATTTTAAGAATAATACTTTAAAAAAATAAAATAAAATGGAGATGGGAAAGTTGGGGTAGTGGATAATGGGCGAGTCTTGTAATCTTAAGGTCATGTGTTCGATTATTAGGGATACAAGGGTAAAAATAAAAAATAAAAAATTAATAAATTAATATTTGGATTTTGCTTTCATAATTTGTTGGCCAAAGACAAATTTTAAGCTTTTTGTTTTTCTTTTTACTTATAATATGCTAAAAATGTATTTGAAGTATTTGTCCTAACGAATTCTAAAAGTTTTATTTTAAATTTAAGGGGGAAAAAGGTTACTGTAGAAAAGAATTTAGTCAGTTCCTAACATTTGGAGGAAGGTTCGATCACTTAGTTCAGCGATTAATCTGCATGTAAATTACCGCGCGTATGCGAGATTAAAATCTAGGGATGGAAAATTTTAAGTTGTATAGGCGGGCCCTACCGAGGAGTCATATTCATGAGGACAGTGTTGCTGTATTTTGAAGTTGACTTGGGAAGCACACAATAATATTATTCCTTCCCCCTAAATTATGGGAACAAATTATACAAGCATTTTAGACTTTTCTACCCAGCTAACGTTAATTGTTGACATTTTTTTATGCAAACGTACGCGCTTACACCAATAATAACCTTTGTAGAATTTCACTAGAACAAGGGTTTTATAGTGACATTTTCTTTGCTTCTTACCTCAATTTTTTAGTTTCGGGTTTGGATTTTTTTTTTTATTAATGGAAAAATTTATAAATATATTAATGGCACTAAAAATGGTTCAGTAGCAATTGAGAAACAAAGTAAGGAAGAAATAAGTATTAGATCTATCTAATTAGTTTTCTTTAGTACAAAATTTGTCTGTCATAATATAGTGATAAATTTAAATAAGTTTTAACTTTTAATCTCAACACATTTTTCATTCGTACATATCAATGTGGCATCATGTTGCTGCTAAATCAATAGGATAGCAACTTCTTTATTGTTATGCATCGGTTCCTGCATGCAGTAGCGTTGAGAGTCTTTTATCTTTTTGGAAGTCTGGAGTGGAGTCTGAGGTAGGGGCTGAGGTGGTGGACCGCAATTAGGGGAGATTTAGTGCTAAGTGAGTTTCATTAGTATCAATGGGGGTGTGGCCCCGGTTAAGGGAGATTTAGAATTAAGTGAGCGTCATGAGTATCAATGAAGCATGGTTCCGGGTGGGTAAGATTTAGAGCTAAGTGAGCCTAAGGAGTATTGATGGGATAAGGCCCAATTTTTGTATATCAAACTATGCTAGACAATTTTTCAACGCCATTAATATAGTACCGCATTTTCATTTTTAAAAAAAAATCAAATGTGGTGTTCAATTATAATGACGGTTTATTTTAAAAATGAAATGTGTAGTGTGACACAAAGATAATATTTTTAAAATAGAAAGAGAGAGAAGAAAAAAATGAAACGAAAGACAATTCCAAATAAATGGTACATTTTCTAGAAATCCTACCCATGACTGATCAAGCAAGATTTTTTGGACTAAAATTATATTTAAAATGGAAAATAATTGACACTGTCAAAAAATTTGGAGAATCATAATATTGAGATGTGACAACTACAATGGTTATAATTTTAGTTTTAGTTATTCAAATTTTTTAAAATAATTCACATATGAGTCATTGTGCTAACTTCTACTCATTCAAAAAACAAAGGCCCAATTAAACAAAGGAGTAGGAACGAGTCTGTGTCTCATCATGACTCTGCAAGCGATTTCTTTCCAATTTCGTTATTCCCTTTTCCCAGCTCATAAGAATGAAAAAAAAAAAAAAAAAAACAGAAAAGAAGCAAACGAGAGACATTTTAATAAAGTGCAAAAATATTTAGGTATCCTTTTCTGACGGCACATGCCCGCGATGTACCGTCTTTGACTTTATATTTTTAATTTTCCCAATTTGGTGGAGATGTGTGAGTAAATCAATCACTGCAAAACAAATAAAATAAACAAATAAATAACCTTTGGTTTTCCTTCCTTACACGCGTCGATACTTTATATTATAGAGTTATAATTATTATGGTCGGTTTAAACAAGTATTTTAAGCGATGGACGGGGAGGGAGGATTTTTTTTTTTTTTTTCCTTTTCCAAATAGCTTCGGAAAAAACACAAATCTATAGAAATAATTTAAAATTATATTGGCCAAAAACATTATTTAAGTTTATTTTACTTATAACACACAAAATATTTTTTAATTAGTTTTTGTTCTTTTTCAGAACGAAATCCAATAATATTCTCAATTATTAAAGGGTAAATTACATTTACTTCATCTAGTTCGAAAAATTACTACTATCCTCCTTCCCCTGAAGCTTTGGAAATTATGATACCTCTCTAAATTTTAAAATTTACTAAGTAATAAAAAGATTTTTAAGACTTGTATTCATTTTTTCCACGAACGAAATAATTACAATAATTTGATCAAACTAAAGAAGGTTTAACTGTTATTTTCATACAAGGAAGTGACGCATTTTTCCAAACTTCAAGGGAATAACAATAGTTTTCAAAAATCTCAAGAGAATAAATGTTTTTTTTTTTTTGGTTAACAGCCAATTAAGTGACTGAGAGACTTGGGGACCTTTATTAAAACAAAGGCAAAATGCCGCAAAATTCTAAGGGAGACATAATGAATCTTACCTTAAAGATACATCGATGCATGTATGCAAATGAAACTTATACAAACCTACAGACCACATAAATGTTTTTTAAAGAAATGGATGTTAGCCCCGTAAATCGGGAAAACTCCTAGCGTCTAGCACCACCAAACCTTTAACTCTCGTAGGAAACGTGGAGTGAATATAAAATTCTGTGAGTCTGGTCAAAAACTTGAATCTTGTGCAATTGTATCTGCCACCGCATTCCTTTAGTGATAAATGTGGGATAAGTAATCATAGCAATGTTGTAAATCCATGATAACAGCCAAAGTGGACGCCGAACGCCATGGGAAGAACCCCCTTGGACCGCCCTCAGCAGCACCATAAAGCATAGTTTGCAAAATCACGATCCTATATGGTATCGATTTGGGTGCATAATCGGTATCGATAGTATCGGATCGTAGTATTATAAGATCCTGCACGAAATGTGCAGGTGTAAAATTACTAATAAATTATAAAAACTACTCTTATTTGAGTCATTTTAACAAATTTTTATAGTATCAGATAGAATCGAAAGTAGGATCGATTTGGTGTTTTGGGATCGTAGTATCGTACGATCCTATGATACGTATCGCAATACTGCAAACAATGCCATAGAGTCCGTCTCAACTTTCAGATGACGAAGTCCAAACCGATCACAGATACGAAGACCGAGCAAAAGAGCGCGTATTTCTGTATGGAAACTCAAGAGAATAAAGGTTATTTACCCATTATAAATTTTCTTCATAATCTACTACAATGTGGACGCACAGAAATCGTCCAGGTCTAGTGCCCCTCCCTACTAGAATGTTCATCGGGTGATATTTAGGTTAATAATTTATTTGGGTTTTTGAAAACAAAAAGTGAACCCAGACATCAAAATCAATTAAATCCAAAATCAACTCAAACTAAACCATTTTAATTTGCATGTTCTTTAAGTTTTGGTTTTTGTCTCAATTTTGGTCTCAACAGTAAATTTAATATATTATAATTAATTTTTATCAACTTTTTACTATTCAGATATACATTTTTACATTTTTAATACATTTTTTACATTATAAAACTATTTTTTCAAAACTAAAACTCAACTCTTTCATAAATAACAGGCAGTTTATTTTGTTTGGGTTCCATTCATCCCAAATTTTTAAAAAACAAAAATTTTAAAAATCTTACAATAGTATACAAATATCAACTCATGAAATCTTAGTTAACCTCCTACAACATGCAACTTGCAAGCCAATGCAACTCCAAAGAATGAACTTTCATCCTTTGGACATGGTAGAACAAAATATTGAGTTCACATATGAAACGCGTCCATCCAAAAAGACCAAAACTTACAAACACCACAAATTAACGTTTTAAAAATTAACAGTAAACGATGTTTAACAAAAAAGTACCCTATCCATAGATTCCATTGTGGTATCATATAACAACATTTGTTTGACAGTTTTATTTTTAAATATTCAATCATTTTCTATCATATGGATGCCCTGTCACTGAGAGAATCTCACTCTGAATTTTTTTCCTGAGTGTATCATTACTCTTATTTGAGGCAAAAAACATCGCAACACTTTTTTTTTTTTTCCAATCTCTAGTACATTTACCACCACTAAGATGCGCATGAGGCCCAAATTTCTCCACTTATTTTTCCACACGTCACAATTTTGGATTAATTCACCACTTGATTTATTCTATTTCTAGATAATTTCAAAATTCCAGATAACACACACACATATATATATATATATATAAAGCGAAAAATAAATTCTATTTTCATGTCAAAAATAAAGTCAAGTCCTCTTGAAAGGTATTTTGAAAGGTGTTTTGGATTTTAAAATTATTAAAATTATATTGGAAATGTAAAAAGGTGTTTGGAAAATGTAAAAAGGTGTTTGGGAAATGTAAAAAGGTGTATTGAAATTGATGAGAAATTATTATAAAATAAAAGTAAAAGTGAAATGAGATGGAAAATTACATGTCATACGGGGCCTTAAATTTCTCTGCTTTTCAACTTGACTTAATACTGTGTTTTAAGTTAGTGTCTAAATAAATCCTAAATTCCATACCCCACACACAAAAGGAAAAATAAATACTTTTTTTGTGTAAAACAATTCCACATTTTAAATTATACTCGTATAACTTATTAATAATTTTAAAATATATTGGTTTATGGAAGAGTTCAAAAAGTTTTTTTTCCTTCTACGGGAAGAGTCATGTTTTTCTTTTTTCTTTTATTATTATTATTATTATTTTACTTTTATACTAATAATTGTTTTTGTTTTCGTTTTTGTTTGGACAAAAACGTCATTTTATTCTTTCAAAAAAAATTATATCTAAACACGCTGATTTTTTACTAATTTAAATTTCAAATTTCTCTATAAAATCTCATATACATTATTTTTTTTAAAAATATCTCGTTATCAAACATTTTTCCCTCTTCCATAGATAATTCCTTTCAAAAAATTATCCCTACCAAAATACAAAAAAAAATTCATCCCGATCACAATACAAACAGTTCCTTAATCTCCTTTCCCCTCTCTCCAAAATAACAATTGGGAAAAAATTATTTTCAAAAACTATAACTACTTATCTAGTAAAAAAAAAAATTGAAAAACAATTTCTTTAAAATCTTGTTTCGTAAGGGAGTATGCCATAAAAAAGATTTTCACTCAAAGTTTGGATTTAAGGAAAAACAGTTTTTGACATATAAACAAAGGCTTTGTTTGTTTTTCATCCTTTTTTTAAGGAAAATTTCACTTATTTTGAAAAAAAAAATTTTCTACAATCAAACACTTTTATTTTTCACTAAATTCCAATTTTAAATTTCAAATTTCTTACTAAAATTATATTCAAATTATTTTAAAAATAACATCATCATTAACTATTTTCTACACAATTTTTCAGAAAATAATTTCCTCCAAAAATTTTGATTTATTTTCTCCAATATTCATTTGTGGGGATAGAATTACCAAAATAAGCAAAAAAAAAAAAAAAAAGAAAAGAAGAATTCCCATTATATGGAAAATGAATCCCGCATATTCGTTTCCGTTTTCGCAAAAAAAGAAATTTTAAAATTTTTTTTATAAAAAAAATATTAAAATTGGCTAGAAACGAATTTGGTGAATTCGTTTTTTTCCTAAAAATGAATTCACCAAATTCGTTTTCAATTTAAATAATAATAATAAAATTGGAAACGAATTCACCAAATTCCTTTTCACCCGAATTTTTTATTTTTTTTTTAGGGAGAATTGGGGTGATTGTTTTTCCATGCAAACGAATCTCCCAAAATTTTTTTCAATTTTTTGGCAAAAAATAAAAAACGTAATTAGATAACTCAAAATTTAATTTATAATTTAATGAAATTTTAGAGGAAGTTAAGTTATAGAATTTTTTTAAACACATAAAAAATCTGTAAAAATGAATTTGGGAAATTCATTTATTTTTGAAATTTACTCACACATTTTTTTGAAAAAACAACAAATTCCGTGAAAACGAAAAAAATAAGGCTTAAATATTATTAACCCCCCTATGTTTATAGGGGAGTTTGACATTTGCCCCCCTGTGTTATTTTAATACGTCTTTTGCCCCCTATGACCATAAGTTAAAGCTTTATATATAATGCAATGACTTTTATAACCCTCCTCTATTAATTATTATATTTTTGGACAAAAATACCCTTAACTAATTAAACATAAACAGTAAAAAGATAAATTAACTATTAAAACTTAAAAGAATGTTTGTGTGTGGCGTGAGATTATCAATAAAACTACAAAACAAAGCTATTTAGGAGGAAAAGAATTCATGATGTTGCTCAAATAAAAACATGCATATATAATGAAATCTAGTAAGCTATGAATTTTTCATAAACACAACTAAAAAATAATGAAAAAGAGAAGGTTAATAAATGTATTTGTCTTGCTTTGATTCATAACACATTGAGGAGTTTAACAATTGAAGGTCAACCAGAACGAAAAATTCTATGACTGATATTCAACCAAAAAAAAAAAAAAAAAAAAGAAAAAATGGAGAAGTTATGCCACATCTCCACAAAGTGCATATGCTAAACAAGAAATCGTCAAACAACCTAAAGGTGATGTTATTTCAACCTATCAGTCAAATAAATTGTAATTTAATCTTGAATAATAAGTTGTGATCTTCACTTCCTTCACCGCCATCACGTGTAAAATTAATTTCAATGAGATCTTGTTGACTAGATAGCAAAAAAGCACCATGCATAGATGGGCGTTTTTCAATCTACATATTTTCATAAAAATATCATGGACTACTGTAATAAAACAAAATTAATGAAACATCAGAAAGAAATTTGGAATACTTCTTCAATGATGAACAAATTTCTATGCTGAAGTTTTGTGGAGAAATTATGGGTTTTAGCTGAGAGAACACGTTTTGACGGGTTTGAGCTTAACTATTTTTTTTATATAAGTTTTAATAGTTAATTTTGCTTTTTATTGTTAATGTTTAATTAGTTGAGGGTATTTTTGTCCAAAAATATAATGATTAATAGAGGAGGGTTATAAAAGTAATTGCATTATAATGTCGAAAAGACATATTAAAATAACACAGGGGGGTTAATAATATTTAAGCCAAAAAATAAAACATTCCCATTTCATCCATTGACATCACTTGAAGAGTCGGGGTCAGGGTTCAGGCTTCGGAGTCAGAGTTCCGGAATTCACAATAGCAACGGGCACAACGCCGGACTTCGGAACTGCACGGACGCTGCGCCGAAGCTCTGAACGGCTGGTGGTTCGGCGTCCAATTTGGAAAGAACCTGTCGCCAGTTTGATGATTTGGGAATTTAGGGTTCCTTTTCTTTCTAACCCGTATATGCGCAAAAAGGTTTCGGTTTTAGTGTTTTCATTTTTATTTATTTTTTCCTTTAAAAAATGAATGGCACAAATTCATTTTTTCAGAATTTTAAAACTTTTTTAGAAAAGAATCGCAAAACGAGAAACGAATTTGGGGAAATAATTTTCTTGATTCGTTTCAAGGGGAAATGAAATTTTTTTTATTTGAAATTATTTTATAGAAACGAAGATGGAGGATTCGTTTTTTAAAAACGAATCCTCCATCTTCGGTTAATATAGACTGGGAATCTACAAAAAAATTTGAGTATTTTTGTAATTTTCATATTGGGGAAAAAACCCAAAAAAATTTCCATCCCCCCCAAAAAAAAAAATATATATATATATATATATATATATTTGAATTACAATCCAAACATAACCAAAATAAATTCTGAAATCAGGTCTTGGGAAACAAAATTTGAACGCATGCCAAACAAGATTCAGATTTTAAAATAGTTCCTAGAACTAGAAAAATTATTGAGTTCCTCCATTCCATCTTTAAAAATTTTGCAGTCAGCCAATAGAAAAATAGCAATTAAAATTTAATTTTACTTATGGGTCCCTATATGTTCATCACCTGTTCGAAAATATATAACTTATCCCCCAATATATCTAATTACACTGTCTTACATGATATAACATATGTAGAGAATAATTTATGCTAAAATTGAAAATCAAAACAAAAGCAACATATAAAACTTCCAAACTAATAGGCCCTCCCTCACTTGGAGTGTGCCTCTTGGAGGGTGCAAAACCTGGCGACCTTTTCAGTTATATTATGCATGTCCATTTGTCACACCAACTTCCACTTGGCAAAATATATATATATATATATATATATATACTGCAACAGTAAAAGACAGAAATTTAGATAAATTTATACAACCTCAAAATTTTTAATTACTAGTGACCGTTAGTTTAATAATATCCGAGGTAAGTCGATGGATAGGATTGGACCATATAGGAGCCAAGTGGCCATGTTGATTTCAACTCCACGCATCAACGATTCGCCAATCAAACGTGGCAACGCTTTTAACTTAAAAAAAATAATTAAAAACGCTTTGGAAAACTGGTGAATCGGATTGGGATGACAGATCGGATGCATAGGCTGGAGCCAAGACTCAGAAGAGCCACATAAAAAGGTCGCTTTTAGTTTAGAGTTCCTAAGGGCCGTTTTAGACTGATTTGACGCTTTTGCCCCTGGCTTGGGTGATCCTTATCCATACCGCCGGTGACCGACCCCAGTGACACAGCGCTTACGTGACCTCAGTCCCATGTTGTTATAGCTCTGTGGGAGTTCGCCGCATGGAAATAATCCCAAAAGTTTGGGGTAAAATATTTGAATTTATTGTCATATATTAATATTAATAATTCAAAAAAATATATATTGAATTTTGAGATTTGAAATTTTGAGAGGAAAGAATACCCACGCGCCGCGGAAGCTTCTGGCATTTGTGGCTCAGGAGCTTCACTCAACAATTAGCATCTGTTTTCTTGCTCAAGGACGTCACTCCATTCCATTAAAAAAAGTTTATTTTAAAAAATATTTTTTGTTTTAATAAAAAAGTTTATTTTTTTATTTTTTTATTTTATTAATATAATAATATATAATTCATAATTAATTTATACTTAATAATTAAGGATATAAATAGAATAAAGGATATCAAATTAGTTATTTTAAGTATTAAATATTGATATTCATAATAAGTTGTACATTGATTATTATAAAATATATCAATGATTTATGTTTGTAAAAATATATAAAAGATAGAATTTATCCAAAAAATTTAAACTTAAATTAATTAAATTTTTTTAAAATAAAAGACTATGATTAAAAAATTTTAATGTGTGGCTTGCTAATAATTTTTAAAATAATAATTTATTAAAATTAATTTTAATATATTTAAATAAATATGGATATATTATTAAGAAAAATGTTAGTTGGAACATTAATAAGTGATAAATAATAAACTAATTTTTATTGTTTAAATTTTTTAAGGAAAATAAGTAGTGATTTATCAAGTAAGAAGTTATTATCTCGTAATTAACAAAATATATGCACAATGATAATACTCATCATTTTGGGTACTTTTATTTTATTTATTTTTATTTTTTCTTTTTTAAGGGAAAAATGTTGTATATTAAGGTGGTTAAAGGACGGCTGAGATGCAGTTGGGGATGATCTCAGAAATGGTAGTCTAAATTGTGGGCCACTTGGTTGCCAGCTTGTCGGATCCAAGCGAGTGAGGGAGTGAGTTGAGGTGGATTCGGGTTTTCCGGAGCCGAATGTCATTAATAATTGCTCCTAGCTCGGAACGGTCTTCTTCTAGGCTATTTGCTTGCCGCCTGGACAATGTTATGGGCATCATTGCCATGGTTGTGGCGGAGAGTGACTCGCTCAGTGTCTCCCTGGCTGCTAGTGCCTCAGCGATTTCAGTATACGTGATGCCATCGATTTCTATTTTATTTTCATTTTGGCAACTTTTCTCGTCTTTCATTTATGTCCCGACTAAACTTTTACATGTTTTTAATAGTTAAACCAATTAGATCTTTAGTGAAAAGGGGCAACTGTAATTAATCGTAACCTCGCTAGACATTTGGTAACTTTTCAAATTCTCGAAGATAGTAAGACCTTGATTTTCGTTTGAGTATTTTCTTTGGAAAAATTACACTTTTGGTCCTTATTCTTTACTCTCATTGGACTTTTGCTCCATCTTTTATGGAAACTAGCATTTTTGGTCCCTCTTCTTTCATATTTTGGCATTTTTGGTCCCTCTTGGGATCAAAATGAAATTCTTAAAAAATTGCGATCCTTCTTTAGTAAATTGCAAAAAACTAAAATATTTAAAAGTCTGAAAATAGTCACTCACGCTTGTTTTTCATATAGTAACATCGACTATTGTTGGGAGAATTTGGACCCTTCTTTCTAGATTGTGAAAAACAAAACCCTTTTCTTTTCTTTTCTTTTTGCTCAAAATAAATTTTTTATTATGATAATAGAGAAATTGAGGGGGACATAAAGCCTTTCCTCATAAAAGAGAGAACATGGAAAGAAAAGCTACACCTGAAGATATGGGAAACTACGAGCATCAAGTACTGCCAATCCCCTGGCCACTGGAGGCAAAGAAGAATGGTTGTAGACTGAAGTGGATGCCGAAGCACTTGCAAACTGTGCCAAATAGTTCGGCACTGCATTTGCTTCTCTGTAGATGTTCACCAATGAGAAAATGTGAAAAAGAGTCTCTCAAGAGTATAGCTTTGCACAACACTAAAGATGCTCGCCAAGGTCAGACTCCTTTCAGAAAACTTTCCCGCAGTGTCTGTGAAACAGTCTCCACCTCTAACTGTGTAATGTACTGATACTGACATAACGAAAGGCCAAAATAAAGAGCAGCTGCTGCCTCCGCCTAAAAACTCATCAGAGTACCCAGTGAGAAACTAGCCGCCATAACCACAAAGCCCAAAGAGTCCCGAAGCACAACACCCCTGCCTCCCAGTCCCGGGTTTCCCCTCAAAGATCCGTCTACATTTAGTTAAAAAAACCCTGGTATAAGTACTTGTTATTTGGCACACAAAATTTATAATTTTTCAAGATGGTTCAAATTATCGTTGACTTCATAGGTTAACCTGTAAGAGGGACCTAAAATGCCAAACTGTGAAAGAAGAGGTACCAAAAATGCTAGTTTTCATAGAAGAGGGACCGAAAGTCCTAGTTTTTATAGAAGAGGGACCAAAAATGCAACGAGGGTAAAAAAAAGAGACCAAAAATGCGATTTTCCTTTTTTTCTTTACTCTACTTTGGTTGGGTTTGTATTTTCTACAATAAATTTTATATTTTATAATAAATTTTGATAATTTTTAACACACATTTTACTATTCAAAATGCATATTTTTATATTTTGAATACACATTTTACATAATTTCTTTTCCAAAATCATGATTCAAAAAATATATTTTAAAATAAGTTGACGTACCAAAAGACGTCCTAAATGTAATTTACCTTATTTTTTTTGTATAATTTCTTAAACCTTCAAGGAGGCAATTTTGAGGAATATGATTTCTGGGAATTTAATGATAAGGAAATTAAAATAAAAAAGAATATTTTTTTGTGTTTGGATTGGTTAAGAAATGTATTTGGGAATTTAAACTTGAACTATACTGATGTGACGCAAAAAAAAAAAAGTTTTTGTAGTGGTGCTTCTCACGGCTCAATAAGATCTCTTGAACTGCAATGCCCAATCTCAGAAAAACTTCATTGCCAAGGGGAATAACAAGGCTGGGAACTGATCTGGGTAGCTCGGACCCGTGAGGATGATGGGAAGGAGTGATTTGTACAGTTTCGGTGATAACTATGGATTGAACAAGAGAAAAGCGGGGCTTTCCCCCCTGTATAAGCTCCGACGGTCAAGTTAGAAGAGTTGGAGAAGATAAACAGTATAGACAATTGCTCAAAATGATAAAAGTTGCGTACCTCACTAAGTCTGAAGACTTAGTATATATACCTCCAAGTTGAAATGTGTCAGTTGAACCTTCATGATTGACCTGTTCACCTGCTCCTTCTGTTTAGCGTGGCGTGGACGCTACTGTCTTGACCGGATTTCATGGGTTTCTTCCTCTCTTAGAAGATTTGGAAATCTCTGCATGTATTTGAAAAGATATACCTACTCTATGATGATTTTTACCTACTGTGTCAGTGAAGTAGCGTGATCCGATCTAACTATCTTGGCTCGGTTAGGCCGATTATCATGATATAAGTGGGAGGAACTAACAAGGCATTCTAGAGTTTAAGGTCCGACCTAATCCTTTCAGAAATATGCTGACTGGCTCGGCTTTACGGGTTTGACCAACCTAACCTTGTAACCAAAATACGGCTTGGCTCGGTTTGGATGATCTATCCGACCTAAGCAAGGCTCTGGACCTTTTTAAGCGTCTTTTGTCCTTCTCTGTTTATTTTTACTTCAGTCCATTGGGCCAATGGACTAGGCCCAATGGAAGTTCGATTTTATGCACACCAACAAGTCCCCCAAGTATTAGGTTTTACTGATCTAAAACTTAATACTTCTTGTTTTTCCGAGCTAAAAATTTTTCATAAGTTATTTATCATGTATTTCTTGATATCAGTCTGAGTCAATTTTCCGAGCTAGATCTTGATGCTTACGATATTTTCCTAAGCCAAAAATGTGACTAAGGCATTTATCAAGTGTTCATCCGACCTATGCTCAGATACCTCTTTAAAGTTTTTCTTCCGGCTTATAGATTATCGAATATGACAAAAAATGCGAGATATGACTTAAGAAATCCGATCTACAGAAAATATCAGGTCAGCCTATTCATAGGTAATAATTGCAGTACTGATCTAAAGAAGTTGAACAGAATATTGAGTAAATCAATGAATACGGCAATAAAGGCGTACCTTTGCGTTACACGAAATCTGGCTTTTGAAGAGTCGGGATATGACAGGGCACGTCTTCACGATTATTGAGACAGCCGGTATGACTCCCCACGCTTTTACTATCCTCGAGGTGGCATTAAAGGCTGCAACGATTGGATTGTCCGTGTCTGTTCAATCTTCCCGAGACTTCCCTTTAAAAGCCGTAGGAGTTGGTATTTGACACCACTATGTTATTCGTATCCTGAAAAGAGAAAGAAACCTTGTGTTCTCCTTCCTCCCGCTGAAGAGATAGTTCTTTGCCGTGTTTAGTCGGTGTCGTCTTCCCGATTGGCTGTCTTCGTCCGCGCCACTGCTTCGCCGTCGCGACTGCTCTGCCGTTGTGATCCCGTACCTCTGCTCGATAAAACGTCATGGCTTCAGAAAGGAGTTCCGGCACCGAAGCATCTTGCCAAAACCCGGTCTCAGGTCAGTGCCCTTCTTCTCCCCTTTAATTATTGTGGATGAACCTCTGGCTTAGACGTAGATTTCCGGCAAGTCTGATGCATGCTCCCTTCTTACATGAGTAATAAATATTGCTAGTTTGTATGCATGATTTTGGTGCCTTTGTACTGCTTCCTGTAGATACGGCCGCCCCATATGAATTTCATCCCGAAGAAATAGCTTCCGAACTTACTAGGGTAGAGTTAGAAACCCTAGAATCGACCCATTGCCTTGACCCGTCCATCCAAACCCGTCTGCCCACACCCGAGGAAAGAATAACCAGCACTTCTGGGGGTTGGGTCGGCATATACGAATATCACATAAAATTCGGGCTAAGGTTTCCGGCCCCAGATTTTTTAAATGAACTGTGTGACTACTTAGAAATCGGGCTGAGCCAATTAGTACCTAACGCCCTTAGGTTTTTGGTGGGGTTCATGTGTGTTTGCTTCGGGGCTAGGATCCGACCCACCGTGGATCTGTTTTTCCAATTCTACACCATCCGCCAATATCCTTACGGGCCGGGGTGGGTGTCTTTCCAAAAACGTAGGAATGGGCCCATACTTATAACCGACTCCCCCGATACTAATAAACATTGGAGGGCGAGGTTCTTTATGGTGAAGGCCGACGAAGCAAATCTCCCTTGCCGTTGGTCAAAGTTTATTGTGCCGGCGGATCAAACCCGAGATAAGTCTAACCCCGTAGTGCAGTCGGACTATAAGGCGTTAAGGTCTCTCACCAGCTCGGAAAAATACTCAGTTAAGTACCCTTCAGAGGGCCTTCTTGTTTGGGCCGGGCTGAGCCAAGCCCCCGATGTAGAGGAAGAATGTAAATACCTGTCTCTGATCTTTTATTTATCGTCTTCTCACCCTTCCTAGATCGGTGATTCTAATCTTTGTATGTTGTTTGTTTTCAGGTGGCTTCAGTGGATTCGGCCGGAAGAAAAAGTCCAACAAGCCAACAGCGGCTTCGGGGTCTTCGAAGAGACCTGCTGAGATTGACCTGACGGAGGAAGTTGAGGTTGCTGATCCTTCCACCTCGGCCCTAGTACCTCGGGTTTCAAAGAAAAGCAGGCCGACCCCTGCGGAAGTTCAGGCGGCCAAAGCTGCCAAGGCTCTACAACTACTGACGGATTCTTCTAAGGGATCCGAGCTACCGAGCCCGGATGAGCTATTGGGACCCGTGGACCTGTTGTCCAAGGAAAGGGTCATATTACTGAAGGAGCAAAGGGAGAGACCGAGCTCCCTAGCCCGGCCTATACACCAGTCTCACTTGGCGGAGCCTCTGCCTGAAGATGTTAGGCCGTACGCGGGATTGGTGGCCGAATCCCACAGCTCCCTCGTGGAGATCGTTGAGGTGAGCAGCCAGATGAGGAAGACTATCGACCAGTTGGCACAGCAAGAAGCCTTTCTGGCCTCACACATAAAAAGGGTAAGCTTCAAAACTCATAGTTAGTTCTTGAGAATAAATGATTACCTCGAGTGATACTTTTATAAGACCCTTAATCGGATTTTGCAGGTCGGCGTAAATTATGCCGCTACGGCCAAGAGGACGGTGGCTTTGGATATTCTGGCCCAAAGCTACAAGCAAGAGAGGTCGAAGAATCCGGCCGAGGCGATTGAAGACTTGGAGATGAAGCTGGGAGTCGAGTCCAGCAAAGTCACGGAGCTCTAGGCCACAAACACTGAGCTCTACTTGAAAAACCAAGAGCTCAGTACCAAGGCCAGCCAGCTGGAAACAAGGAATCAGGGTTTGGAGGCCGAAGTGGCCGCCCTAAAGGAAGAGAAGGCTGCCTTGTTGAAGGCCGCAGAGGAGGAGGCAAAGAAGTCTGCTGAGCTGCTCAGCCCGGCAGAGGTTGAAGCGGCTCGCCAAGCTGCTTTGATATCCTTTAAGGAGGGACCGATGCTGGACCTGATGAACCGGCGCTTCTTGGAACTAATCCAGTGCTGGTATACCTTGTGCTGGGACGAGCTAAGAGGCCCCAGGTCGGTGGAGGGGGTTCCTGCAGACTCCATGGCCCACACATCTTTGCTTCCTGAGGGTCGTGATCCCTTTGACCTGGTCGAAGAGATCAAGCAAGAATGCCGAGCCAACGGGATTCCCTTACCAGAGAATGTCGAGGAGGAAGAACCCGAAGCCGACCCCAAGGAGGCAGCCGATGAAGAAGCGACCTCTCAAGCTCCTCCTCCTTAGCTTTTCTTTGTATTTTACCTTTCGAGGAATATTTGTAATCTTGGAACAGCTTTGTACTGGGCCTTTATTGAATAAATGTCTTCTTTTTTCACCATCTTGAGTTTGATATTTTTCCCGACCTTAACTCTAACTGCTTCATAGATAGTATTTTCTTAAGTGTGCTGCGTTCCAAGCCAGCGGAATCAGCTGTCCTTGTAAATCTTCCAAAACATAACGTCCAGTAGGTCGGGCCTCGATCACCCGGTAAGGCCCTTCCCAATTAGATACTAACTTGCCCTGTTCTTGCGGTTTGCTGATAGCTCGATTTCGTAAAACTAAGTCTCCCGGTACAAAGGCCCGATGTCGAACCCGAGTGTCATAGTGTTGTCGAACTAAATTTTTGTAATTTAGTTGGTGTACATAGGCAGTGTCCCGGGCTTCTTCCATCAAGTCCAAGCTAAGCTCCAAGTTTTTCTGATTCTGGTTCCTTTCGAAGTGCATGACTCGGGGGGCACCACTTTGTATTTCTGGGGGGATAACAGCATTGACCCCAAAGGCTAGCTCGAAAGGGGTCTTCCCCGTAGCCGATTTAGGCGTAGTCTTGTGGCACCATAGTACGTGAGGCAGCTGTTCTACCCAATTCTTACCCTTATCTTCTAATCTGATTTTCAATCCGTGCAACAAAGTTCGGTTTGTGAGTTCCACTTGCCCATTTGCTGGAGGATGAGCTACAGATGCGAAACGTTGTGTGATACCGAGCTTTGAACACAAGGCTGTGAATTCCTTGGACTCGAACTGGGTCTCATTATCCAAGATGACCGAGTTGGGCACGCCGAACCGACAGATGACTTGCCTCCAAAGAAACCGAGCTACAGTTCGCCCGGTAATATTCGTCAATGCCTCGGCTTCCACCCATTTTGTAAAGTAGTCTATGGCCACAACAAGATAATGGCAAGAACCGATCTTAGGAAACTGCCCCATAAGATCTATCCCCCATTCCGCGAAAGGCCAAGGAACAATTATCCCCGTAAAACTGGAGGCTAGCAACCTGTGAATTGTTGCATTGTGTTGGCAACTGGGACAACGTTGGACATATTCGACTGCTTCCTGGAATAATCGAGGCCAATAAATCCCAGCCCCGATTATTTTCTTGGCCAAATTCCGAGCTCCAATGTGAGACCCACAGTCTCCTTGATGTGCTTCCTTTAGCACGGCTTCTGCTTCTCCTGAGCCCAGACACTTTAGTAAGGGCATCAAGAAACCCTTTTTATACAGATCCTCCCCGATTATTTGATAATGTTCAGCCTTCCTTCGTATTCGTTGTGCTTCTTTTCGTGAATCTGGTAAAGTACCATTTTGCAAGTACTGCCATAGAGGAAATCTCCAATCCCGACCTTCACTTATGGACAAGATTGCTGGCTTGGCTGTACTCCTATTCTGTACTTCTTCCACTAGGACGCTTTTAGTCAGATGAGAGAAAACCGAGGAAGCCAATTTGGACAAGGCATCTGCATTTGTGTTTTTACTCCGCGGAACCAAATCTATAGTCCATTTTGGAAAAAATTTTAGCTGCTGCTGCACCAGTGTTAAATATTCCTCCATTTGTCGATCCTTAGCCTTATACTCCCCCAAAATTTGTTTAACTACAAGCTGGGAATTTGAACAAATTTTTAGGGTTCTGAGCCCTAGTTTCCGAGCTAATTTTAGACCGGCTATCATGGCTTCGTACTCTGCTTCATTATTGGTGGCAGTGAAGCATAACCGTAAAGCATAAGTGTGGACTTCCCCAAAAGGGCTGGTAAGGGTGATCCCCGCACCCGATCCGGACTGGTTGGATGCACCATCTACGTAAAGTGTCCACGAATCATCACCTTTTGCTACGGTCAAAAGAAGGTCGGCTTCTTGTACTGGGGCAGTCGTGCTTTCCTGGATATCCGATACGCCCTCAGCTATGAAATCTGCCAATACTTGTCCTTTGACTGCGATGCGAGGTGCAAAGGTGATATCGTACTCCCCCAATTCGATGGCCCATTTGGTGAGACGACCAAAAACTCCTGCCTTTTGCAAGACGGCCTTAAGAGGTGCATCGGTATAGACGGTGACTCCGTGGGAGTTGAAATAAGGTCGGAGACGTCGTGTGGAGTGGACTAGAGCCAAGACTAATTTTTCCAGGCTGGAATAATTTTTCTCTACTGCCTGCAAAACTTTGCTAACAAAACAGATGGGTCTTTGAACCCGGTTATCTTCTCGAAGCAAAACTGAGCTAATTACTGAGTCAGTGGTAGCTATATACATGTATAATTGTTCTCTGAGAATTGGCATGGTTAAAGATGGCAAAGAAGCTAAATACGTTTTTAGTTGTTCAAAAGCAATTTGGCATTCCGAGGTCCATACAAATTTATTTGTTTTCTTCAAAATGCTAAAAAATGGTAAAGTTCGTTCTGCTGACCAAACTAAAAACCGATTTAAGACTGCTAATCTACCCGTTAATTGTTGTACTTCACGAATTGATCTAGGTGGATGCATTTGTAGGACAGCTTCTACTTTCTTTGGATTAACCGAGATACCCCCCTTAGAAACCATGTAACCTAAGAATTTCCCCGAAGTAGCCCCGAAAACACATTTTTTTGGATTTAGCCTTAATTTATATTGGATAAGAGTTTCAAGTGTTTCACGTAAATCAAGTAAATAGGCAGACTCATCCCTACTTTTAACAAGTAAATTATCAATATATGCTTCCATGTTCTGACCTAACTGGTTTTTAAAGATTTTATTTACTAAGCTTTGAAATGTAGCCCCAGCATTCTTCAAACCAAAAGGCATAGTGATAAAGCAATAAGTACCTTTATCCGTGATGAAGGAGGTTTTTTCCTCGTCTTCTTTAGCCATGAAGATCTGGTGATAGCCCTTGTATGCATCCAAGAAGTTGAGGAAGCGAAATCTAGCTATGGCATCGACCAGAACGTCAATCAAGGGTAAGGGGAACCAGTCTTTGGGGCAGGCTTTGTTTAGGTCGGTGAAGTCGATACACATTCGCCATGAACCATCGGGTTTGGGAACCAACAAAGGGTTAGCTAACCATTCAGGATAATCTATTTCTCGGATGATACGTACCTCCAATAGAGCGTTGACTTCAATCTCCACATATTTGCTGCGTTCTCCTCCAAGGTTACGCTTTTGTTGACGAACCGGCCTATGACTGGCATCAATGGATAGCCTGTGTTCAATGATATTTCAAGAAATGCCAGGCATGTCTTCCGGCCCCCAAGCAAAGACTTTCGCAAACTCACGCAAAAGGTTAAGTAAATCATGTTGTAACTGAGGAGGTAAGTCGGCCCCAATCTTAATTACCTTGTTTGGATCGTCAATCAGGGGGACGATCTTCACCTCAGCCCCTGCTTCGATGGATTGGTCCGAGCTACTTGTCAGATCGGTGATGTTAATGGGGTGAGCAATACTGTCTGGGTGAGTGGGCGGCAAAGCTCGGGCCGCGGGGGTCGGAGTGACTGCGGAGGTAACTTTTGGTTTCCGATCCATAGGCACCTGTTCTCCTAGGGAAGCCGTGTAACATTGCTTAGCCTGTATGACATCACAATGAAGAGTGGCCACCCCATCCATGGTGGGGAATTTTAAAAGCATATGCATGGTAGAAGCAATGGCCTGAAATTGATTTAGTCCAGGCCAACCCAAATATACATTATAAGGTGAAGGTTCATCAGTGACTACGAAATCTATGGTTTCTGTACGTTTTAGCTGTCCAGCTATCAACGTGACCGGTATGCTTAACTGTCCTACTGGAATAACATGGTGGTTGCCAAAGCCAATCAAGGGTGTACGCACTGAATTTAAATGTGCCTTATGTAACTGACATCCTGCCAATGCTTTGGTAGTAATTATATTACTAGAGCTACCCGTATCTAGCAATGTCCTACGTACTTGATAATTAGAAATATAGCAGTCGATCACTAGTGGATCGTCACAATTGTAAGGCAAGAAAATATCACTGTCATCAAAAGTAATTACTGGTGCCATGGCTTCCGCTTTACGCTTACCCAAAACATTGTTTCTTTGCCGATATACCTGTTTCCTTTGGCGATTAGAATTGCCCTGGGTCGGTCCTCCAGCTATGGTATTTACGACCCCAGCTATGGTCAGGTCGGCTCCAGCTCCAGCGTTTGGGGCTCGGGGGTCGGGTTAGGAACATTCTCGGGCAAAATGACCGGGCTCTCCACACCGGTAGCATCCGGTAGGTCGCTCCCGGGTTGCTGAAGCCGTGGGTTTGGGCAAAGGTGCTATTTGTGTATATTGGGGCAGTTTTCCAGCTTGAATAAGTTTTGCTATCTCTGCAGCCAAATCTCGACAATCATTAGTATTGTGACCAATATGTTTATGATAGTTACAATACCTGCCCAGATTGAGCCAATATGTGGGACCCGTCATTGGGCGGGCTGGGGGGAACAACCCTTGGTGCTGGATAGCCGCATATATGTCGGCTCGCGGAACGGAGAAGGGCTCGACCACCTGCACGGCATTAACACTTACCCCGGCCTTCGGGACAGGGTTAGTAGTATTCACAAAATTTTGCTTCTTACTTCCTCCTGGGGGAGGGATCGGGGAAGAAGCTTTTCTCTTACCATATAGGTCGAAAAAACCTCTTTCTCGTTCCTGTTTTATGGCTGCAGCATCCTCAATAACAGCAAAGTTAACAGTAGTGACCATCATTTCAAAATAAGAGTGTGGGGTCAGTAGCTAAAGGTCCTGACCGTAACCCGTTAATAAACGACCCCATCATAATTCTATCATCTTTTTCATGGCATTGCCTAGATTCTACGTTAAACCGATCTATGTAGGCCTGTAATCCCTCTCCCATTCTTTGAGTTATATTCATTAAGTGTGAAATTGGTTTGGACAATATCTTATTACCCATAAAATTAGCTAAAAACAGGTCACCGAATTGATCTAACGAATGAATGGAGTTTCGTGGCAGAGTACAATACCAATTTATGGCTTGACCTTTAAGAGTCAAATGGAATGTCATGCAACGGTTGGCATCAGACAAGTTGGCTGCAACCATGACACTCATGCACTGCATCCAATGAGCTGTGGGGTCGGTAGTTCCGTCGTACTTGTCAACCTTACCTAAACCTTTGTAACCCGGGGGGAATGGTGCCGTTTGGATCTCCCAACCAAATGGATGAGACATCCGAGAAGTGGGCCCGGCTCGCCCCAACTGAGTATATCCAGATCCGGGGAGGACTGCTTGACCGAGCTGGGGGTATCCAGACTGACCTAAGGGGTACCCACCCATACCGGAGTAAGCAGGTAGTGGTCCTCCAGTGGCGAAGTTCCCTGCGCTGGGCCCGGGGTAATAGCTCGGGTTAAGTAAGGGAGAGTACCCTGTGGGTGGCTGCATGGCTCGGCTGGTGCCTATACCGTAATGCTGAAATTGAGCTAGGTTAGACGGAGCTAGGCATCCGGGGTATCCTAATTGGTTAACTTCAGGACCGAAGTGGCCTAATTGGTTTGATGATTGAATCAGGCTGGGATGACCTACTTGACTTGTCTGTGGGCCCAGGTCAGGCTGACCTAACTGATTCACTTGCTGTCCTAACATAGGAAAAGGCAGACCCGACATGAAAGGGTAATTATTGAGCTGGGCGGTAGGAACCATGAAAGGGGCTGAAAAAGTGGGGGTGACCTGGGTATGGGCTAAGGTAGTGTAAACAGGAGGTGCAGTAGAAAGGTTAGGGAGACCGGCCACGTAATTGGATCCTGAAAAAAGATGGGCTCCCCCAGAGTGTGGAGGGCATCCTGAAACAACGATAGACTGAGGGGGAAGGCTAGAAATTAAAACAACGGAGGGATCGGCCATGGGATTGAACAGGGCTCCCGGTGGGGGAACAGTGGGAACAACTTGCGAACTAAAAGGATGTTCTATGCTAACTACATCTGGGGCAGTGGTTGTAATACCTGAGACGGGGAGTTATAAATTGGGATTGGAGGTGGCTGGAATGTTATGGTTCATCAGATGAAATAGCTGTGGAAACAAACGGTAAAACTTCTCTCTTTCCGCTTGTTCTTGCTGGGGGGTGAGAGGTTAAACAACGGTGGCAGTAGTCGGTGGAGCATTGGGGGCGATAAAGCTACGATGATAGTTGGCACTATAGCGGTTGTAACGACAGGATCAGCGGTGGTGTTAGAAGAAGAAGCACCCACTCCCGAACAATGTTGAGCTTGTGTCATGGTTTTAACAAATTTCTTTAAAAGTGGAGAAGATTTGATGAAATACTTTGATCAAACGCTCCCCACAGTCGGCGCCAGTTGATGTGACGCAAAAAAAAAAAACGTTCTTGTAGTGGTGCTTCTCACGGCCCAATAAGATCTCTTGAACTGCAAGGCACAATCTCAGAAAAACTTCACTGCCAAGGGGAATAACAAGGCTGGGAATCGATCTGGGTAGCTCGGACCCGCGAGGATGATGGGAAGGAGTGATTTGTACTGTTCTGGTGATAACTGTGGATTGAACAAGAGAAAAGCGGGGCTTTCCCCCCTGTATAAGCTCCGACGGTCAAGTTAGAAGAGTTGGAGAAGATAAACAGTATAGACAATTGCTCAAAATGATAAAAGTTGCGTACCTCACTAAGTCTGAAGACTTAGTATATATACCTCCAAGTTGAAATGTGTCAGTTGAACCTTCATGATTGACCTGTTCACCTGCTCCTTCTGTTTAGCGTGGCGTGGACGCTACTGTCTTGACCGGATTTCATGGGTTTCTTCCTCTCTTAGAAGATTTGGAAATCTCTGCATGTATTTGAAAAGATATACCTACTCTATGATGATTTTTACCTACTGTGTCAGTGAAGTAGCGTGATCCGATCTAACTATCTTGGCTCGGTTAGGCCGATTATCATGATATAAGTGGGAGGAACTAACAAGGCATTCTAGAGTTTAAGGTCCGACCTAATCCTTTCAGAAATATGCTGTCTGGCTCGGCTTTACGGGTTTGACCGACCTAACCTTGTAACCAAAATACGGCTTGGCTCGGTTTGGATGATCTATCCGACCTAAGCAAGGCTCTGGACCTTTTTAAGCGTCTTTTATCCTTCTCTGTTTATTTTTACTTCATCCCATTGGGCTAGGCCCAATGGAAGTTCGATTTTATGCACACCATATACTAAATATCAAAAAATGCCCTCGAATTAAGCTTAATGACTTTCTCATAAAAATAGTATTAACCTACATAAGAGCTAAATAATATTTAATTATAAATTAAACTACAACTTTAAAATTAAATTACATGCCAATTACTCATCCAAAATTAATTTAAAATTTAAAAAAAATTATAGATTTAATTATTGATCTATAATGTAGTTATTAGTCTAGCGAGAATTCAGATGAGTATGAAAGTAATTGGAAAAACAAATTTTTTTGTTGTAAAATGAAATATTAAATTTGTCACTCGATTTTTTTCAAATAAAAGGAAGAGAAATTAGAACTTTTAAATATGATACATTAATTTTTATTAAAATATTATTTAGTTTTATAACTAATAAAAGTTAACTATAAAGAATATTATATATGAAAAGTATATATATTGTTTTAAGTATATATTTTTGGACATAAAATTAAAATAAACTAAGTTTAGGTAGATACAATATTATATACACTAAAATAAATTGTGATATTGTGGACGATTAGTTGTAACCAATGACTTTATATATATATATATATATATATATATATATAATTCCTTTTTCATTTTATGTTTTTTTTATAAATTTTATGGTTGATAGAATAAAAATATAAAATATTTAAAAATAAATAAGAGTAAGGGTAGTGAGTGTCTTTTCTAAAAATTTGACCTGGGAAAAAGAATACCAGATTAGAAAAATGATTATTTTTCCAAGAAAATAATACTTATTTTCCCTGCACTTCAGAATTATTTTCCTTTCCCAACCAATTAAAATCAATTTCAAATAAAATAATTTAATATTGAGGCATCGTATTACTTTTCTCGACCAGAATCCTTGTAAACCAAACAGGCCCATAGAGATAAATGGAATTTACCGTGGTGTTTATTCAGAGCGAGTGCTTTACACCGAAGCAAAAGCGCGTGGGGGTCATGGTTAAATGAGGAGGCGAATACACTTTTTGCTGCGAGTAGGTAATTCAAATTGCCTATAAATACCTCGGAAGGCTGCGTGTTCGTCCTCCAATTGTCTCACCGTCATCATCATCGTTCAAATTCCTACAATCTCTCTGAAAATATCCAAATTCTCCGTCTCCGAATATAAATTTGATTGCAAATTAACTCGGAAAGGAAAAAAAATCCGATAAGAATGAAAGAAACTCCGGTGGTGATGGAGGACGTCGTCATCGATGCCGGCGAATTGCAGCCGGAAGCCGACGTTCACATTATAACCTCCGGTGGAACCCGCATCCCGGCCCATTCCAGCGTTCTTGTGAGTTTTCGATACCATTTCCATGGTTCTCATTTCTTAAGTTAGATGAGGGGAGGGGAGAGGAGGTTTCTTTTGCATTTGATTATTTCGGGTTTGTGTGGATTTTTTATTTAACGTGGATTTGTAATTTCCATTCTCAGGCGGCAGCGTCGCAGGTTTTGGAGAGCATAATTGATCGGCCCCGGAAGCACCGGAGTTCGGAGAAAACTATTCCGATTCTCGGTGTCCCGTGCGACGCCGTTTCGGTGTTCGTCCAATTTCTCTACTCCTTCAAGTAAGTACTTTAAACACACGCCAACCATTTATTTTGTGGTTTTCGCCGCTAAAGAATTGCAGAAGCCACAAAGAAACAAATGTTTCAAAATGAAAAGAGCAATTGAAAACGATGACTGATTTCTTCTAAACTCTAACTCCATTGCACAGTAATTCACATTCTGAACAAAACAACAATTTTCTGGAAATTATATGCCGCCCAATTTCTATCTGTAGAACACGTGGATCGTTCCATTTCTTTGCCTGGCATGTTGGTTGGGTTGGGCCCAGGTTTACAACCTGGCTCCAGATATCAAAATTTCAATTAATTATCATAAATTTATGAACCAAAAAAGCAGGGGAAAAGAGAGTGATTTAATCTGGATTTAATTTTATGGGATGTGAATTAAAGATGGAAATTGACTTTGGATGGTTCATCGTGTGCAGATGCAGTGAGGAGCAAATGGAGAAGTATGGGGTACACTTGCTGGCTTTATCTCATGTGTATTTGGTGCCTCAGCTGAAACAGGGGTGCATCAAAGGGTTGGCTAATCGGCTGACAGTTGAGAATGTGGTGGATGTGCTTCAATTGGCGCGGTTGTGCGATGCTCCCGATCTTTCTCTTAAGTGTATGAAACTGTTATCCAGTAAGTTCAAGGTTGTTGAGGAGACTGAAGGTTGGAAGTTCCTCCAGCAGCATGATCCCTGGCTTGAACTTGATATCTTGCAGTTCATTGATGAATCTGAATCGGTATGATATTCTGTCTTTTCAACTCTTTAGTTGTGATTGCTCTGGATTTTGTTCATCTGTTGAAATTTAGTCTAGATTCATTGATTTGAAGTATGTGAAATGATTTGTTGATAAACCGCATCTAAGAATATCTACTGCACAATTTTTTCCCAAAGTGGGATAATATTGTTGGTGAGAAAGAAAACGTGCGGATCTTGTTTGTGATGTAGATTGTAATACGACGTATGATGGACGTTTCACTGTTGATGATATTTTATTTGAGGGTTCTTAATTGTGATGAATTATCAATTTTAGTTTGTTATGAAAATAAAGTGAATAAAAAACACAGAAATGCGGGAAATTAGGAAAAGCAATGGGTTCCATACTAAAAAAACTGATTTTTTTAATTCTTGCTCAAAAATTGCATTAGACAACATGGTGGCAGTGTTCTTTTTACTTGTAAAGTCATTATATTACCTGAATTCTTTATCATTTTTCGCTGAGTATTGTTATTTGTTGTAACAGAGGAAGAAGAGGAATAGGAGGCATAGAGAAGAGCAGAACTTGTATATGCAGCTAAGTGAAGCAATGGAGTGTTTAGAGCATATATGTACAGAAGGTTGCACTAGTGTTGGACCTTATGACATGGAACCCAGAAAAAAGAAAGAACCCTGCAGCAAGTTTTCAACTTGTCAAGGTTTACAGCTTCTAATTAAGCATTTCGCCAGCTGCAAGAAAAGGGTCAATGGAGGATGCGTGAGATGCAAAAGGATGTGGCAACTTTTGAGGTTACACTCTTCAATTTGTGAACAATCGGATGAATGCAAAGTCCCCCTTTGCAGGTAATGGAACTTTTTTTTTTTTAATGATTGACTGACTTTTCGACTGAATAGTCCATATAATCTTTCTTTATAAAGTGGGGGTCCTGTATGAAGCACACTCGCAACTTCAATTAACACAAATGAGTTTATCGTGCTAAAATTGGATACTTTTTGGTCTGGTAAACGGACAATCATTCACTAGCTGGCTTGTAGGTCAGCTTCCAATTTGGTTTGTTCTTGTGCTTTGAAGTCCTTTTGTTCTTTTTTAATCATTTTATGTTCGGATATTAGGAATCCCATAAAATGAAGGATTGCAATTTGAGTAGTGACCACTCCCGCATTATAATACAATGAATCTGGTAAAAAATTCATAGCAGCCAGAAGGGGTGTAACTGTTTGGAATTGGTTGTCTGCCATTTGAGTACTTTTGGTACTTTAATATTGTTTTCCAGCATATTCAATTCTTTTAAAGATTGTGGTCCAAAAGTATGCGGTTCTAACCTTAAGGGTCACTGTTCTGATGTACTCCATCGGTTCCATTAGAAGAGTCTTAATACTAGTTATACATTAAAATCTGTTTCTGAGTCAACCGTTACGGGTTATCTGATCAGCAAAACTTATTTATGTGATGCAGGCAATTCAAGCTGAAGGTACAACAACAACAGAAGAAGAAAGGAGAAGATACGAGATGGAAAATACTAGTTAGAAAGGTGGTCTCTGCAAAAGCATTATCTTCCTTGTCCCTGGCAAAGAGGAAGAGGGAAGAGGAACCACGGATGAATCGTCATCATCCAGGCATAAGAAGCTTTAGACTATGAGTCAGTGCAATGAAGGAAAAGGGTTTTGCAAATCTATATTAGTGATGGGGTTTCGCAAAGCTGGGGGTTGCTTTATTTTTTTTGTAAATGTAAATGGGGTAAAAGTATTGGCGGTGTTGGTGAATTCTATGGTTATTAGTTGTCCTCTGCTCAGCACCCTTTTTTAGGTTTTTTGTTATGCAGTGAAAGTCAAGTTGGAAAAAACCCTTTGAATGTGGCCAATCTAGTCTGTGTGTGTATGAAGGGGGAAATGAAGAGAAGTTTTGATAATGGAGTGATGGTAGCTCTAGTCAAAGTCCAATTTCGTGTTCAATACTGCCTACTTATCCAGAAATGTTATTTGTGGCTTAATAATCGCCTCGAAAAAAAGAAAAGAAGTTATTTATGGCTTAATAAATGTTTTTTATTAAATTTTGTTTTATAAATAGACTAAATATATTGTCACAACAATAATTTATCCCATAATAAATTGTCAGAGCATAATATGCATGTCTATATATAATTTAGTCTGAATATTAAATTATTGTTCTGATAATAACATTGTTCATACAAATAACAAGATAGATTATAACTCTGACATCCTATTAGTATCAAGACTTGATCTAAATTTTGATTTAGATTGTGATTTTAAAATATTAAAATTGTATTAAAAATATAAAAATATGTATTAAAAATATAAAAAAATGTTTAAATTAATAAAAATTTATTATAAAATAAAAATGAGATCCAAATTAACAAACATGACCTAATATCATTCATGTAAGCAGTAAAGACGGATTTGGACAATGACTTTACAAACATTAGGATTGGACGGACCCGTTCAAATATCTCCTACAGTGGTGTGAGTCTGGTCTTTATCGTCTACTATACTCTTTTTGACCAATCCATTACAACCGAATCGAGTAGTGAGCACACATGGATCATTTGGGCAATCGAGTCATGGCGGTTTTGAATATGTCACTAATCTTTGGACGAAAGGGTAAAAGTTAAAAAATGAATTGGATCTTCTTTCTCCTAAAGAGAGAGAAAATCCTCGCCTTCTGTAAGGAGCAAACTCTTTTCTTGTTTGTCTACCCTTTGTATTCTCCTTGACTATTTCTTGTAATTTGCATATTATTAATGAAAACCAAATTTTGGCCTACATATGTGCCTTGGTTTGTTTTCATTATGTGTTGATTGTGTAAACTACAAGTTCTTGAAGATGGGTCTTTGTTCTCTTCGTTCCTCTAAAAGCATTGAATAGTGGTGTATGTTGAGTGCAACGCGTGTGGTGATATTTAGAGAAAACAGCTTGAGCATGCATTACGACGTCTTTTCGTGATTCAAAAAAAGTAAGTGTCCCATAATATAGACAAGATTTGCAAATTCTCATCAAGAGACGTTAGGAATAATCTTCCAGCAGTTGTGTTAAATCTCTTGCAATAGTGTAAAGGTCCAAACAAGGTACAGAGGCGTTCCCAATGCTATGTTCACTGCAACAACAGTTGTGTTAATGAGATGGTGGTGCCTCAAGTATATAAGAAAATATTCTCTAGAGAATATATTGTGCAGACATGAGTTGTATTTTAAGGTCCGAAAATGAGTTGTATCAGAGTTTCCGTAAATTACGGGGAAACAGAAAAGGGGAAAAAAGCAAAAACCAATGAACATACTATTTGCCTAATTATGTGAAAATGGATTTTCAGTAAAACTTTGATGTTTGTAATTCAACAAACAGATGATCAGGTGAACTGAACTCACCTAATCTTCTAAAGCGCGTAGAAGAATATAATTTACCAAAACTTTAATTGATTAATGCAGTTGCAGATAAGCCTGTTTTGATATCAGATTCAAATAGCCACAAATCGGAGAAAGATATTATTAAAGCAAAAGTTGTCCGTTTGCGAATTGTTGTCTTTATTCCCCCACAATAATCAACAATCAATTCTTACTATGTAGTCTCATCAGTCACCTCTGGAAAAGGATTATCGTTTTCTCAGAACATTCCAGATATACTTTTTTTTTTTTTTTAATTTACATTTTTATTTACACTGATTTTTTAACATTTAAAAATAATTTTCAAAGTGAGCCATCTTTCATAAGTTCGCTTTGGAATGTGTTTTGAAAATAATGTTTCGGTTGTTTTAAATTGTTGTATGGTTTGCACAACTTATTATTAATTATGATATTCACATTTTAAAATACAAAACACATTTCAAACTTATTTATCAAACAACATTTATTGTGGGCCGTATTTTTCATTTCGAATCAAGATACCATACAAAGCTTTTATATCGTGACATGTGTACAGTATATATTATTGGAATTAAAAATGATTACTCAGTTATGTTTTAATGTAAAAGTCTTGTTTTCAAAATGTATAATTCTTTATGAATGGTTAAGTATAACATTTAAGATGTACTCTTCTAATCTCATATAGATTGAGTCATTTTTCTGAAATATGTAACTTTATATATATGAGGTATAATGAACAACATTTAAAACGAATAGTTTAACACTAACATTTTTTTTCTACTTAAACCCTTACTTTTTAAGTATGTGTTGATTGTGGACTACATATTATCATATTATAATTACAAATGTGAAAATAGAAATTAAACTCATTTATTGGACCAAAAAAGTTTATAAATCGAATTTTTTAGGTCATGTTCTTTTCGTTTTGGTTTCAACAGTAAATTTAATATATTATAATCAACTTTCATCATTTTCAATACAATTTTTTACTATTTAGCTATAATTTTTTACATTTTTAATACAATTTTTACATTATAAAACTATTTTTCAAAAACCAAAATTCAAACCAAAGCAGGCCCATGGGACGAAAATGTATATTTTATTGCCATTTTTTATGTTATTATTTTTAAGTGTGAATGAATTGTGCACTATCACAATAATTGCATTAACAAAATATAAAAATTAGTAAAAAATAAAAGAAATAAAAACAGAAAATTTCCTATACTAAAACTATCCCGTTAGAACAAATATGAGACCTTTTATGCCTACTATTGATTCACTAGCTCATCCAGCTCCCAAAAGACTTGGAGTTGGAAGAGATAAATTTGTCGATGTTCTTTCTAATCCATCTCATTAAAAATTCATGGTCAAATGTAAAAACGGAGATTTCATAAGATAATAAATTGAAATTTTCATTTTTACCCCTTTTGCATATAAAATGAATCGAGTACGATCACGTCGACAACCCACAAATATCCCATTTGGCATTTAGAGTGAGAATTAATACAGCATCACATCAGTACTGAGAGGTGCATGCATGGTGATTTAACAGGCGAGAAAGATTGGAGCCACAGAAAGTGGGAGCGAGTCACCCTCATTACTTAGTTTGATTTTTCTTTCCCAAACGGTGACCGGACGTCGGAAAAATATCTCCGGTCATTATATATAGCGTGCGCAACGTGTTATGATGGTATTAATTTTTGGGTTAAATCGAAATGCCAACAAGGCATTATGGGTGTCGTCTTGTCGTTGTTCCTTATAATTGTGTCTATTGTCTCCACGGGCCAGATGGACTCCGACCAAATTTTGGCAATTTGACCGGAATTAATCTGGCAATACGTAATATTGGGAATGGTTTAAATTGTTGATGTAAAATTTTTTTTAAAATGTTCATTTTGTATTACTGTTTTTTGTAATATAAAGTGGACTCTTTCAATAAGACAGAGAGAGTAGTAAAAAATTATATAAAAAATAATAAAAAATAAAATCAAAATACAAACAAAAATAATGAAAAGAAACCGGACACACACATTAACATTTTGACAGTCATATACAGTATGGGAATTCCTTTGGAGATACAACTTACGTGCCTTAGGAATTTCAGTTTCTACCTTGTTTATTTTAGGTTAAATTACTTCACTAGTTCTTTAACTTGGATCTTTTTAGTTTTTCAATTTGCAAAAAAAAAAAAAAAAAAAAAAATTCATTTTAGTCCATCAATTTAAAATATAGTAATAATATAGTTTTAAATTCAAATTTCAATAGCATTTGAAATTTTGTACTATTTCTGACAAGTGGTGAGATTTACACACAGTGAACCAAATAAAAAAGAGATGTTAAATCACTTTATTGGCTCATTAACTTAGCCTAATACAACTTATGTGTTAATCATAAATAGTTAGATTTTGCAAAAAATTTAGTTTTTGACCATTTTGAAGTTAATTTTTAAAGCTGAAGAATAAAAATGAATATATCCAAATTGGATGACCAAAGTGATATAACCGTCAAAATTGATTTAACCTTATTATATGTTACTTGTTGATAGTAATTAAGAGTCATTGATTTGTTGACTAGATGGATTGATGGTTGACCTGTTCAAGATGTTATCCGCTACGGATTAAGCCAGCATCATCATTTCATTTCTTGATAACAAGCCATTTCTAGCGTGCATGACTATATATACTAGAGCTTTAATATTTTTTAATTTCATTTTATCTAAATTAATATGCTAACAAAATTATAATATATATAACATTTTCAAGTTATAATATTTTAACTCCAAACTATTTATATATATTTAATGATGTATTATATAGTATTGTAATTAATTAATTAATTAACGATACGTTAACGAGGAGTTAGACCATACTTTTTGACCTTCTCAACTTCTAATCTTTTTATGGATAATGTAATTAACTCCTTGGTTTTTGCTTAAGATTTGTTTAGCAGTGACATGATCGATCGTTTGAAGTAGCTTGCAATAAACTTAATCGATTAAAAAAATTATTTTGAGATAAAAGAATTAATTAATACTCATTATTTTAACTTTTTAACTAATTAGCTAAAGAAGTAACCAATGCATCTTCATTAATTATTTAACCAGATGTTGGGGTCAAACTTTGATTAGTGGTCTCCAAGCAAATTAAGCTTACAGTCACAAGAAATGAGCAATTAATTAAATTGTTAAAAAATGAATTAATAGTCAGGAATAATTCAAACATATAAAAATTGGATCTATATATGTTTAGGTATTAATTAAATGAAAAAAATTTAAGGATAGACAATTAATGATGTTTACTCTGCACCCTCTTTTATTAATTGAATTGCCAATATTAATTTTTTTTTTCTTTCTTACAACTTAATTTGAAATAAGAGTGATGAGATTTTGAAAACCCAAAAGAACAAAATTATTTTATAATTTATTTTTTGGTTTCTTAATTTGCTTAAATTGAAGATTTTTTTTTTATCTACTTAATTATTTTTATTTTCTTCTAGTTTTAAAATTTTTGGTATTGCATGGTTAATCTTCCTTTACTCTAACTTCTAAGGCATACATAGTATTCCTTTTGTTGTTCCATTAGAAGAGTCCACTATTTATTACTGTTTTCAGTATTAGTATTACAAAGTAGACTTTTCTAATGGAACAGAGGGAATATCATTTAAAATTACTGTCAATTTGGAGATAAGGGTTTACTTAGGAAAGCATTTATCACAAGATTTTTTTTTTTGTGGGTTTGTCATGGTAATCAATCACTTGATTGTTAGATTTTATTTTTTTATTTTTTTACTTTTGTCAAGTTTAAATTAGAAAGGTTAGTTTTGTCAAGTATAAATCACCTTTAATTGATTGAGTGACTGATTAATGAAATAAGGTAAGAAAATAAATCAGCTGTGATTAATTAGAGTAATTAATTAGGGTATAATAAGTGATTGGAGGATTAATTAA
The DNA here is from genome assembly GCA_016801395.1 of Leptodermis oblonga. Classification (NCBI taxonomy): domain Eukaryota; kingdom Viridiplantae; phylum Streptophyta; class Magnoliopsida; order Gentianales; family Rubiaceae; genus Leptodermis; species Leptodermis oblonga. The sequence continues at coordinate 11,778,703 of CM028759.1, forward strand.
CTTCTTTCATTCGTCTTCTCACTATTGTAATAACCAGCCCTCTATGATTAATTAACCTATAATAGAGAGGTGTCTTCTAGAATATTATTGTGTAAAATTTTTGTTGAGAATTCGTTCTCCACTTTTGTGAGTTGATTAAAAGTAATTTTGTATCATCTCAAACATTTATGAATTAGGTTTAACTTCTCTTAATTGTAGTATAAAATACCTTAAGTTAATTTGCTAAATTGGTCGTGTGCTTTGTTTGAAAATTCTCATTATTTTTTTTTAATTAGGTTTGTCTTACATTACATCTCGGACTAGCCCGTTTTCATATTTTCAAAAACATGTTTTTTTTTTTTTAAGTTTTGAATTTTATACTAATTTTTCATTATTTATAATTCACACCTTTACTTTTTAGCTACACTTTTTATATTTAAAATTATTCAAAAAAATTTCACAACTGGTTAATTCAAACTTAATTCTATAAAAAAAGTTATAATTTAAAAATCATTCCTCGACACTGCAATTATTCCAACCTTAAAGATTGGATTTCACGATCTCTCTTTCTCCAATCTTTAAGGTTGGAATTCTGACCAATTGAGGCACTACGTACATACTATATATGCATGGCAGCAATCCACATTTATATGAGAAAATAATTTCTTACTTTCATTTAAAACTTCATCAGTGTTCCCGAAATTTATGGGATTGACATGTTCATATCGGATCGGATTGGTTTGAATCGGGTCAGATATTCAATTTTGAACAGCCCTAAGTCTAACTGCATGCGTAGTTTCCCACTCTGGCCATTTGGGAAGACACCATATAGGCATGTATACAAAAGAGAAACCGACCAACCAACTATAGAGTCTGGTGTAATCATGAGATGTCAAAGTAGAGAAATGAAAGATGCTGAAACGTCTATTAAATTAGTTACATTTTTAATTTGTCGACGAATCTTCTTCTCATGCAGGCTCGATCTCGATCCCCCATTCCCCACCATAAATAAGTTTTTATTTTTTACTCCCTCGGTTATATTAGAAGAATATATTTTGACCAACGTATAACTTATTATATGAATGTCAACGTACAACACCTAAAATAATTAATTCGATCGACACTATGTGTTCCATTCATATACTTACTTTTTAAACATGATTAATCGTGGACCACTTATAGTTGTATTAGTAAGGATAGGATAAGTAAAAAATTTGAAAGTGAACTCTTCTATTAGAACGGGTTGAGCATCTAATATATTTATATTGTTGTTCCAAAAACATAAAAGAATGTTACAAAAAATAAAGTACCTAGGACATGCATCAAGAGTTTGTTTAACATTAGGGGTAGTTGGAATCATAAGAACATTGAGAATGTCTCTCTTTTTCTGCTCTTTTTGAGAAGTCTCGATTCCAAGATCAGCGGCATCCATGCATTAGTCCTACTTTAGCATCTTTTATATATACACTATTTCACTAAGTGCTTCACTATTTTAGTAGAGATATGAACCAATCCCGACCTCTAAGCAACTTAATTAACTATCTCGCAATACAATTACTTATACACTATTTCATTCATCTTATTTTCTTCTTCGATGACAATGTGGCTATCAAAATATTGTATGGAGGAAGAAATGTGAGGAATTTTTAAGTTTTGGTAGATAGCATTAAATACCTCGGTTCCGGTTTAGGAACTGCCAGTTTTGGTATCAGAAGAATTGGAACAGGAATTGAAATCTTGGGAGAACGCTTCCATCCCGATTCTGGATCCGGTTCCGATTATGAATTTTTTATTTGGTTTAAATTATAAATATTCAAAGCTAATTTTCTCAATATTTTGAATGTATTGTAATTTTTAAATGTATTACATATTTTAATTTATATTTTTTCTTATATCCTCATCTTAAATATTAATTTTACTATAACATAAAAAATATATAACAACCAAACAAGTTACAAAATATATTCCATAGCATTTAAATGATTTATAAATAATAGTATAAATTTTTATGTATATAATTATGTATTTTATATGTAAATAAACTTATAAACATATAATATGAACCTCAGGTTCTTACGGTTCAGAACTGCCAGTTCCCGCTTCCAAAACAGCTGGAATCGAAATCGAACTATTTGAGTCCGGTTTTGGTTCCTGTTCCGGAACCAATGGCTAGGGTTTCAAAACCGAGGTCATATATTTATATATATGTATATATATATATATATATTTTTTTTTTAATTGAAATATTGTGAAGATGCTTCATGAGTTGGAAGTGATGGGAGCAATAATGAGGTCTCCTACAACGCCGCAAGTAGTGGTGCAGTTGCATAAAATTCAGATTAATTGTCGATCTGCTTCTAGTGTCTCCCACCGTGCAATTTTTAGGTTCTTTCGGCAGTTGAAGCACAGAAAAGTTAAACGTGATATTCCTTTTCGAGTGACCTAATAATGGCCTTTCACTTCCTTTGGTATTGAAATCCCACTACAAAGAGGACCGAATAAATCAAAGTATTGATCTAATTATGAGGATTTCAATACTTTCCAACTTTTTTTTTTTCTTTGTGCCCTCAAAATAAGTAGCACCACTAAAATAAAGCATGTCCAACAAAATAATTTGTGATTCGATCTTCATGTCCTTTTGGCTATTGTGTTCGTCCTCCTCTTCATTTCTTTGTGATCATAGTTTGGAAGATTGAAATCTCACGATCGATTTGTGTGTGTAATTGAAATCGATAGGATCGAATCACGGGATCATAAGATTCTACATACAAAAATGTGCATGTATAAAATTTTAAACAAATTTATAAAAATTACTTTTATTTAAGCTATTTTAATCATTTTTTAAAGGTCACATAGAATCGAAACTAGTTAAGATCGTAGAATCATAAGATCATACAATACGATACGGATCGAAATTCTGCAAGTTATGAATGGAATATATTATGTCAAAATACAAAATCCACTATCTGCATATCAGAATCTTCGATACCAACTGAGAAATTAAACCTGACACAAACACTCTGATGGAAAAAATCAATCATTTGAAATGGGGCAAACCATTGGGCCTTAGATATGAAAATAGACCATTTATTAAGCTCACTAGATTAGACTCATTTCTATAAATTTCTGGGTTGAATTTAGTTTGGGCCTCAATACAAAAACCAGATATTTTCCAACTTAAATATGTGATGCCCAAGGTCCAACAAATCCTATTTTCAAGATATGTGTAACCGTAATGAAAAATCGCATATCTCACATAAGAAGAATAAGTATATGTATTATTTCGGGTTCTCCATCCCCTTAAACTAGTTTGTAAAAACTACTTTTTGAAGAAAATTAGATCCCAGGCTATAACAATAACCAACTCCTTCATGGCAATTCTTGAATTACCAGGAGGTTATTGGACTTGTTATCATTTACGCCGATCGGAAAAATTATATTATTTTTTAAAATTCTAAATCTGTGGAATAATATGATCAAAGTTACTTTTGTTTCTCTATTACTCTCTTTGTTCTTTCTTAAGTGTTCTAACAATCACCATACTTTAAAATTTGTTATCGAATAAGTGGCCTTTAACAATTTCAAACACACAAAAATCTTCTATGTTTTCTATTTTACCATTTTCTCTCATTATTCTTCAATAGTAAAATGTATGATATAATTGTACTTCTTCATTTTCCAAATTAATATACTAAAGGATAAATCACACGTCGCTTTAGTACACTTAATAGAGGACGGTGGGGCCTGCACTGTGTTGAGGATGTTTTCCATTACGCACAGGATCTTGATCACTTATGGCTACAGGACCTGCTACGCCATGGAAAGTCGGAGGTGGTGGCTTTAGTGGTGACTGCCCTAGACTTGATCTGGTTCCAGAGGAACAAGAAGCTACATGGGGACCTTATCAGGACTCGGGGGGAGTGGTGTAGTCAGCCTCGGCCACGCTGAGGAGTTTTCGGGCGGCCCGAATGTGCCCGGAGCTCCCCTCCGATACGCTTTGAGATTTTGCTCTCCTACAGAAGGCGCCGACAGGGATTAAGGTTTATTTGATGCGGCTTATCACCCAGCTATGCGGAAGGCGGCGGCAGGAGTCTACTGTTGTGATGAGGATGGAAACTGGTTGTGGGGGACGGCTAAGAGATTGGCACATGTGTCCTCGCCGGAGGAAGCAAAAGCATTGGCGGCCATAGCAGCTACAGAACTAATCCTGCGAAAAGGGTGGGCGCCCTGCTCTCTCATCCACAATGCAGCTTTAGTGGTTCTGGCAGTTAGGGGGGAGGAAGTGGTTCACCAAGGGGTGATGGATAAAGTGGGGCAAGTGGCTAGCCGTCTTTGGGAAGGGGGTTGTGTGCCGATTTTTTTGGGTAGAGAGGGTGAAAAATGCAATTGATCACACTCTAGCAAAGTTTTGGGCTACTTGTCCTGATCTCATGTGTGAGTGGGGCACTGCTCCAGAATTTGTATTTCAATTGTTACTAGACTATTTCTAGAACTCTTAATATAATTCTTTTTCATTTAAAAAAAAAATAGAGGACGGTGGGAGTATTTTGTACATGATATAAAACATTAGGTGATTCTAAGAGCATGCGTGGGAAAAAAATTTAGTTTTTTTTTATTCTAGTTACTAATTGTTTTCGAATAAAAGGACACCAGAAGATGTTGAAAATTTTGTTTCTCTAGTTAGGGTTAAATGATTATAGAATTCAAATATATAGAGAAAAGAAAAAATATATTTTCAAATGAAAATAATTTCATACTTTCAAGCTTATAACATATATATACCCATAAGATTGAAATTATTTATAACCATGTAATTAATGTTGAGTCATTGTGCATTTATTGGCTCAGTTTGGCACCACGAGCCTGCAATTAGAATGTCAATAGAACCTGTCTCGAACTTTGCATTTCAATTGTTATTGGATGATTTTTAAAGCCGTTAATATATCAGTATTCGTTTGGACTAAAAAGTAATAAAAATGTAATTGTTGAGGCGTTCATGGAGATATGGTGGTTGGCTCCAAGTAAGATATCATTAATTTATAGTGCACCATGAATGGATAATCTTCTTATCAATGCAACAAATCGGAGATGGAAACCGCAACTACCACCCCCTCCCCCATATAAAAATAAGACTAAATTAACTTTAACTCCCTATATTTTGGGTTATTCTTATCTTATCCCTCCTATATTTTCAAAATTTTGCTCCATGCATTGTCATGATTAGCCTTGAATTGAGAAACTAGTATTTTTCGAGAGCAATAATATCACTTCATGTTGAACAGTGATTAAATAATTTGAAAACACAGAAAAACACAAATGAAAGTACCTCCAAAAACACATAAAGAGTTAAAATTAATCGAGCCTAAAAATAATACTAGTAGTAATGATAAATGCAAGTTTTTTATGTAATTTTAGTGGATATTAGGTGGTATGTTAGCGTTTCTCCATACTTAGCCGTAAAAGAAGTAGATAGGTTAATAGTGAATGAAACACATCTGTTGGCCGCAAGCGCTTTTAGAGAGCCTAATATTGTATCGGATACTTAAGTTTAATGAGAAAAACTTTATTTTCAGAAAAAAAAAAAAAAGAAGTTAATAACTCTATTTCAAAGCAAAAGACATCCAAGGTTAAGGTTCATAAAAACAGGAACCATAAGTTCTACACAAACGATTTGTAGAGGAAAAAGAAAAAAAAGAAAAAGAAAAAAGAACTGAATAGAAATTTTTTCAAGTTTTTGGAGGACACCTATATAATTATCTTAAAATTGAGGGAAACCAGTGTAATTAACCCAAAAGTCTCCAAATTATTACAAATGCACGAATAAAACAGCAGTCCGCTCATTTCCATCCTTTACACGTATAAATAAATCACGTTCATGAAAATTGTTACCAATTAATTGATGAAGCCAGCCATGGGTACCGGCGAAGGCGATCAAACCAAGCAGTCAACCAACCCGGCGCTGGATCCGGATATGGATGCGCCGAGTCAACCGGGTCTTGAGTTGGCCCAATTCGCTGCCGGGTGTTTCTGGGGAGTGGAGTTGGCTTTTCAAAGAGTTGAAGGCGTGGTGAAGACGGAGGCGGGTTATTCTCAGGGCCATGCCTACAACCCGAATTATGAAACTAGTCTGCACCGGATCCACCAACCATGCCGAAGTCGTTCGGGTACATTTCGACCCAAATGTATGCCCGTATAGTAATCTACTCTCTCTTTTCTGGTCTCGCCATGATCCCTCTACACTACATCGCCAGGTGCGAATATTATTTTTATTTCCCCTTTTATTTTATTTTTAGAAGATTTTGCCATTTATTTTCTTTTCTTAACAATAAATTAAGTAGTTGTGGTATGAGTACCCTTTATTGAAAAAAATGTCCGATGCCAAAAATACAATTAAAAAATCCTGAACTAGTCGCAAAGTATGAACATGTAACCTATCTAAGCGGATTGCTAATATGAGTGGGGAGCTCAGAAGGTGTAAAATCCGCAAAGTAAGTTGCTGCTTGCTTGCTACCCTTGCTAGAACATTCGCCACTGAATTTGCTTCTTTGAAAATATGTCGGACACGGTGAAAGAAAAAATCGCATGAATTTGCCAAATGCTCTGAAAGAGTGTAATTACTGGCTTCCAAAGAATTATTGTGCTTAATTTGCGATTTTTTTTTTTTCATTCTCCCTCGGAAATTGGACTAAAAGAATATTTGTTCTCGGTTTCAGAAGAGAGATAATCTGTTTATTTTATCCTAGGAAGTAATTTAAGGGGAATCTTGGGTACTCACTTATTATTGAATTGAACATGTAACAAGTATTTTCTTCTAATTTATTTCGGTTAAAGTAACTTTTAAGTCATTGTATTTATTCTATACAATTACATTAATACTGCATTTAAGGCCAAATTCAATGACAAAATAAGCGATGCACACTACTACAAAAAGGGCTTTTAATGGCGGTTTTTAAGGGCTTTTAACGGCGGTTCTTGGCCTTTTTGAACCGCCATCTATCTGGCAGCCGTAGTAAGTTAGTGGACTTTCTACGGCGGTTAGAAAGCGACACACTTTCTACGGCGGTTCAACCTTGAACCGCCGTAGAAAGTCTACACTTTCTACGGCTGTTTAGTTCTAAACCGCCGTAGAAAGTGGCCACTTTTTCAGACCCAAATCGCGTTAAAAAGAGAAAATTAATCTGGTTTAAAGCAAAAGCTGCTGCTAAAAGTTGAAATTTAATACAAATATCACCAATATACAAATTGAAATCGCTATTATATTACAGGGGCATATCCAAAAATATTTGTACAACTATAATATGAACAAGTTTAATTAGTATCCTTCAACTACGGCTAATGCTCCAAAATATAACTAGCGCATATTTTTCTCACTGCATCTATATCCACATTGCTTAATGGAGTGCGGTCGAGCTTGAAGTGTTGCAACAGAGTTTTTGAAATTAAAAAGTAACTGAGTAGCAAAATGAAATACAATCAATTAAGTAAGTTATGAGAAATCAAATACCTTTTCGAGTGCCAATGTGTTGGATTTCATTGCTATTTGGTACATGTAGTGCATTACATAATACCCACACTCCCAGTTAGACGTTTGCTTTTTATGCTAATGAATATTAATATACGAGTTACAAGATTATACAATTAATTGTATACAACACAACGTTGAGTAAAAAATTTAATAAGAACCAATTTTACCTTAACTACTATCCACTCAGGTTGCATATGCACATTTCTGGGCAATCCTAAGAAAGCTTGATAATTAAACATCACCCTATAAAAATGAAAGCGGAACCAAAATAATTAGCAACATATGTATATATATATAATTGGCATTAGAAATTATATAGGCATTCTAACAGTAGTTAATATATATAACTCACTCGTCTATAAGCACCACTGCCTCCTCTTTCTGTGGGTTTTGTAAAGAATCAAGCCAGTAGACAACCTTTTCAATCGGTCTAATGGCTATAAGCATCCAATGTTCACTGCAAACCAAAAATTTAATGACGTCAGATCTTTAAATCAGTGTTTCTTAAATATTATTAGAGAAGCGCTTACAGTGTCACTTACCCCTGAAGATACGGCACCAGATAAATTTCTTTATTCCGATCCTTCAAGTTTCGTGCAATGTAGTGTACCCTATCTTCATATGTATTTCCTAGGGCTGTGACATGATCAGCTGAGAGAAACCCTATCCCCTTTCTCCCATTCCTTTCAACTAAATCATGTAAAGCTCTAAAGAATTTACATTATCATGCATCATTGGTTAGTCTAGGCACATGGAATGCATACTATATATAACAATAATCAGAAATAGGTTATAAAATTAAGTGGAAACTCACTTGGTGAACAATTGCATCAAACAGTTTGAGACCATGCTTTCTCTGGACAATAATTCTACGACATCCTCTCGATCCATCGCAATAGGAAGCTCCACACCTATGACATCTCTTGTCATTTGAAACAAGAAGCCATTGAAGTCCGAATCTTTCTCCATTCGGAGCTGTAACTCTTGCAGTGGATCAGATGTCGATGAGGATGACATCTCAATCGGAACCGTCGCCGAAGGAGATTTTATATCATCCATAGAATTCATCCGGCCTTTTTTCTTTTTCACACTTTTATCCACCTAACAACATTTGAAATAACATTAAATATACAAAACGGTATTAAGTAATTCACAAATAAATGTAAGAATATACATGTGTTACCGGATCCGGCCGAATAATTTCAATCAACTGTATAGGCCATTCCATGAAAAAGGATCGGGCCATTCCCACAGTTGCAGCCTCTTCCTCAGGAAATGGTAGCGGGGCAAAGTCATCATATGAAATTTTAATTGTAACTCTCGCGCAACCTTTCCTAACCTCGCGGTCGTGGTGCTTTCTTTGCTTATAAACATTTCCCTTGGCCACAAGCTTACGCCGCTTTTGCATATCCTCAGAGATGAACAGATGACATTCACACCCGTCCTGAGATAATAGGCAAGCGAATGAACATTAATCAACTATTAAGTCTAATTTAACAAAGCAAGTGTAATCATGAAACCAAAGTCAAGCGTCTTTAATTAGAAGTGACAATATGAAAGAAATTATACATGAGACATTAAAAATTAAATAAAAACCAAAATATAAATGTAAGATTTCATTATTGTAAAATAAAAATAAAAGAAAGATGTTTAATATATTAAAAAAATTGATAGTTTTTTTAATTGCAGTATTATATTTTTAAAAGGAAAATATAAACTTCATTTTAAAAAAAATATAAAGTGTTTGAATACTTGAATACATATGCAAAAAAATAAATAATAAAAAGAATTTAAAAGAAAAATAGAAAAATAAAAGTCTACCCAAGAAGAATAGCAGTGATACTCTATAGAAAAATGAAAGACAAATGTATTTTAAGTACCTTGTATCCGCCTAAAGAACCCCCATCTTCCAAGTTTGTTGCAATAGGGCTAGTCTGAACCTCAGAGGCTTTGATCGGGTCCGTAGATGAAACATGTATCATCTCCAACTCAGGCAAACTTGTAGGTATAAGAGGAGAAAAATTTTGCCTACGAGTTTCTTTAGGGTGTAGTGTCGGACTCACAGGGGAAACAGGGCTACCATGAACCTCAAACATCTCTGGGGCCATTCCGGAGGTCTTTGGGTGCAAGCTCTGAGCTTTGGCACTATTGATGACAGTGGCTCTTAATGTATCATAGTCAGTCTCCATCTTACCACATATAAACCCAACCATCATCTTCAGATGTGTTTGACATTCATCGAGTTGGGCAGTGGTTTTCTGAAGCTGTCGCTTAGTTAAATCTAGTTCATCTTTAAGCGACGGCCTTGTTTTCGGGAAAACCTCTGTGATACGTGCCCTGGTAGAATGGCCGCGATAACGACCGGGGTGATCGGTCTTTCCCGTTGCAATGACAAGAATGTCATTCCTACCCTCTGCAACTTTCTCCCCTTGGGACTCGCGGGAACATAGATTTTCCTAAACATTTTGCCAAAAATATGAAATGTAAATAGATCAATTATATATAGTTTTAAATATATGCGTAGCTTAAAGAACTGAAACATAAGAAAATGTATGGTGCAAAACTTACAATTTCCATCCCAACACGACCAGCCTCTGGCGTGAAGTATTCCCCTTTTTTGTTTGTGTGAGCCTGTCTCCAAAGTAGATGACGGCCTGGCCCTGCATAAGAATCTTCCCCTTCTTCTTCGGACTGACCGTCCTCTGAAGGCTTCTTCCCAGATGCAATCAAAGCCTCTTCATGCAACTGCTTCTTCAGCAGTCGGTAGCCACCGCGAGATAAATTATGGTAGAAAGAATTTAAAGTGGCATTCTTTTGCGCTTTTCCACGAATTGCCTAGAGAAAAATATAATGAAAAATTATTATCCATAAACTGAGCAATTTCAAATATCCAAAAAGAAGAAGGAAATCAATTTAAAAAAATATACCTGCCATTCTTCTGTCTCGCGGCTAGCCTTGAACTTAATCCATGTCTCCCTAGGGAGATATTTATATTCCAAGCATGGGTCCTCACCCTTCAAGTCACCATGTACATATCTCCCTAAAAAGGATTTCCAATCTTTCCACCGTTTACCGGCATAAGAAATCCACTTTGTTTCGAGTTCTTCAGTTGACTCAAAAACAAATAATGCCTACAGTAAAAATTAGAAGTAAAAATTTAGGTAAATTTGGGTTCATTTGTATGAAAGAAGAAACAAACAATGCATTATAATTAAAAAAATACCCGTATTTCCATCCACACTCTCTTCTTGATCTCGTCGGGAACTTTGGGCCATGATGCATATTCCATAATGTCCACTTTGCTCCGGGCCGTGAATGCTACGAATGTAATCCACTTTGTATGATACTTTTTAGGCTCGAGCTCGGAATCAAAAGAAATGTTAAGAGTTTTCCCCTTCAGACGCATTTCCAATAGATCGTTGCATTTTGTAGGCCCTCTACCTCTTCTAGATCTAGTAGAAGAACCATCTCTATTGCCATTTCCCTCATCACTATGCTCCTCATTGCGTTTTCTTTTTCGGGCCATTGAAAGTACCTTAAACTTCATGTACATAGAAAGAGATTCAATATAACATATATGCAATTAAAGAAAAGCTTTAATGTCAAATACAAGAATGCTTGTAATGTGAAAAAAAAGGCAGTGTACATTCGCAAAATTCACTCCTAAAAATACACAATTACCATTATCCAAATTAAACCAAAGGAGGCCCAAAAAAGTGTACTTATAAAGGGTACCATTGATAAAGTACTTCACATTTCACAACCAACAACTAATGAGAACAATCATTAATTTCTAATAAAGGAAAAAGCCAAAATTTAGTGAGGAATGTAAAAGATTCAAGGAGGAGTACTTCACTCCTAAAAAATACTCTCCTTCCCTAAAGCAATAGAAATACTTTGTGATTTCGCAATAAAGAAGCTTTACATTGATGCAAAGATAGCCTCACTTTCAATATATTAGTTGCATTCATGACATTAAACCAAGGGAGGAACACACCTTCAACTCAACCACAAAGCATTACCCTCCTTTCCACTAAAGAAGAAACACTACATCGCAAAAGGTAAAACATTTAAGGAGAAGTGATATTTCAAACTCTACATTCATGAAAAAAAATCCCCTTCATCAAGGAGAACCCTCACAAAGCATATTTCACGCTTTTGAAACAAAGATAAGGGAAAGCGAAGAGGAGATAGTGATATTTGCAATACACAAGTCCCATTATCCAAATTAAACCTAAGGAAGCCCAAAAAAGTGGACTTATAAAGGGTACCATTGATAAAGTACTTCACATTTCACAACCAACAACTAATGAGAACAATCATTAATTTCTACTAAAGAAAAAAACCAAAATTTAGTGAGGAAGGTAAAAGCTTCAAGGAGGAGTACTTCACTCCTAAAAAATACTCTTCTTCCCTAAAGGTACTTAGTGCTTGTGCAATAAAAAATGCTTCACATTCATGCAAAGATATCTTTACTTTCAACATATAAGGGGCTTTGAAGACATTGAAACAAGGGATCCCCAAAGAAAGAACCCTATAAAGATTAAATTTCACATAGTGGAATCAACAACAAAGCATTTTCCTCATTATCACTAAAGGAGGAACACTAAATCGAATAAGAACCGAAATCAAACACCAATGTTCTAAAATTAATCAAGCAAAACCGAAATCAACATTTGAGTTTCTCATATTCATACACTAAACCCGAATTGAAAGGGTACCTAATTGAAATCCCAATCAAAACCCTAGGTTCTCAACTTATGTAGGACAAAACACGAAATTCAACAACCAAACCAATGCAACCAACAATCAATAAATCCAAAAGCATTCCAATCATTCATCACAAGGATTAAAACCGAAATCAACATTATATCAACCAAAAAAACCCTAGTGCAATGGGAAGCATTTACAAAATGTAAGGTAACATTGCAAAAGTTTTAAAATGGACGCATAGAAGGTGGATAACCTTTTATGTGCACTCCTACAACCAAGCCCGAACTATTGGAGGGGGGAAATTTCAAATGTTAGCCGGTTGGAAGGCAACCCACACACAACCGTGAGCTGCGATGGTCCAGCTGAGGGAAAGGCCCGTGCTGCAGCCGACGGGAAGAGCGGGAAAATGGCGCAAGCTCGCCCGGTTGCGCCGGCGACGGGAGAAGAGGAGAATAGGCCGAACAGCCGCGAGAGAAGGGAGAGGGAAACAGGGGAGAAGCAGGGGGAAAAAAGGGAGAAGAAGGGGAAGAGAATGAGGGAAAATGAAAGGAAAAATTCTAAGTTCAAATTTGATTTGAACTTAGACCGGCTCGTTGGTTCAACGGCGGTTCAACCGCGAACCGCCGTTGAACCAACTTTCTACTGCGGTTCACTCGTGAACCGCAGTAGATTCTTGGTTCAACGGCGGTTCGCGGTTGAACCGCCGTTGAATGGTCTCGTTTTTCTCGGTTTAGAATAGAGGAAAAAATTGGAGCCAATTCCCGCGCGGGCATATTTTAATATTAAATTTTTTTTTTCATTTTCAAAAAACTAACCCCACAATTTTGTAAATATAATATTACATACCCAGATTGTGTATATTTATTAATTATGTACACAATCTCGACTTTTATGAACCATTTCATAATTAAATTTCAAATTTTCCATTGAACCATATATTTGCATTTAAATTTCCCGTGCTATTACACAATAATTATAGGTCAAATATAAAAATTAATAAATTTCGTAAATTTACATGTAAGAGTCGATAAAGTAATAAGCTTCATTATCTTCCCTAAAATTTCTACTTTTTCGACTTGGGCGAACGGGATAAAATAATCAAATCCACAAATGCATTAGGTACGTATAGTAATATAAAAATTAATATTGGTTAAGTGGCCGAAAAAAAAAATTAAATATTTACTGGATTTCATTACCTTACATACATATATATATATATATATATATATATATAAACATCTTCCTATTTTCTCCTTTCCCCTCTTGTACCATTTGCATTTAAATTTCCCGTGCTATTACACAATAATTATAGGTCAAAGATAAAAATTAATAAATTTCGTAAATTTTCATGTAAGAGTCGATAAAGTAATAAGCTTCATTATCTTCCCTAAAATTTCTACTTTTTCGACTTGGGCGAACGGGATAAAATAATCAAATCCATAAATGCATTAGGTACGTATAGTAATATAAAAATTAATATTGGTTAAGTGGCCGAAAAAAAAATTAAATACTTACTGGATTTCATTACCTTACATACATATATATATAAACATATATATATATATATATAAACATATATATATATATATATATAAACATCTTCTTCTTTTCTCCTTTCCCCTCTTGCGCATCATCCAACTCTCTCCTCTCTGCTCTCGATCTCTTGTAAATTTCCACTACATATATAAAATGTTTTCATTCGAAGAATTGAAGACTTGAAGACAACTTTTATAAGTAAGTCTTCTATATATATATATATATAAATATATATATATATAAATATATATTTGCAATTACGATAATAATAATCAAATATGTATAGTGAAAACATTAAATTTAGTATATATGCTGCAAAATATAATGTATTTCATTTACTTGCACCGGTTGATCATGATTAAATTGTATATACAATATTACAAGAGAATGTTGGGAGAACCAGGGGAACTGTGGGGAAATTAGATAGTATACCAAAACCGTAAACCCTAAAACCTAAACCCTAAACCCTAGGCCAACAAATTTGAATTTAGACTGTAGCTTTATTCTACGGCGGTTCAAAAATTAACCGCCGTATAAACTACTTTTCTACGGCGGTTCAACCGAGAACCGCCGTAGAAAAGTAGTTTTTGGAGCCAATTCCCGCGCTACGCATAAATTTTCTATTTTTATATCATTTTCTGAACCCTAAACCCTACTCCCTATTAAGGTTTTTTCCCATTTTCATAAATTAACCCCAAAACTTTGTGAATATAATATTACATACCCAATTTACATTGTATTTATTAATTACAGAAGCTCGCCTATTATGAAACATTTAATAAGTACATTTCAATTTTTAGGTATAAGTTAAAATTAGTAAATTTCGTAAAATTACATGTAAGCTATGATAAAGTAATAAGGTTCATTATCAGACCTAAATTTTCCGCATTCTCAACTTGGACGAACGGAAGAAAACAGTTTCAAATCGATAAATGCATTACGTACGTAGTATAAGAAAAATTAATGCTTAAGGGCCCAATTAATAAAAAAAGGAATACTTACTTGATTTCATGACCTTATATATATATATATATATATATAAATATATTTGGACTTACGGCCTATAACAGTAATCAATTATGTATAGTGAAATACATTAAATTGAGTGTGAATCAAAATATAATTTATTTTATTTACTTGCACCGGTTGATCGTTATGAAATTGCATATCCAATATTACAGGGGAATGCAGGGGAAATGTTTAGGGACTATGCTTCATAAAATGAAATAAAAATAGAAATTTATGCGCGTGCGGGAATTGGATGCAATTTCCACTTTTCTACGGCGGTTCAATGAAGAACCGCGGTAGAAAGTTTTTTCTACGGCGGTGGTTTTAGAGCCGCCGTAGAAAAGTGGGAACAAATTTCTATTTTTAGTGATTTTTTGATCTGTGATTTTTTATCTTTTAATTTTTTGGCTTACACCGTTTTTCAGACAACCGGTGTTAGTTCCTGGTATTCAAGGTCCGTTTTGTGGTAATTATTTGAATTTGGAGGAATATCAATAATTTCACTCAAGTTCTTTTTCTGGTAACAATGTACATGCACAGATTGTGCACAAATATTTATTCATTTGAGCACACATTGATTAATGAGTTTGCACGCTGCTGTCCCATGCTTTGTTATTTTGCTGGTTAATTTTATCACCAAGATTTCCAGTTTGTACGTTATGTATGATGTACCGCAAGAATAATTAGTAATCAAAGGAACTCTCCCTTATTGCTTCCAAGTGTTGCTCTTCTTCAAATACACTTTGAGTCGAACACGCCTCCAATGAGTATAACTCATTATTCACAACACCAATCAGAGGTGGAGAGTGGTATGTTTGGACTGGATCATATTTGATCAAGTCAGGGACGAGCTCCCATCGGTTTTTACTCTCATCGAAATATTCCCCACATGTGAGTTCTCCACCATCATTTCTCCCTCCTATCACGTAGAATCTGTTGTCCATGAAGCACCCCGAGCAGAGCTTCCTCCGCCGTAGAACCGCCAATTAATTCCCGTGCGCGCATAAATTTCTATTTTTATTTCATGTTATGAAGCATAGACCCTAAACATTTCTAGTTTTTTCATGTTCATATAAAATATATTGAATAATCTTTATAAAATAATAAAGCATTATTAATCGATAAACGAATAATTAATTCATTTAGCGGTCAATACCCAACCTCGCTAAATGAATATCTTTTTTTCGTGGCACAGACAAGTAATTTATGAAGAGTTAAATATAAAATCAAAACAAAAATCATTGTATAGCTTCCCCTGTAAATCTTACCAAAAGTACTACTCCTTGAAAAAAAAAAAAAAATACATGAGACATTTATTCATAAATGAAAAACAAGGAAATCAATTTGCCAGAAAATTCGACAAAGTCTCCCCTATAAATGTAACATACTCCCTGTCAAGGATATGCACATACTTAAATACTTCATTAACATATCCAATTTCAAGCAATACGGAATTCAGTTTCAAATCAATTCAGACAAAATATCCCCTGCTTGTTTTTTACCAAAACACAAGTGCATTATAACATCAACACAGAAGCTTCACACAATTTCCAACAATAACATATTCATTTATAAACATATCGCTATATGAAGTCCCTGGAAATTTTGCCCCTTGATAGCTTCATCCAAGTTGTGACCTGTTTCAATCAGACAGTACGAAGGATAAAAATAAATGTTGTTATAAAATTATGTCCACCTCGTGTCATTAAAATCAAAGAAACATATACAAATACACACACACACACATACACACCCACAGAAAAAAAAAAAAAAAAACAAACAATATACCTGAAAATGATTCTTAACTTATTCTCTTTCTCTTATGGGACACTTGATCCTCGAACCATAATCCTTCGCTGTGGTCATCACGAAGTATGTATTTATCAAGTTCCCTATCTTCCTCATCTGCTCTCGATTCAGGTAACCCACTAGAGAAAGGGTCAGCCTCATAAAGCCCTTCTTCTGTATCAATCCCTTCCACTCCGTGATGTTGTTTACCATGAAGAACAACAGACCAATGTTCGTCACAAGGATCGGTGATATAAAAAACTTGTTTCGCCTGCGATGCAAGTATAAATGGTTCCCCCTTGAAACCCTCCCGATTAAGGTTCACCAAGGTAAAACCCAATGGATCATCAGTTCAAACCCCACTATTGTTATCAACCCATTTGCAGCGAAATACAGCTACTTTGAAACAAACATAGTCAAGCTCCCAAATATCTTCGATCACCCCGTAATAAGCCATGTTTGCATACAATGGATTTTTATCCTTCCTGCTAGAAACATGTAAAGCCTCTGAGATTAATGTAACACCACTGTTTTGTGCCGTACTCTTCTCATCTTGTCTCTTAGTAGCAAATGAATATCCATTTATGTCATAGCATAAAAATGCTCGTACCGCAGGGCTGGGCCTAAATGCCAACCATTTCAATGTCTCCGAAACGTCTTTGCCCATAACAGCATTACCAAACCAATAGACAAATGTCCGAATATGTTCATTGAGCACACGTTGATCCGTCCAAGCAGGATAAGACGTTCTTATTGAACGGATATGGTCTGTCATATAGGGCGCAACTTCTTCAGAATTGCGCAGTATGTAGAGATGCGCCTTCATCAATTCAACATTAGACGGCAAAAACATTTTTCCTCCCCTTGTGCCCATACCTATAATTCTCCCATCGTGCCGATTCTTAGATATTCCAATGGATGCGGTATCGGCCAAGTACTCAGTGCAAAACTCAATTACCTCCTCAGCTATATAACCTTCAACAATACTAGCGTCAGGACGATAACGATTCTTAACATACCCCTTAAATACTTTCATATATCGCTCGAATGGGTACATTCATCGCAAATGAACAGGCCCGCAGATTTTTATCTCCTAACCAAATGAATCACCAAATGCACCATAATATCAAAGAAGGCGGGTGGAAAATACATTTCTAATTGACAAAGGACAACAGTTATTTCATCTTGTAACTGATCAAGTCTTTCGCGCGCGATAACCTTGCTACATATAGCATTGAAGAAGAAACGAAGTCTTGTTATACTGGACTTAACATGCTTGGGCAATATCGAGCGAATAGTTACAGGCAACAATTGTTGCATTAAGGCATGGCAATCATGAGACTTCAAACCAACAAGTTTTAAATCTTTCAAGGAAACAAGTTTGCTTACATTTGAAGAATATCCGGATGGAACTTTGATGCTACGCAAACTTGAACACAGTTATTTTTTCTCTTTTCTGGACAAAGTGTGACAGGCAGGGGGTAGATATGTGCGTTGTCCTCGAGCTACCGGTGCTAAATTTGCTCTTATGTTTATTAACCATATCAAGTCTCGCGTTATAACCATCCTTAGTTTTACCAGGGATGTTCAAGAGCGTACCTAACAGGCTTTCACAAATATTTTTCTCAATATGCATAACGTCGAGACAATGTCTGACATCCAAGTTCTTCCAGTATGAAAGTTCAAAAAATATGGATTTTTTCTTCCAACAACCTGTATCATTATTGCTGGACTCCGAAAGTTTACCAAACTCCACATTAATGTCCATCACATAAGCTTTCACCTCTGGCCCGCTCAAGGGGTCTGGAGCTTTTCTGAACTTTTGAAATCCATTGAATGCTCTTTTCATACGGCGATACGGATGAGTCTTGGGAAGAAATCTGCGATGCCCAAGGTATACTGTCTTCCTCCCATGTGCAAGCTGACAAAAATCTGTACTCTGCTCATATATTGGACATGCTTTATGCCCTTTAACAGAGTACCCAGACAAGTTTTCATAAGCAGGAAAATCATTAATGGTACAGAACAACATGGCACGTAATGTGAACATTTCTTCACGGTATGCATCAAACACAGGTGCGCCTTCATCCCATAACTTTTTCAAGTCTTCAATAAGAGGAGCAAGATACACATCGATGTCATTTCCTGGTTGCCGTGGGCTTGAAATCATTAGAGACATAAGTATGTAGTTGCGCTTCATACACAAGTAAGGCGGCAAATTGTAAATAACCAACATCACCGGCCATGAGCTATGTGTGCTACTCAGACTGCCAAACGGGTTCATTCCATCAGTACACAAACCAAGCCTCAAATTTCTGCCTTCTCCCCCAAAAGAAGGATACATTGAATCAATTTTTTTCCACTGATCTGAGTCTGATGTATGCATTATCACCTTGTCATCATCACTGGGAATACACCGATCTGAATGCCATGTCATTAGTTTTGCATCTTTTGCATTAGCGAACAACCGTTTAAATCTCGGTATTATAGGAAGATACCACAGAACCTTAGCCGACGACCCCTTCTTTTGCGCATCAGAACTGTCTTCAACCTCATCACACAGCTGCTTGTTTTTGTATCGTGAAGTTTTACACTTAGGACAAAGCAATAAATCCTTATACTCATTCCTGTAGAGGACGCAATCATTTGGCAAGCGTGGATCTTCTTATACTCCATACCCATTGGACACAATATTTTTTTTGCCTCGTAAATTCGATCTGGAAGTTCATTATCTTCTGGGAGCATATCTTTCAATACCCTCAATAAGGCTGTAAAACTAGTATCTGACCAACCATTTGCCGCTTTCAAATTAAACAACTTCAAAACACTAGACAAGCGTGTATATTTAGTGCAACCCTTGTATAGAGGCTTCTCATTGTCACCCAAAATGGAAGCAAGAACTTCCGGTTTATCAGCAAAATCCTTGGCCACATCCTCAATCATGTCATCTAATTGATCTCTAGTAATCGCATCATCTCCTTTTGCATGAGATTTTCTTTGCTCAGGTAAACCATCAATACTTTCACCATGCCAAATCCACAGTTTATAAGAAGGATCAAATCCGTTCCGATATAAATGGAATCTTATTGTATCTGAGTTATCAAACCGCGCACCATTTTTACAAGCTTTGCATGGACAATGGACGTACTTTGTATTCTTATAAGCGAATTCAATGAAATTCTCAACTTCTTTCGCATAAGAATCGAAGGTCCGATCACCATACAACAAGATATTTCGATCCATGTGTAACTAACACCTTGAAATAATTAAAAATACCAAATAATAATTCAACAAACAATGTACAAAGTATCAAGTTGCATGCTTGTCTTAGCACATGTCATACTAATGTTACTCATATAATCAAAACTACTATAATACCTCAATGAAAAAAATAATGCATAAACAACACATGCGCAATAGACATAATCAAATGAAGAAAAACCCATAAGTTTTTCATTTATGCATTTCGTCAAACACATGAAATGCATAAAAAAATAATACACACTCTAAGTAGTGCTAATTATATGAACATCCTCCATTAAAAATCAAACACTATAAATCAAATCACATCACCAAGAAACTACATAGTATAACTAAATAGGGTTCCACAATACTAAGGTTCACCATATACATGGAATTTTCAGCCCTCTACCATAAATAAAAATAATTCTATAGGATGACATATCTAAAGTACAAGCATAAGCAATTACTGAGAAATTTTAGAAGTTTCTAACCTTAAGGTGGTAAATTTTAGCTCCAAATGACGATTCTTTACATCAAACGTGCAAAACCGTAGTAGAAATTTGGAGAACACTTTCGGCCGCGATATGGAGATACACATTGTTATTTAGGGTTAAATACGTCAATACAACGGCGGTTATAATTAAACCGCCGTAGAAAGTGTGGACTTTCTACGGCGGTTACCTTCCAACCGCCGTAGAAAGCCCCCTTTCTACGGCGGTTTGTCCCAACCGCCGTAGAAAGTCCCGTTCTACGGCGGTTCATTTTTAGACCACCGTAGAAAGTTCGCATTTCTTTTACAACTGCGGTTTTCTATTTTCCGCCGTTAATCCGCAGCCGTTAAAGCTCTATTTTGTAGTAGTGGCACTAGTGTTTAATTATAAGTTGCTTTTGCGATGTGAAGTTGGTTAGGGTCTTAATGTTGGCACACAATACCAATCTGAAATATATTACTATAACGAGATTCAAGTTCGAGTAGCACTTGAATCACTAGAAGAGAAGCAGAAAGAATATGATGACAAAAAGATTGTGACGGAAATTCTTCCGGCGAAGAGGTTTTATAAGGCGGAGGAGTACCACCAGAAGTACTTGGAGAAGGGTGGACGCTTTGGTAATAAACTGTCGGGTGCAAAAGGTTGCAATGATCCGATCCGTTGCTATGGTTGATGATACTGGAACTGGATTAATTAAATTCTTATATCTGTTATTGATGAGACTGTTAACTTAATTATTATGGTTTGATATATTTTTAATTATTATGTGACACTTTTTTTCAGATAAAAAGGTACTCTCTATGGCTCAATTAAAGAGTTTATGCAACACTTAAAATAAGTAATTTGGATGTTCTAAATTTATTTATTCTTAATCAATAGTTTATATTTTTACTTTTTGATTTTTTTATGTTTTAATAATTTAAATTATTTGCTCAAATTTTTAGATTATTAAATCAAATTTTAAGTATTTGAGTTGAATTGAATTTGGAATTGAAATTTTATTATTTTCATTCTTAGTTTGAGTCTAAATGAGGTTTTATTCCCACAAATTTTTAAAAGAAATTCTCTCCAAAAATTATTCATTCCTTAAAATAAAATTTTTTCATTTTAATCACAAAATAAACATACCCTAAACCTCCTTTTCTGGATAGCAACAGATTTCCAAATAATGTATTTGAATATATGAGCATCTTTGTTTATAAAGTTGGAGAAGCAGATACAATTTTTAAATGGGGATGAAGCAATTATTTATAGGAAAAATGTGTATTTTTGCCCTCAACGTTTTATCCAAAATCCACCTTTACCCTTAAACTTGGTTTTGGCCCAAAAAAGCTCCTAATGTTATCAAATCTCCAAACCAAACACGGAAGAGCGTCATAACATGGAAATAACAATCCAGAAGGTACTAACCATTCTTTTCTTTTTTCCTTTTTTTTTTTTTGAATTATACTAACAATTATTTATTCTTCTGCTTTACTCCCAAACAAAATAGAAATAAAGGCTTAATTACTTTTTTTCTTCCTTCTGTTTGTATGATAATTTGACTTTAGCCTTCAAAATTTCCAAAAGATATCTATCTTCCCCTCACTCAATTGTAACTGTTTACTCATAAATTGACATTATTACTTTCACTTTTGTTAATGTCAATAATAATTTTTGCGGCCAATTATGGTAGTTAAAAAAGTAAAGTATATAGTTTGAAATTTTGGATTCCAAAATTCAAACAATCCTATAAACACTAGGAACAAAAAATACTTAGAGGTTTACTTAACTAGTTACTTTATTTCATTTAATCTCAGTTTAATTAATTATGTGTGTATTAAACTTGGGAGATGCAAGCGGGAATTGGTATTTTTTTTTCTTGGTTGTGATATTGGTTTCTGGAGAGGGGATTTGTTCCGAAATTTGGGCAATTCTGCATCCACGGTTGGGTTCGGAGGGAAAATTATTGAGTGTATTTGCTGCACTATCTTATGTGGTGCAGCGAATGTAATAAATAATTTCTCGGTTCTGTGATATACTTGATAGCCAACCACCTATACCCAAGATAGCTCTCCTATGGGAACATGAAATTATTTTGGAAATTATCCTTATAGAACGGCTTATATGCAAAGTGTTCAAGTTCGTCTTCAAAAATTCGTACTTCCACCTAGCTATAAAAAATTCGAGAGAGTTTGCTGTTAATTTTCTAATATTTTCACGTATAAGGAGCCAAAACGTCAAATTCAAATGAAAAAAAAAAAGTAAAAGTGCGCAAAAGTATAAATTTCCTTATAAATATTTCTGAAATTAGTCTAGGGGATTGACTTTGAGGTAAAATTAAATTAAGGGGATTGGCTTTCACTTTCTCTACCTTAAGCTCCTTGTAAAACCAAAATTATGTATTTTAATTTAATTTTCCACAACAAATATAAATGCAATATTATAAGTAATAGTACACATTAAATATACATTCAAAATGATTTCAGCCCTACTATATCAATAAGTAGCCAACCACTGAATATCAACAGCTACCACGAAAAGTAACAAAAGTTAAAATCTCATTATTTCATCACAACAAAAGTAACATTTTAACATATAGTTCGCGTGCAATTTTTATTTCAAGTGTTATTTATGTGCAATATTTAATCCAAATATTATGTGCAGCTCAAGTACAACTTTTCTTAAAAATTTGAAGATTTAAATACAATTAGTCTAAGGGATTGACTTTCACATTTTTCTAATTTGACTCCCTAAAACCAAAATCTAACTTTGGCTTTTTTTTCCACTCTCAAATAAAAAGCTTTGATCAAAATATTAATTAAATCTCCCCCTTCTTTTCCTATATTTAAATAGTAAAAGTGGAGGAAAATTAAAATTAACGATACATATTAAAAAGTATATAAATTAAAATACTAAAGGGTAAGGAATCCAAAGTTTTTGGAGTTCAATTAGATTTATATTACAATTATGCTAGCTAGTATAATTCATTAATTAGTTGTAGGGAATCTATCGCTTACCCATTCAACAAAATAAATGTGTGTCTCGAATGACATTAACTTTTTACCTCACAAAAATTAAATAAATGTGGGTTTCAATCTGAAATTTGGTATGTGCAAAATTTACTACTCTAAAATTTTTATGTGCAAAAATTATTTCGTCCACTCTAGTAATCTTGGGCACAAAAAATATACAGACATGAGAAGGATAAGTGTGAACCCTTCTCCAACCAGAAATAGCCATCCACTCCACAAACAAAGGAGATTTATGGAGGCAATACGCATCACCTAGTGAACAAGAGTGATACGAAACTGAGCCAAACACCTGCAACAAGTCCACCGGTTCCAGGTATTGAGCAATTAATCCAACCATGAGGATGGACTAGCACAATATTGCCGACTAAATTGCAAATGAGAAATGCAGCAGATAGGATCACAAGTGTATTCTTCAAGTTGACCAATGAATCAATAAAAAAATGTAAAGATGACAATATGTAATAAGAAATTAGTTAATATTAGTATGAAGTAACATGGATATAAAAAATTATTAAAAAAAACTATAGTAATTTAGATTGAAATGTATACCTGTGATGCAACATGACTATGGAACCTCCCATAAGTAGTAACGTCTGCTCCAAAACTCACGCACACAATAAGAAGCGACGAGTGTCGCTAGCAGTCCCAGAAACCCAGCTATCAGTGGGGTGACGAACTGCTAATTCTTAATTGGTCCCACCGATACCGAAACGAAGGGGCCAAAAAACATTACCGGAACTGTTGCTACCACTTGTGATAGCACCTGTACAAGCCGTCTTAATCACTAGAATCGGCCGGATATGATGGGATAGTAACTCCCTCTCAGACTGCTCTGACTGGCTTCAGCTCTTGCCGTATCAACCAACTCTTCCCATTCTACATCAATATCCACCAACGAATGGCCAACTCTCATCCCCTCAATGTATTAACTATATATTGCTTGTTCTCTACCTTGCTGAACAAGATACTTTTGGTTTCTGAAACCCCAAATAAAAACAGTGCGAGCACAGCAAGAACGATATTCGCCAACCCTATACCAAGTAATAGGAAGAGATGAAGTTTGTGAGGTAGGCTAGTGCTACTCCTATACTTTGATACCCGAATAACAAAACGTGGCGAAAATTAAACTCTTATTATTTCATGACAACAAAGTATCATTTAAACATATAGTTTGCGTGCAAATTTTATTTCAACTGTTATTCATGTGCCATATTGATTAAATAAATCCAAATTTTATGCGTAATTCACGTGCAACTTTTATTGAATTTCGAAGATTTAAATATAATTAGTCTAAGGTGTAACTATGCAGATGACTACTACTCATGGGAGGTTCCATAGTCATATTGGCATCACAGGTATATATTTGAATCTAAATTACTATAATTTTATATTTTTTATATCCGTGTTACTTCATACTAATATTAACTAATTTCTTATTACAGATTGGACGTTTATTGATTATCTTTACATTTTTTATTGATCCATCGGTTAATTTGAAGAATACACTTGTGATCCTATTGATGCGTTTCTCGTCTGCAATTCAGCAGTGTTGTTTGACCCGACCCGGCCCGGCGGGTCGACCCAGTTGGCCAGCGACCCGCAGGCCTTGCTGGGCCAAATTATAAGGGAGAATCGGTCAAACCCGGTCAAGAGCCAGGGCGGACTGGGAACCGGATCGACCCTTCCGACCCTGGGTTTTCCCATTGTTTTCAATTAATGAACTTTTCCAAAATTTTGGCATTCGTGGGGATTGAACCTTGGTCTCCAAGGTAAACAACAAGAGTACTTACTACTAAACCACAATGACTTGTTTGATTACTTTTGTGCAAAATAGTATTTTAACTCATATTTTAATGTGAATCATGTGCTTTCTAATAATAATATATTAATTGGACCATCTAAACTAATGTTAATCTCATTGTAATTCCTTACTATTTATAATTTTAAGACTATAATTTTTTATTAGTTGTTTTCTTTTCATTTAAAGCTTGTTTAATTTTGTCATGTATTAATATAAAATACATTTTCATTTCTTTTACATCAAATTTTATCTTTTTTTCCTAAGAAAATTAGTTGTTTTCTTTTCATTTAAAGCTTGTTTAATTTTGTCATGTATTAATATAAAATACATTTTCATTTCTTTTACATCAAATTTTATCTTTTTTTCCTAAGAAAATGTAGTAATATAATTTTATATATTTTTTTACAATATAACTAATATTTTATAATTTATTTACTTATTGAGTTTTGTATTAATGAATTTTAATGTGTAAGATAGTTGTAAAATTCAAAAATATATATAATTGTTGTGAAGAAAATATATTTTAACTAATATTATTTATATTATATATATATTTATTTATTTATGATGTCATCCGGGTTGACCCCCGGTTGACCCGGGTCGTGCGACCCCTTAGCCTCGCCGGGTCGGTGTCCGGTACAGGGCAAACAACATTGCAATTAAGTCGGTAATATTGTGCTAGTCCATCCTCATGGTTGGATTAATTGCTCAATACCTATAGCAGGTGGACATGTTGCTGCTGTTTGGCTCACTTTCATATTACTCTTGTTCACTGGGTTATGTGTATTGCCTCCATAAATCTCCTTTATTTATGGGGTGAATGGCTATTTCTAGTTGGCGGAGGGTTCACACTTATCCTTCTCCTGTTCGTATGTTTTTCTGTGCCCGATATTACTAGAGTGGACGGGACTATGTTTGCCCATGTCACTTGGAGCCAACATTGGTTTTGGAGGAGATATGTGATCTAGTGTAATATGAGTTGCTAACTTTCAAGATAGTTATTTGGCTGTATAAAATTGAAATCGAATAAGCATTATAATTTAATGAAATTCATTCAGAATTACAATTGCAAATCTTTTTAAATTGTTCAAATTACTTTGGAATATTAGGAAAATCTGCATTGGTGGAATTTATTTTCTTCTTATTTCAGTTCTAGGCCCAGTAATTTTAATGGCCCAAGTTTGCACTAATATGTTATAAAATAGCAATAATTTCAACACAAAAAATTACAGAAAAATAATTTTTGCACATAAAAATTTTAGAGCAGTAATTTTTCCACATAATAAATTTCAGATTAAGACCCACATTTATTTAATTTTTGTGAGGTAAAAAGTTAATGTCATTGGAGACACACATTTATTTTGTTGAATGGGTAAGCGATAGATTCCCTATAACTAATTAATGAATTTTACGAGCTAGCATAATTGTAATATAAATCTAATTGAACTCCAACAGATTTGGATTCCTCACCCTTTAGTATTTAGTTTCTTAATTATATATCTCTTTAATATGTATTGTTAAATTTAATTTTCCTCCACTTTTACTGTTTAAATATAGGAAAAAAAGGGGAAGATTTAATTAATATTTTGATCAAAGCTTTTTATTTGAGGGTGGAAAAAGAAGCCAAAGTTAGCTTTTGGTTTTAGGGAGTGAAATTAGAAAATGTGAAAGTCAACCTCTTAGACTAATTATATTTAAATCTTCAAATTTTTAATAAAAGTTGTACGTGAATTTCACATAAAATTTGAAAAAATATAATTAATATTGCACATAAATAATATTTGAAATAAAAATTGCACGTGAACTATATGTGTAAATGGCATTTTTATTGTAATGAAATAATGAGAATTTAACTTTAGTTACTTTTCGCGGTAGCGATTAATATTCAGTGGTTGGCTACTTATTGATGTAGTAGGTCTGAAATCATTTTGAATATATATCTAATGTTTACTATTCATTGTAATTTTGCTTTTATATATGTTATGGAAAATTAAATTAAAACACATTCAACATTATTAGAAAATGCGAAAGTTAGAGTTTGGTTTGATAAGGAGCCAAAGTTAGACAAAGTGAAAGTTAACCCTAAACTAATTTTACCTAAAAGTCAGCTCCTTAAATTAATTTGAAAAATTATACTCTTGTACACTTCTATTATTTTTTTTTCATTTGAATTTGACGTTTTGGCTCCTTATAAGTGAAAATTTTAGAAAATTAATTTGATCCCTTTTGTCAGCTACATATAAAAGTTTTTCAGTTAAGTTGGAAAGTGTTAATTCAGCATTTTTCTATCCAAATAACAGTTCAGTCCCAAAATACAATGGGGGTAATTGTGTATTTTAAAAAGACATAGGGATAACTGTTACTCGGGGTATAATACAAGGGAGTAACTTTCGATGTTTAGTTGAAGATAAAAATTCCATAGAAAATAATTTTTTCTACTTAGTTGACAGTGTAAAAGGTCCAGAGCAATCCCAAATTTGAACTATGGGTCTACTTGCAATAACCTTGTTTATTGAATCCATGGCGAAAAACATTACTGTAAGCGTCAAAATTTGTGTTGCACAATAAATAGGTGTCAAATATTAGAGCGATGCACTATAGTTGTGCTACAAAACGATTCCAATTCCGCAAAATAAACATATTCGAAGGTTGGTCAAATATGTACGTACTTACCGAAAGTTATAAACGAAAGCTATTATATGGAGATATAAAAAGGTTGAGGGAAATAAATGATTTTGTGTGTTAGCACATAAAATTATACATACCTAAACAACTTTCGAATATGTCGAGATATCTAAAATTATAAGACTTTCTAAGGTCATTCTAGTATATATAAGAAGTTGGGTAAAACTTGCGAAAAAGTTTTTCTTTGCATGTTCTTTTAATTTTGGTTTTAGTTTTGGTTTCAACGGTAAATTTAATATATTATAATCATTTTTCATCATTTCTAATACAACTTTTTACTATTCAGCTATACTATTTTACATTTCAATACATTTTTTACATTATAAAACTATTTTCCAAAAAAATCTTTTTAAAACCGTTTTCAAAAAAATAAAAAAGAACAGGCCCTTAATTTATATTTAAAAATCAAGATATAAGAGGAAATAATTTTGTTAAATTACTTTTTTCTTTAATGTACATTTTCCTTGAAATTTGTAAAAATAATTATACATATAAACTAGATACTTTTAATAAAATGAAAAATATATGAAATATAATAAAATGTATCATAGAAAACAAAAATAAAACCTAAATAGTTATATGACAAAGGATCCACCACGATTTTTTTCCCCAAATATTCATTTTGGCCCCATATAAATACCAAAACAAACCAAAAAAAATTGAAATTCCCAAACTATAGAAAACGAAGTTAGGAGATTCATCGTTTTCTTCAACAAAAAAATTTTTTGTTACAGTAGAAAACGAATTCTGTGAATTTGTTTTCTACTGAAACAGAATTCGTTTTCAAGGGAATTTTTTTTAAAAAAAAAAATTCTAAAGAAAATGAATTTTGTTACAGAAAATTAATTTTATGTTAAAAAATTTAGGAGAAATCGTTTTCTCCTGCCAAAATTCGTTTTCTACCAAAATTTTTTTTAAAATAAAATTAATTAAGTAATTCTATGTAAACTAATGTAAAAAATAAGTAAATAATTATTTTGTAATTAAAAACGAATTCACCAACATCGTCTCTAAGTTTTTATCATTTTTTAAATATAAATATTATTTAATGTAAAACTTATTATGGTGATTCGAAATGGACACCCGTAATTTATTTTTTAGTTTTAGGGGAACAAAGGCAATACATAATTATATAATTTGTAATTGAATAAAAATTTTAAATAGTTTTTATTTTGTTAAATATTTTTGAAAAAACGAATTCAGTGAAATAAAATTATTATTAAGCTTATTTTTTAAAAAATAGAAAAAAAATCATAAAAAAAAAAACCAAATCCAATGAGTCTTAGAAACGAATTCGTCTATTTCTTTTTTTTTTTTTTCCAAAAACGAATTTTGAAACGAATCCCCAAATTTGTTTTCTCCAAAAATTCAATTTTTTTTTCAAAATTTTTTAAGAAAACGAAGTTGCCAGATTCGTTTTTCCTATAAACATGGAATGAAAAAAAAAACTTGTGTATTTTTGTAATGTTTGGTCTCAGTATGAATATTGGGAAAGAAAATCCATCCCACCACAGTTTGATGTTAATGGTCTGCAACTTGGAAAAGAAATTTTAGACGCATTGTCCATTTGTTGCATCCTGAAAATAGTAGATCAAACCAATAATGAACCAAATTTTCTAATTCATATTTATTTCAGATTTTTTACATGTACATTATTTTTTCCCAAAATTGAACTCTATCATCAAATATATCTGATTGCACAATCATACGTAGTGCATTATATGCACGGAATATTCTGCCGCAACTTGGGATCTTGGAATAATGCACTATGATTTGATTGGTTTGGTTTGGATGATTTTTTTCTAACTTTGAGCATCTAATCCAATTAGTTGACTAGGTGCATCTTGATTGTGCCTTGTGTCGCTGTTCACAATTAATTTTGTTCAATATGATTGGTTAACATTTCAATATCATATCCACTTCCCCATCATAATAGATTATACAGTTTTATACAAACTGTCCCCAATGTTCCATATAATTATAGTGACAGCCATTAACTCTTTGTTATTTATTCGTAGGATCTAGATAGTTTCCATGACAGATATAACGTTGTAAAATTCTTAATGAAGGTTAAATTATCATAATTCTTGTAATCAGTATTAAAATAACAGTAAATAATTAGGTAATTTTATTTTTTAGGGAAAAAAAATACCATATGTTAAGTTCATACGAGTAAAAATCATAAGCCCTTATACATACATAGATGTGATTTGCATCCAATTTTATTTGTACATTTTGGCGTATGAAAAATAGGTCGCAGACGAATCGTCATTACAAAAACAAATGCAAAATTAGGCAATAAAAACGGTCATAAATAAAATAATTAAATTAAAATACTGAAAGTAAATACAAATTAAAAGTAAATTGAACCAACTATTTGATAATATCGATCAAAAGATAATATTACCAACCATACAATAGAGAGATTATTAGGTGGTAATACTAACCATACAATACAAAAGTAAAATACAAAGATTTATGGCTAGAGATTAAGGTTTGTTACCTCAAGAGTATAGGGAAAGAGTTTTATAATATTAGCTTTCTATCGAGTTCCTATCAAGTTCCTACCGAGAGTTTAAAATTAAACCCTAAACTATTACACTAAACTATTACAAAGTGTTTAAGAAAATAAGTGGTAAAGAACAAGGAAAAGCAAAAAAGAGAAAGATCGTCTAGAAATTAATTCAAGAGGAGGAGTATTTTATAGGTTCCAAAATTTGTGCCTTGAACAACTAAAATAGGCTATTTATAACCAACATTTCAAATGCTATCATACTGTAATCATTTTAATTTCGACTTACAAAGAGATTAATTAGAAAGGAAAAGAAATTGGGAACTGAATTAAATTTTGAAATTTTATTGGGTAAATCAATAATTGTAACAAAATTAGGGTAACTAATGTAATTGACCCAAAAATCTTGAAATTGTGAGAATTGAGAAATGCATGCAAGAAGAACTATACATTCATTTTCAGCCCCTATATATGTCACGTCCATGAGCATTCATAAAATTTGATTGGAATCTAGCCATGGCTACCAGTGGAGACGAGCAAAACCAGCAGTCAATCAACCAGGCGCTGGGTCCGGATCTGGATGCTCCGAGTCAACCGGGTCTTGAATTGGCCCAATTCGCTGCCGGGTGTTTCTGGGGAGTGGAGTTGGCTTTTCAGAGACTCGAAGGCGTGGTGAAGACGGAGGTGGGTTATTCTCAGGGTCACGCCCACAACCCGAATTATAAACTGGTCTGCACCGGATCCACCAACCATGCTGAGGTGATTCGGGTCCATTTCGACCCGAGTGTGTGCCCGTATACCAATCTACTCTCTCTTTTCTGGTCTCGCCATAATCCCACCACTCTCAATCGCCAGGTGCCAAACCTGTTTCAGCTCCTTTTTTTTGGATCATTAATCTGAAATTTTCCGTGATTTTTGGTGGGAGGTGTGCCTAGTTTCTTTGCTTGGTAATTTCAAGAAATTCAATTTACAGATGAATGTTGAATTAATCGTAAATTTGTGTCTATATTCGTGTTACTGTTAGATATTTGTTTTCAGTTTTGAAAGAGGCATTAGCCCTTTATTTTACGGGAGGAATTGTTTTTAAGGGGCTCTTGGATACCGTTTTGGAATTTAGAATTTAAAGGGTAGGGTATAAAAATTGGAACTTTTAGAGAAGAGATTTTGAATTGGTGGGAAAGGGGGATAAATACATTGTTCTGTTGGTTTATGCCGCAATTTGGATGCAGAGTTGCAGACCCAAATACAAGATTTGAAGAGAGCATTTGTTTGAATACGGCTTTAGTTTTCATGACTTGTAGAAACTGCACAAACTTCAGTTTTTATACTGCCTCTCTCATGATGCTAGGGAAATGATTCAGAGAGTGAAAAAATTGAGTGATTGATGTGGCATCATTTGGATGAGCCACTTGGCAGTTATAATTTTCAAGTAACCATTCTTCCATGTGGTTGCCACAACAGTAACTGTGGGAATTCACTCTTTATTTTCACTGTGTCTATCATCACTCTGCATTAAAATCTATGCTTCCTTTTCCCTGCGCTACTTAGAAGCATTAATTTGGAACTGGGCAGCCATGTCCAGATTTGACTTTGATAGCTGTCATTGAATTCATGATGTTCTGGCTCTAGAAAAATTATGCCCGATCAAAGGGAATACGTGGTGTAATCATATTTTGATCATATGGTCCAGTGCTATTGAAAATTGTTTAGTTATTTATACAATTGATCCCATAAATGTCATAGGAAAGAAATGTACGGTTAAGGATCACCCTTTGTTGGATTAGTTTTTGAACTCAGCTGTTGACCTATCTGTTTCATCCCATAAATGTCATAGGAAAGAAATGTACGGTTAATGATCACCCTTTGTTGGATTAGTTGTTGAACTCAGCTGTTGAGCTATCTGTTTCATTTCAATGGCATGTGTTTGTTGGGGAACTGGTTGGTGTAGTACTTCATAAGAAATGCTCAGCTTATTAGATTATGCCTACCATGTCGCTGGGGGTTTAATCCATGTGTTTGGTGCAAAGAAACTTGGATGCTTGCCTAGAATTCCCTGTTGATAAAATGTGGTGTGAAGGCATTACGTTACCTCTTTTGATTTCAAGCACTCTCTTAGTAGTCAATTTGATGTTCTTACTGAACAGGAAATATATTGGTAAGTTTTCTATAGCTGTGTTCGTTTCACATAGGATTTGCATTTTGATGAAAAATGAGGGATATATACAATATGTCATGTCAATTAAGCACGGGGCACTTCATACTGCAAAGATAAACTTGCGCTGTTCTTTATTTTTTATTTGGATGGAGTGCTGCACTAGTGCTAAGTTGCTTAGCTGTATGATTTTGCTAGGGTGGTGATGTTGGAACACAGTATCGGTCTGGAATATACTACTACAACGAGGCCCAGGCTCAATTAGCAAGAGAATCACTGGAAGAAAAGCAGAAGGAATACAAGGACGCAAAGATTGTGACTGAAATTCTTCCTGCAAAGACGTTTTACAGGGCAGAGGAGTACCATCAGCAATATTTGGAGAAGGGTGGGCGCAATGGTAGTAAACAGTCAGCTGCAAAAGGTTGCAACGACCCAATCCGCTGCTATGGTTGATACTGGTATTCTTACATCTATCTGTGGTGGCTCAATAAATCCCTATACTGATACAGTTCAAGTAATGCTACAATGACCTGATTAAGCCTTCTAAGGTGCATTTTAAATCATTCTCTATGTTTGATTTACTCATATCACCATTATATATGGTTGTTGTAATCAAATGTGAAACCTTCATATTTGGCATTTGTGTTATAAATGAGAATATTTTTGTTTAATGACAACTCTCTGGTTGGAAAAGGGCATTGATATGGAAACTTACGTGATATTTTGTGTGCCCAATGTCTGGTAGCCTATCAGTAACTCAAATAATTTCCTAGATGTTCATAGAATGGATTTTGGCTAGCGTAATATCTTATTGCCGGGAGCAAATCTTCCCTTCTCATTCTTGTCCTTCAGACCCCGCTTCTTTCAAAAGAGGAAAGAAGGAAAGCCTTTTATTTGGATAAGGAATAGACGGATAGACGGTGCATCTTTGAGAGCTTTCTTACAGTTCTGAATCATAGGTATTGGTATTACTATTATGATTTCATTCTTTCTAAAATTATGTGTAGGAAGGACAAATTGTCTGTTTTCTGGAATGGTTAGTCGAGGGCATCGATTTTACTGTATTTATGATGGTTGATAAATTATTCCAAGAGTGGAAATTGTACTAACTCCTGGTTAGGTTAGGAATTGCAAGGTCTGCTTTTCTTTACTGAATTTGATATTTGTAAGTTAAGCCTGGTCTTAAGACAGCAGGCCATTTATGGCTCATTCATTGGAGTTGCAAAGTTCTCATTCTTTCTGCTCAATGAAAATTGGAAACCCAAAAGACGAGATATGTTTTATTCCCTTTAATCTATAGAGTTGACATCAGTGTCAGTGACATCATGAAATCAATACAAACTGGAAAGGAATTGAAAACATCAAAAGAGTAGATGAAAACTACTACTCAGGAAATGGAACAACGAAAGCAAGAAAGAAACCAAACTTAGGATAAAGAACGAAAGCAGTAGCCAGTAGAGCCAACAGGGTCTTCAGTTAACACAGTAAAGAATCGAGGTCGTTCAGAGTTCATCCTTACTCTTGGATGCATCAGTGTCTCCAACAGGATTGGTTGCAGAGTTCTTGATAGGGTAAGAGGGTTCCATGGCTATACCACAAAGTCCCTCCTTATCAGCTACTCCACGCTGCATCCTTATGTAGCCTTTCTCTCCCCACTCGGTGCCCCAAGAATTTCTCACAGTCCAGTATTTGGTTCCATCTAGGGTTGTTCCATAGCCTACAATTGCCACCCCATGATCCAGTTCTTTGCCACAATCTCCTGTAAATACCCCCTGCCAAGCAAGACGAAAAAAGATAGTTGTTAGTAGGAAAAGTTCAAATCAGTTTTTTAGTAAGGGGAACCTCTTTACTTAGTAGGTGTCGCATATTACTCTTGAGAAGGTTTACCTCAGAGTAGAATTGAAAATCAGAACCTCCGGCATCTATGGCTACTGAAACAGGTTGGTTGGCCACTGCTTTCAGAAGGGCATCCTCATTATTGGCAGGTACATCTTCATGTCCATCAATTGACACTACTGGATGGTTTAACTGCAAATGGACCATTATGAAACTTAAATGACTTTCTGGATCAAGAAAGAAGTGTCTTACTTTGGACTATTTATTATAAAAAATTACCTTGTTGGAATCACATCTACCGTCTTCAGCGGTGTAAGGGTAGTTTTGTTCAGTTGTTATGCCTCCCCTTTGCTTGATGAACTGGAAGGCTAAATCCATTAGTCCACCATTGCATCCTTCATTTTCCGAGTTGTCACAATCGACAAGTTCTTGCTCTGACAATGAAACTAACTTCTTTGTTTTGATTGCGTTGATCCCCTCAACTGCAACCACTGTTGAAAATGCCCAGCAACTACCTGTTTATCACCGAAAAATATGCACATTAAGCATCAGTGCCACAAACCAAATTGCTTTTAGGCTTCTTACACAGATGGGAGGGATGAAGATAAGGAAGACTGGGTGTTTTATAAGAAACATCAGGAAATCATTAACAGTAGTCTTACCACATTGGCCTTGATCCTTTATGGGAGCAACAGCATCTTTCTGCCTCCAATCAACAGAGGGTGGAACGATATCAACATTCGCGTACATGAACTGTCCATCGTCCTTGCGGGTTCCTTGGAGCATCCTGTGGTGCTTAATCTTGGAGCCAGCATACAAGCTTCTGAATTCATGGCTAGTCATGTCTGCAAACTTGTTGAGCTTCAACTTATAAGGTTTGTTCTTCTGGTTGACATGATGAACATAGTGAACATTTGCCTTAAACACGTTGAACCTCTTTTGTTTCTCCTCAAGACTTGTGGAGACAGTGTGATGACTCCTCCACCTCTCATACAAACCCCACAGGCTCTCCTCAGTTTCCAACTCCTTCTCATGGAAGTCGAAACTCTCCCCGACACTGAAGGCCAGAGCAAAACAGAAAACAAGAAGTAAGAACTTCATTTCTACTATTCCAATATATCAATTGATGCTTATTACTTCTTAGTGGTTTGATAATTTGATGCAAAATGAATGCTTTATATAGAGGAGTGGTGATTGAGATAGCAAGAAATATGGCACAATAATTGATGGAGTTGCTCTGTTCCTTATGGGCATAAAACTAGCCAACAACAGCAGAGTTGTCAAACTAAGGATGGATGATCAAAAATGAAGATATATTTTACAGGTAAGAATGGATATGCATGAAGTAGCCTCACAAGCAAAGAGACCCTTTAATTTATAGGTGGATTTCAGGTAAATTGTTGATCAAGATCAGTTTTTTGATTTGTTTCAAGCATAAATAAAGCTGACTGAACTGAACATAACAATCTCTGGTTATTGATTGCGTATTCTCGATAGCTTTACACAGATTTGGAACCAAAAACATGCATTTTTTCGTGTCCAAAACATGCATTGTTCTTCCTTTTCTATGTAAAAAAAGGAAGGGATGAAATGAATAGTGGTGAAAAAGGGGCTGAAAGTGTTGGATTTTTGCAGTGTAGAAAAGATGAAAGTGTTATGGGAAAGTGTGATTTGGTTGGGAGGTTCTTCACGTTAGTGTGTAGTGTAAGGGAGAAAGTAGGGAGGAATGAATATGATATTATATAATTGGGAAAACTGCAAAAGTGGTCCACAATCTTTACCCCTGTTTCAAATGTAGTCCACAATCTTTAGTAAGTGGCAAATGTAGTCCACAATGTATCCATTTTGTTGCAATTTTAGTCCAAAAACGGAAAATGGACCTTGACTAACGGTCAATGGGTTTGACCGTCAGTCAAACCCGGGTTTGACCCTCCTAAAACCACCCCACCCCTTCCTTCCAAAACCATTTCTCCACATCACTTCTTCCTCCACGTCAGCACCACAGCACCAGAAAATGAAAGGAGATCATAAAAACTCCAAAATTTGCTCCATTGGGGTTTCAAACCTGTGACCTCCTGGATGCGCGCGCGAGAAACAACCACTAAGCTGCAGTCGTTTGTTTGTCTTTGGTTGCTGTTCCATTCACTCATATAGAACCACACTTTTCTTTCGTACTTTATACACAAGGCCGTATTAAGACTTTCAAATTCCTTTCCATTCCGTCAAATTAATTAACTTATTTAATTAAAATTACTATTCTAACCTTATTAAATAATGTCAAACATATAATTACCTCTAATATATATTTTTAACTTTTTCAAAAATCTCATACGAATTAATTCAACATCTTCGTATGAGATTATTTAAAAATATATTATAGTTGATGTTGAATTAATTCGTATGAGATTTTTGAAAGAGTTAAAAATATATATTATAGGTAATTATATGTTTGACATTATTTAATAAGGTTAGAATAGTAATTTTAATTAAATAAGTTAATTAATTTGACGGCATGGAAAGGAATTTGAAAGTCTTAATACGGCCTTGTGTATAAAGTACGAAAGAAAAGTGTGATTCTATATGAGTGAATGGAACAGCAACCAAAGACAAACAAACGACTGCAGCTTAGTGGTTGTCTCTCGCGCGCGCATCCGGGAGGTCACAGGTTCGAAACCCCAATGGAGCAAATTTTGGAGTTTTTATGATCTCTTTTCATTTTCTGGTGCTGATGTGGAGAAATGGTTTTGGAAGGAAGGGGTGGGGTGGTTTTAGGAGGGTCAAACCCGGTTTGACTGACGGTCAAACCCGTTGACCGTTAGTCAAGGTCCATTTTCCGTTTTTGGACTAAAATTGCAACAAAATGGATACATTGTGGACTACATTTGCCACTTACTAAAGATTGTGGACTATATTTAAAACAGGGGTAAAGATTGTGGACCACTTTTGAAGTTTTCCCTTATATAATTAGAATGTAGTTAGTTACGTCCGTTAAGGGACTATGTGCCACGCTTTCTTGCAAGTTGAAGAAACAAATGTACTCATCGAACTAAAAACAAAAAAAAAGAAAAAGAAAAAGAATAAAGTATTGATCTAACTGTTTCTTGTTAGTATTAATTGAATTATATTAATCTTTCAAACGCAGAGTTTAATGAAACGGGTTTCTCTTTTTTTTTTTTAAATTTAACATTTTCATTGATGCCGCTGGAAATCATACGACAACTATTGACAGGAAAAACAACGAGTAGCTAATAATTTGAAACGGGTTTATCTTAGTTAGGGAATACTACTAGGATATACAAAAGTAATAATAATAATAATAATAATAATAACTCCAATTATTGACTCTCCCCAAGTGTACAAATTAACCACGAGTATTTTATTATTATTATTTATTTTTGTGTGCGCGCGCGTGAAAAACGGCTGATTAAGTGGTTGAGAGTATGAAAACTCTTTATTAAAATTAAATTGGTAAAAATAGCCAAAATAGACATAATGAGCGTTGCCCACGGAGCCAAAATTTGCAGTTTTAATAGTCTAATTTGAATAACCATGAGTAAACTATTATGGTTGATTTATTAAACTACATTAACCCATTCTGGTTTTACAAAATTTTCATTACCCATGTATTTCGAGTTATTGATCCAATTGAATTTACACTTAATTAATATTTTAATTTTGTTGAAAATTTAGTTAAACAGTATAAGAGGTAATATGATATTTTAAAATACGAAAGATACGGTCAATTGTGGTAAAATTCTTTATTTTTTCAGCTAAAATTTCAACTAGTTAAATGGTAATTTTAACTCTTTTTTTTAGACAGTAAATGTAATTTGCCCTAAGACGATTCGTATATTTTCTGAACATTGACACTACTTTGGTAATCAATATAAGAAGATTCTTGTAAATCAGTGCTAACTCAAGTGATAGCACACTCGGTGGGTAGACCATCAGCTCAACTGTTTGAATCTCCCTTTCGATAAGATTTACAAATTGTAAACAAATTTTTGTTAGAATTTTAGGGATGATTCCCCCATTGTTGTGTGTAGTGTGTTAGTCCACAACATAATGTGCAAGTTATCTATAGTAGTATTTAGTATTCGACATAGTATATAGACACCTCAAATGTCATACTAATAAGCAACCGTATTTTTTTCGATGCGGTGTCCCAAATATATTAGAAGACATGCGATGTCAGCTATATTAAGTTCTCTAGTAACTATAAAAAAGAAAAATATGAAAGATTCCATGTATAGAGACAAGTAGACAATAGTTGTATAATTTACATGAAGTTGTTTTGAAGTTTCTTCGAACAATGAACAATGAAGTTTCCTCTTGTCCGTATTACAAA
This sequence comes from Leptodermis oblonga, assembly GCA_016801395.1. Taxonomy (NCBI): domain Eukaryota; kingdom Viridiplantae; phylum Streptophyta; class Magnoliopsida; order Gentianales; family Rubiaceae; genus Leptodermis; species Leptodermis oblonga. The sequence goes on from CM028759.1 coordinate 11,817,334, forward strand.
ATTTTTCCTTTTTAAATTTTTTTTTTCTTTGGTTTTTTCGACTAAGAATATCATTTCGTGTCTTTGATTTTATTGTATACCATTTCAATAAGACTTCTTCTATGAAGTATTTTTTTTTTCTAGCCGAATACATTCTTACATTTCGTCGTAACTCAATCCTCCCACTAAAAAATCATTACAAATCTTGGTTTATTTATTTTATTAGAAAATAAAATTCGACATTTTCAAGATATTTTCTTGTCTTTTCAAAACTTATTTTTACATTTCATATGTAACTTTTCACGGGGCCCCAAACTTATATTTTCTCACCCTATTTGAGAATTGATACTACGACATACGAAAAGTGCTCGACGAAAACTATCAGTTGAACTAACTTCAATTCTCAAGAAAACTACATTTTAATAATTATTAAACGAGAATACTTACATTTTTAGTCCCGTATAAGTGTGACAAAATTAATCCCCTCAACCTATTATAATCAATTAACTTTCTATCAAAATATTTTATTCTTTCCTCTTATTTAAGTTCACATGTTTCTCGATAAGCAGTAATCTTTTTTTTTTTTTTTTTTTTTTTTGTTCCTAACAATAAACAAAAAGTTTATTTCCTTACCCGTGAAAGTTGAGTCATCTGGAGGTTTTCACCGTATGAATAGTGAATATTCGGGATTGAATTCTTATTTTCGTATACGATTTGTCCAGTGCGATGACCTTTTTTTCCCTCTAATGTTTAAATTTGTATAGATTTTATTCAATAAATTTACAATCGTTTCAACATCTGCCTATAGTAATATTTAATTATAGGGTAAAATGCACCAAATACCACTTAACTATCGGTTTTTGCAAAAAACACCACTTTCTTTTAAAAACTGCAACTACAAGCACTTTACTTTCAAAACGTGCGCCTAATACCACTCTGTTAGTCAATTCCGTTAAGTGACTAACAGTCAAAAAAAGGCAGGGGCAAAATCGTCATTTCACACGTTACGGCACTGTTCATCGTCTTCCCCAAAAATTTTCAGCATTGTTCATCGGCCAATTTTTTTTTTTTTTTTTCCTTCTTCTTCTTCTTCTTCCGATTATAATTCAAATGGAGGATTGAAGGATAAAACCCAGCATCCTTAACTTCCGATTATAATTATAATCGGAAGAAGAAGAAGGGGAAAAAAAAAAATTGCCCGATGAATAGTGCCGGAATTTTTGGGGAAGACGATGAACAGTACCGCAACTTGTGAAATGACGATTTTGCCCCTGTCTTTTTTTGACTGTTATTCACTTAACGGAACTGACTAACAAAGTGGTACTGGGCGCACATTTTGAAAGTAAAGTGCTTGTAGTTGCAGTTTTTAAAGGAAATTAGTGTTTTTTGCAAAAGCCGATAGTTAAGTGGTATTTGGTGTATTTCACCCTTAATTATAAAATTGCAATTGAATTGGTTACCTTTTCTCGACCGAACACAATAACTAGATATAGTTTTATAACTGAGACGTAATGAAATAAACGTTTAGTTGTTATAGTACTTGTATTGGCTAGCTATTTTTTTAAGGTAATTAAATTAAATATAACTTGTATTATTAAAAAAAAAAAGAAAAAAGAAAAAACAATAACCTACAAGTTCCGTATCCAATAACCAAATTAAGAAACAAACACTAATATCTGCAAACAAAATCCAACACTAGCCGACTGCTTCGTATCAAACCGATAAAAAAGGCTACAAATATACAGCCAAAACATGCAAATTTACACCCAAAAAATGTTCCCTTCCAGTCCAGAAGCAATACTTGTGGAAATAGCTAGCATGGTAAAACTTCATTGAATATTCCAAATAGTTTAACTTAAATAAATTAATTAGATGGTTTATAAAAAGGACATTAGGTTGTCAGTTTATTGAGAAAAATACAGAGATGAGACGTGAGAAGTTAGTATAGAAAGTCCAATCTCGATAACGTGAAAAGTCTTTTTGCTTCGGGTACCTCCACTCTGTTTTGTAAAGCTTTCTACTCTGTTTTGTAAAGCTTTCTGGCTTAATTGTGTGGTTTTGTTTATTACAAAGAAGTTTTATTCCAGTTAATCTTTACATTATTAAGATATATATATATATATATATCCTACCAGTTGTATGAGAGTTTTATTATGCTGTACATTAATCTCTGTGTGTTACAGATATATTTTTATATCCTACACTTCTGCTTTGCTTCCCTTGAAAACTTGAATTAGTATCCATTGAAACAGAGATATGAAAATGACAATAAACTGAAAACTACATCTTGACCACATTCCCATGAGAGCAGAATGAGAACCCCAACAAACAGAAAAGTAATCACAAGTTCAGACAAGTTCCTAGCTTATGAACAACCGCAGGCATTCACAATGTGACAATCAAATTTAGATGCCTAATTGTATTCATGATCATGACCATGTCACTTTTAAATATTTTCGATTCTCAAAATCAGTAACAGCAAGAAAATATGGGAGATACCAAGGAGGATGAAGAGGAGAGGAAGGGGAAGAACCCGAGTTCATTTCGGCTTGTTTTCAAACATGCAGATACACTGGATACACTGTTAATGGCACTTGGAACAGTTGGTTCTGTGGTGGAGGGATCCGCCACAGCCGTGCACATGATAGTACTTAGCAGCCTAATGAATACTTATGGTAGCAATTCATCTGGAATTACTGTTCATGACATAAACAAGGTCAGTGATTGTACTTATAAATCGATGATCAGGTGCTCGAATGATCCTATCTTTACACTTTTAGTAACTTGATGCCTAAATTAAGCCAACATACAACTGTAGTTTCTAGCTATCTACAAGTTATAATTAAACCTTAAAGTTATGATCAAAGCATACTTACTAGTTCTCAATTTGCTATGTCCGCAGTATGCACTTTACCTGTTCTCTGTTGCTGTTGCGGTTGGTACAGGGGCCTTCTTCGGTATGTTCTTCATTCCTTTGCATCTTATTGCAACGAACATCTCCAAAAGATTCGTGCTTCAAATACTGTTTTCGGTAATAGAAGTATGACTCTTTTAGAGGGACCAAGGGAGTGATATATAGCTGCAGGTTACTCAGGTGGATATAAATGGCACTGATCAGTTTATATGGAGCATTTTAATGTCACATATGCTTCTAAATTTCTAATGCTTCTTCAACCTAATTTTCATCCTCTAATCATGTGGAGTTGCACTTAGTGCAGAAGGATTTTGTTGGGCTCGGACTGCAGAAAGGCAGACATCGCGACTACGCGCAAGATACTTAGAAGCTGTCCTAAGCCAAGATGTAGGGTTCTTTGACATGGTTCAAGTAACATCCATGACATCTCAAGTGGTCTCAAGCATTTCCACCGACTCACTAACCATACAAGGAGTACTCAGCGAGAAGGTTTTCGCCTTTTTACCGCTAGGAAAAGAACTATTCGCCTTGATTATGGGATCATTCATGCTAACTTAATCCATGCTGCATTTCAGATTCCAAACTTCATCTCAAACTTAGCAACGTTTATCACTTCTCAAGCAGCAGCAATCTACCTTTCCTGGAGACTGGCAGTTATCGGGATCCCTGCGCTTTTCGTGCTATTTATTCCAGGAGTGGTGTATGGGAAGCTGTTAACTGGGATTGGGAAACAGATACAAGAAGCTTATGCAGCTGCAGGTGGAGTAGTTGAGCAAGCATTCTCATCCATTCGGACGGTTTACTCCTACGTAGGAGAAGAGGAAACAGTTAGGAGGTTTTCGGCCGCGTTAGAACCTACTTTGAAGCTAGGAATTAAGCAAGGACTCTTGAAAGGGATGGCCATTGGCAGTGTTGGTCTGATATTTGCAGTTTGGGCACTTGAGAGCTGGTATGGGAGTGTTCTAGTCATTGAAAAGGGAGCCAAAGGTGGAAATACTTTTACTGCTGGAGTTTGCATTATCTATGGAGGAATGTAAGTTTCATATCACTACTATTTTCCTTCGCTTTTCTGAAAACTGTACTAAAAACACGACTCTTTTATTGGGACGGATGGAGTAAACAGCACCTTTAAGGCGATGTTTCCCTGACATACCAGTTTCCACTGAAAAATGAACCAAAATTTCAGTAATAAGTACTAATGCAGTAAATATAAAGTCAGACTAAATTTGAAGCTATATAAGTGGAAATATTAACAGATGTTTTGATAATCTTACAGTGCACTGGGGAGTTCTCTGATAAACATCAAGTACTTTTCTGAAGCAAATATAGCTGCTTCCACCATTTTTGAAATGATGGATCGAGTCCCAAGCATAGACTCCAGAGCTCAAAATGGCGAAACAATCGCCAATGTTGAAGGTGAATTGGAGTTCAGGGACATTGCCTTTGCATATCCATCAAGACCAGAAAGCCTAGTATTCAAAGGGTTCAATCTCAAGGTGATACCATGCCAAACTGTCGGATTGGTCGGAGGCAGCGGTTCAGGGAAATCAACAGTCATAAATTTGCTCGAAAGATTCTACGATCCCCTCGAGGGAGAAGTACTATTAGATGGGATTAATGTACAGTCCTTGCAACTCAAATGGTTGCGGCAACAGATGGCACTAGTCAGTCAGGATCCGATACTTTTTGCGACATCAATCAAGGATAACATTTTGTTTGGAAAAGAGGAAGCTTCAGAAGAAGAGATTATCAAAGTAGCTAAAGCAGCCAATGCGCATAATTTCATCACACAGCTACCAAATGGCTACAACACTCTGGTAAGTCTGCAATTCGTAGGCTTTTTTCTGTCCTTTTTCTTCTGTCATGTGGATTCAGTTTCCAGGCAATTTTCTTAGTGTCTTAGGAAACTTTGATCCTTTCTAGGTAGGTCAACTAGGAACTCAGATGTCTGAAGGGCAGAAGCAAAGAATATCCATTGCAAGAGCATTGCTTGTGGACCCCAAAATCTTGCTGCTTGATGAAGCAACAAGTGCCCTGGATTCACATTCTGAGAAAGCTGTTCAGGATGCTCTGAATCAGGCTTCACAGGGACGCACAACTCTAGTCGTTGCGCATCGCCTTTCAGCGCTGCGCAACGCTGATGCAATTGCTGTCATTCAGTCAGGAAGAGTTGTGGAACTAGGCTCACATGAAGAACTTGTCCAGAATAAGAATGGACCGTACTCGATGATGGTGCTTCAACAAAAGAAACTAATGGATGATGAAGTCTACATTGTATCGAATCCAGATGCAGCCGCTCCAACTAAGGAGATAACAAATTCTCCAGATCATTCAGTTTTCAAACAGGAGAGGCAGACTGAGTTACAAGGGACAGATGAACAATACTCGCTGCCTACGATGACACAACTGTTAGAAATGACTGCACCTAACTGGAAATCAACCCTCATTGGAAGCCTTGGAGCCTTTTGCTTTGGATTACTACATCCAGGTCAGGCATTTTGCCTAGGTGCATTGGTATCGGTTTACTTCATTAACGACCCCAATGAAATCAAGTCACAGACAAGAACATATTGCTTTGCTTTCATAGCCATTGCCATCATTGCTTTCATCTCAAGTGTGATTCAGCATTACCACTTTGGGATCATGGGAGAGAATCTAACAAAGAGAGTTAGAGAGGCAAGCATCGAAAGGATCCTTACTTTCGAGGCCGAGTGGTTTGATCAGGAAGATAACAACACTGGAGCACTATGCTCAAGATTAGAGAATGATGCAACCATGGTAAGGTCTCTCGTTGCAGATCGCTTGTCATTCGCGCTGCAGTCAGTTTCTGGGTTGACTCTGTCGGTGATTTTGTCTCTGTTGTTGTCCTGGAGACTTGCTCTTGTAGCCCTTGCACTGCAGCCAGTTACCATTGGTGCATTTTACCTAAAGGAAAAAATGATGATTGACATGTCCAAGAAAATCTTGAAGTCACAGAACAGAAGCAGTGAGTTAGCCAGTGAGGCTGTAGTGAACCATAGGATTATAACAGCATTTTACTCACAAGAGAAGGTCATGACATTATTTGAAACAGCACAGAAAGGCCCCAGGGAAGAGAGCCGCAAACAATCTTGGTACGCGGGTCTCGGACTATTCACTTCCCAGTTCCTTGGAGCAACAAATATGGCAGTAATATTTTGGTACGGAGGCAGACTTCTCTATCATGGAGATATAGTTTTCAAGCACATTTTTCAGACATTCTTTATCGTTATGGCAATGGGAAAAATCATAGGGCAGAGTGGAAGTATGACTGGGGATCTATCAAAAGGAACAAATGCATTAAAGTCTATCTTCACCATTCTAAAAAGAAAGAGCAAGATGGAGCCTAATGATCAAGATTCCATCATTCCTGCAAGCTTAGTTGGGAAAATAGAATTAAAAGATGTTGGTTTCTTCTATCCTACAAGACCACAACAGATGATATTGAAGAACCTGAGCTTAAGAATTGAAGCGGGGGAAGTTGTTGCGCTAGTCGGTCAAAGTGGATCCGGGAAATCGACAATCATCAAAATGATTGAAAGATTCTATGATCCCTTCAAAGGATCACTTGAAATAGATGGAACTGATATAAAGCTGTACAATCTCAGAGCTTTAAGGTCACATATTGCATGGGTGGGTCAAGAGCCAAGTCTTTTTGCAGGAACAATCTACGAAAATATAGCTTATGGAACAGAGAATGCAACTGAAGCTGAAGTTATAAAGGCTGCAACTCTTGCAAATGCTCATGAATTCATAAGGTTCATTCCCAGTTTTAGTTTCTTCAACATTTTTTCTTTGCTTTCATTATGGCTTAATCCTTATGTCTTCATGAACTTTAACCAACAGCTCAATGCAAGATGGTTATGGAACTTACTGTGGAGAAAGAGGAATACAGCTCTCGGGAGGGCAAAAGCAAAGGATAGCACTAGCCCGTGCGCTGCTGAAAAATCCTCCCATATTACTGCTGGACGAGGCAACAAGTGCATTGGACGTTAAATCAGAGAACCTTGTACAAGATGCCCTCGAGAAGACAATGGCCGGTCGGACATGTGTGATTGTAGCTCATCGATTATCCACCATTCAAAAGTCCAATAAAATATCGGTGGTTGATGGCGGTAGGATCACAGAAGAGGGATCCCACGATGAGCTACTTTCAAGAGGAGAAGATGGTGCTTATTATACACTAGTCAAACTCCAGCACCAAGCTGTAGCCAAATAAGAATCCACAAAGCTATGGTGAAGGTGAGAAAGGAATCTAGCAAATCAACCACAACAAAGGAAGAGATTCCATTTCTGGCAAACAAAGATGCGCCTCTAATAGTTTCAAGTGAGAAATTATCCTGTAAGAGTTCCTTTGATAAAATTTACAACGTAAATGTTGGGTGAAGAAGTCACTAACATGCCCACATACACACTAGCAACTTAATCCCCTCCAGATTAATATTCTCAGTTGAATTAAAGCAAAGCAATCCAATTCCCCTCCCAATTCTTAAAAAATGGAGAAAAAAGTCATTCACATACCTATAGAACAAGAATTTCATCTTCATCCTATCACTACCATATACAAATAGCACCAGTCCTATCAGATGTAGCTAGAGGCTTTCCGATTCCACTCCAAGTACAGGAGAGAACTGAAGCCGTGTGCTCCTTAAGATTGCTTACAATTTTACCATTTGACACTGACCAAACATGAACAGATCCATCTGCAGAGCCAGCAGCAATGTAATTTTCATCAGAACTTAGACAAGATCTGCTCCAATTAGTTGCAACCTTATTGCCATCCTCTCTGAATGTGCCACAAACTTCAAAAGTCCGCATATCAAATAAATTGTGCACATTGTCTCTTCCACTAGTTAACAGAAAATTACCACTTCGAGATATACATATGATGATGTAACAGCACTTGAATGTGCTGCAATTTCATTTAGTTGTTTACCAGTTCGAAGTTCCCAAAGCCTGAGATTTCCATCCACATGACCAGAACAAAGTGTGTGCCCATCCATGCCAATTGAAATGGCATTACATTTGCTGGGCCACATAATCATATTTTCAGAATAACCCTTGTTCAGATCCCAAACTTTTATGGTGTGATCATAAGCTGCACTCACAGCATAGCGCGACTTGAAACTTTACTATATCTACAGCGCATACTTTGTCTACATGGCCTGTCAAAGTATGGCGTACTCTACCAGACTCCACATCCCACACAAACAAGTTGTTTGAGGCACTAGCTGCTATGAGAATTTTGCTGTCATTGCTGACTGCAAGATCAAGAACAGATCCCAAACAACCATTAAAAGTGCGTATCAGGCTACCTGTATTTGTGTCCCACAATTTCACTTCCTGGTCCTGACCTCCGCTAAACAATCTTGTAGAATTATACTCAAAAGCTATGGCAGCACACCCACCACGATGTGCAGGGATCCGTTGCTTGCATGTGCTGGGAATAGTAGTCTCAAATAGAATTCAGCACCCTCTTCACTTTGGCGAATCACGCCATCTACTTGTTGACGAGCCAGCCGTACTATATTACTGGTCTTGATCTGGTCCAGCATATCTTCATACATGGCATTGACCTGAGAAAACAATACCAGCCAATAAGCTTCAAAAGAGTAGCACATACAGAAACATCACGGGCATCCACCTAAGTGATCTATTTCAGCACAAGAATTCAACAATTCTATCCAATTTTATTGTTCCTAGCAAGCACAAGATTCTCCTGACTGGTGTTTAAACTAAGATTAGTTTTACACATATCTTGCAATAACCGACTCCACATAGTGACACAAAGGCTTAGTAGTTGTTGTGTTGCAATCAAAAGCTTAGCAAATAAATAAAGATTAATCAGCAATACTAATGAGTAGTGATTTGAAATACTTCAAATTTAAGGAACAAATCCAAAATGATGCAAGAGAAAACGCCTGGACAAGAGAAAAGGGAGAAATCAAATCATTCTTCTCCACACAATAACAATATTAAGGATGGAAGGGTTGAGTTCTGCTAGCAGATTGAACTCAATCATATATTTTCGTTAATGCAGACAAGCAAACCATCCATTTTCCATTTTCCTTTACAAGAATTCATGTTATCTGACAGGAACCAAAACATTTGTGAGAATAGAGTTATTAGAAAATAGAGAGATACAGAACCTCATTAAGCCGTTCGGCATCCTGCATCTTCTGTGCCAACAATTGGTCAATGAACCTCTTATTTTCTGCTTGCAAACTTTCAGCTCTCTCAGTTGCTATTCCAAATTGTTTTTTAATGTCTTGGTGCTCACTGATCATGATTTCTAAGGCTTTAGTCTTTTCTTCCAGAAGTGCAGTCAAACGAGTACATTCATCCCTGCAGTTTAGGAAAAGTTGGATAACCTTAAATCCATAATTTCCATTCCTTTACAATGAAAACTGATATATCTATCAAAACAAACCAAAGAAAATCCAGTAAGATAGATAAAAGACCTTGCTTGGGCAAGCTCATCCTGTAGATTCCCAATGAGGGCTTCTTTCTCTTGAAGTGAACTTTTCGCAACTCTGGATTCAGCCACTTCCACAACAAGCTGCTCTGACAATCGAGCTTGAGCTTTGTAACATTGCTGAAGCTCCACTTCAAGATTTTCAGTTTCTCCTTCCACTCTGAGCCCTTTTATGTGACATATCAATGAAAATCAATCCAGGTATCAATCTCCAACCAAAAAAAAAAAAATTAAGGACAAGCCAACATAACTCTCTCCATCCAATTTTAAACAATCATCAGATCAACCCAAACTTAAACAAACTATGACGATTCAGTATAAACAAAGCCAAAGTTCTCAATAAGACTCACAACTCTAAAAGAAATATAAAGAATAAACCAGGACTATTAGAATTCACATAAACCATACATGTGAAAACCCAACAACCTATATTGAACATCTAAAGGAATGTCCAGTACTCAAAATTAGAAGAAACTACTCATATTAAGCCAAAAAAATTTGCTGCAGCATTTCAACTATTAAGGTTAAAAAGTAACATTTGAGCAAATCCTTTAGTGAGATAACAAAACTATATTATATCATGAATCAATTAACCCTTATGCATAAAGCTTGTACATTCCTCACTACTTTTGATTCTAACCACAGCGCTTATACTCTTGGAAGCGATAAACTTGTAAACTATATTACTTCAAAATGGTCAAATGAAGCATAACAAGCAAAAACATTAATCTTTCTTTTCTTGTTGGTTATAGATCAGTGAAGTAAGATACCTTTGCATCCCAGATTGTTCATAGATACATAGAACTAGGGATGCCAACTAAAATAGCACCCTAAACTTAAGATTCTTATAGTAAGTAACATGAAGAAATCAACTAAGGGGACCAAAAATAGTAGTGACAGAGGAAAAGTATCCTTGCATATTCCACCGTAAATTGCAGGCTATCCAATCCAATCCAAACAATTCTTGGAGGGAGCTGAACTAAAAAAGAAAGATAGAGATACTGCTGGAGCTTGAGGAAATATATGGGAGGACAAGGAGCAAGAGGTATCTGGCTTACTAGAGTTGATAGAAATACCTCATTATTCCATAAGCAAGCTAATCAACAACGAAGGAATAATATGATTTAGAAGCTAAGAGATGATGAAGGGAATTGGATGGAGGAAGAGAATGAAATGAGAGAGCACATTGTTAAATACTTTCCAAATATTTTCCAAAGACAGAAGATTGAGAAGATGATATCTCGATGTGGGTGGAGAACAGAACCCCAGAGCATCTAAAGGAAGAATTGTACAAGGAATTTTGAAAAGAAGCGATGGTTAAATCTATAAAAGACATGAATCCGTGAACTCTAGGGCCCGATGGATTGCAATCTGGATTTTATCAAAAGCACTGGAGGATAATTGGTGAAGATGTGGTAAGAATGCCTTTTCCTTTTTAAATGGAGAGACTGGATTGAAGGAGATACATCAAACTTATGGTGTTCTGGTGCCAAAAGGTAATAATCCAGTAAATGCAGCAGATTTCAGGCCCATTCCCTTGTGCAATGTTGCATATAGAATAACTGCCAAAAGAATGGCAGTTGTGTGCAGAAGGTGCTGTCACATGTATTTGATGAAAGCTTAGAGTGTATAAGAGGAAGATTAATAACTGATAATGTAGTGGTGGCTTTTGAGACTTTTCAGCTAATAAAATAAATAATACCAACTAAAGGTATCAATCAGGACAAACTATTTTGAAGATATTTTGTGGGATAAATATTTGATGGAATAAAAAGTCCGGAAAAAAAAAAAGAAAGCATCTCTTAAGTTTTTTTTACTATTTTAATTTCATTGATTCATTATGTACATATATTTCGTAACTAGACTAAGTAATTGGTTTTGAACAATAGATGTCTTCCACATCCAGCTATAACAATTAGGAATCCTTTTTAAAATTTCAAATGGCAGTTCCAAAAAAGCATACTTAGACATCAAAAAAGCTTATTCGTAAAAACATTTGGAAAAAGGGAGCATATTGAATGCCGTTAAAAGCTTTTTCGCTAGGGAAATCCCTTTTCTACCGGGAATTCAAGAAGTTCTTTTGTACAGCAAACAACTAAATAATTAACTAAATAGTTAACATGAAAGGTGAAAAGGAGATGGCAGCACTAAAGATGGATATGTCTAAAGCCTATAATAGGATTGACTGGAGATATCTGGAAAATATATTGGGAAGGATTGGTTTTCCTGAAAAATGGGTAAAGAAGTTGATGGAGTGCATTGTTTCAGTGAGTTACACGATAATTATTAATGGAAAGCCTGCCGAGTTTTTCTTGCGAAAACGAGGATTAAGACAAGATGATCCATTATCCCCATATCTATTCATTTCATGTGCGGACAGCCTATCGACCATGATTAGGAGATGAAAGGATGAGCATGTGGAGTGGAGTAAGGATTGGAATGAATGGAATTCAAATATGCCATCTCCTATTTGTGGATGACTGCATCCTCTTCACAGAAGCTAATGAGGAAAATTTAAAGGCGATTTCTGAAGTATGGGCATTGGATTGAGCATAGACTGGAGCATTTTGTTATGGACTTTAAAGAAAATATAATCAAGAAGATACCACTCTCTACAAGGTGGCCAAGAGATGAATGGATATGGCACTACAATAACAATGGTGAATTTATCAAAACAGCTTATCACCTTGCATGGGATTGGCTACAGGAGAAGAATGAGGGTGAACCTTCTGAATTAAGTGATGTAAAGTGTTTCTGGAAAGCCATATGGAGAATGAGCATCCACCGAAAATAAGATTATTCATGTGGCAGGTAAGCTATGGAATATTACCAACAAAGGTAAGATTGAGTAGAAGAATGAGGATGATTGATACAAGGTGCAGTTTCTGTGGAAAGGAAGGGGAAACAGATAACATATTTTCATGGAGTGTAAATGGGCTAAAGAGATTTGGAAATCGGCAAGGGAAAGCGTGGGCAAAGGAAGAAATTTTGCCAATTTAAGTGAATGGTTTAGGTGGCTTATCAAAGAAAAGATGGAACGGATCTCTACAGTTTAATGGCTGATTTGGAAGAACAGAAAGCAAATACTTTTCAAAGGTCATGCACGGATGCAATCAGTACTCTGGGGATGAAAATGGTAGAGTTCAGAAGTACAATGAAAATAGTAGAGAAATCCAAAATACATCAAGCCAGAAACGGAACGTGCACATGTGGAATTGAAGGAGAAACTTAAGCTGTAATGGCTGGCTCATTGCCACAAGCTGTCAATGCACATGCAGAATTGTTGGCAATGTCTAGTGCCATGGAATTTGCGCAGGAGGAGGGGATCTTCGATTATATTTTGGACAGTGATGCTATGAATGTAATAATACTGATAAAGAAGGATGGAGATGACATATCCTCACTTGGTCACATTGTTGAAGCCATAAAAAGATGAGAGAAAAAGTTTTCTCATTCAAAAATAAATTACTGAGAAGAGAAAGTAATATGGCTGCTCAAGTAGCTGTTAAAATTGGATTGAACTTCCCACCTGACATTTTGTATACAGCCTTGGCAGATTTATTACTGATAAATAGAAAAATAGCTAATATCTCTTTCTAGCATTGAACACCAAGAGGTTAACAATGGCTAAACAGAATTTATTAAAAAGGGGGAAACAAAGCTCCTATTCTCACAAAAATTACTATGCTTAATCTAAATGTTCAACATTGATTAACTGAAGTCAATCAAAAGGAATAAACGTTCATCTTATCATCCACAATCAAGATAGGAGAACAAGCATTCAAGAAATTAAAACAGGCCAACAAGAATCCCAGAAACCAGCATGAGATTAAAACAAGATAAACTAAGTTTCTGCAAGTAATCTGCATTAGAGGAGGTGGGTATTGTACCTGAGAAAGAATAGGCTTAGAGATAGCTATGATAGCCGGGGCATGAGCCCCTTCTTCTAGTTTATGCCGTTTCCGAAGCGCTCTGAGTGCGTGTTTTATTGCTTCCTTCGCAATTTCCTCTTGAGACCTGCTCCAAATTCGCATAAAGGAAAAGAAAAAAAAAAAATTCAATCAAATCAGCCAATTTTCGGAAACTATAATTTGGCAAAATGATCTTCAACGAAAATCCAGGTGAACAAAAAATTACAGGGTTCAGTGGACTTACATTCTTGCCGGCTGAAACTGGAGGTGGGAGGATATTGAAGTCTGTAACATTAGTACAGAGTCACTGAGGAAGACGACTCACGATTCTTTCATTTATATATTTTTTAAAACGGTGTCGTTTTACTTGAGAGAGAACAAGTGTATGGGTCTGTTCTTTTTTTTCGTTTTGAAAACGGTTTTGGTTTCAACAGTAAATTTAATATATTTTAATCATATTCCATCATTTCCAATATAACTTTTTACTATTCAGCATTTACTTTTTATATTTTCAATACACTTTTTACATTATAAAACTATTTTTCAAAACTTGTTTTCAAAACCGTTTTCAAAATGTTCAAAAAGAACAAGCCCATAGGCTTGATTTGAGAGGGCCACGTGACTGCCACATAAAATTAGTATTTAATATCTACCATATATTATGTGTCACATGGATGCTATGTTGGCAACATATATAATTATCTACCCTATAACCTCATAATTTAAGATGACTTATCATCTTGTCCACTAGAGGAGGGGTTCATAATTTATGTGTCCAAACTATTCATTTTCTCAATTTTTGTTTCACTTTATTAGTAATTATTCAATTTAACTTATAATTAAATAACAGGTCAACCGAATAGCCACCTAATAATGATGGCAAATTATGGAAATGTGGGGTAGCCATTGGCCAATGCCATTCATGATTTCAATTGTTGTTCCTACTATGTGCTCTACAAATACTTGTACTTCTTTAACTTCTTATTGCATTGTTCATCGCACCCCATAAAATATTTGTTAATATTATTCTATCACATAATTGTTTTAAATTTTGACCCAAAAAATGACAAACTACAACTATCCATATACTTTAACGGGTGATTTTATATTAGATATGCCTACAACTGTACATATCTTATTTCTTAAAATTAATTATTTTACTCATCTATTCTTGTGTGTGTTAAAAAAAATATAAGCTTATATGATGGAATAATATTTCTAACTCCTATACTTCTCTTGAATCTAACCTAATGCAGACACGTACATTATATGTATTTATAACATATGTCATATACATAACATAAGTATAATTAACCAATTAAATTCTAAGCTATTACATATTCTAAGCTATTACATATTCTTTTAAAACTTAAGTCGAAGTAAAATTACAACCTAATAATACTATTGGAAAAATGCCGGGCATTGCACGGCATACAACTTCTAGTGAATTAAAGAAGAAGGCAGTAAAGAGCATAAAATTTTGCTAAAATAACTCAATAATTTTTATAATTTTATCAGTAATTTTATACCTGTACATTTTGTATAATGCTTGGGGTATATTCGTCTGATTTTTTTTTACTGGAATTTGGGAGTGTGATGTCAGCATTCCAGAAGTATTTTTGTTTTTTCAGGGATTTTTATTGTTTGACTAGTAAGAGGGGGTAAACAGTTAATAGAAATAAGGGGGGCAACCAGTTAGTTTAAAATATCTGGGGAAGGGGGGGCAAATAGTCAAAAGCCAATAGCATATGGGGGTAAATAGTGATTAAACCTATTTTAAGGGATGTTTTTGAAATATAATATTAGATGTGAAAAAAATATAGTTGAATAGTAAAAATTAAATGTATGGACATGTAATGATGAAAATTGTTACTCTACAAAATATACTCTCATTTGTTCTATTTAAAGAATTCACTTTCAAAAAAACCTATTATCTCATTAAAGAGTTGTCCACTTTGGACTTTTGACCACTGAACCTTTTTTGTGTTATTTTGGGCAATTGACTTTAAAAAACGTATAGTTGCACCCATATTGTTAAATTTGAATGTTAAATTTAATGTTAATATATTGTTTTTTTGTCATTTTGGTCATTGATATCTCTAAAACGTAATATTTTACCTATTTTGTTAATTTTATGGTTAATTTTAACAAAAGAAATGCAAAGGTTGTACATTAAAATTGCAAAAAAATTTCTTAATTTATGTATTATATAATAAAAGTAATACAAAGTAAGTAAAGTATTTTAATATGAATAATAATTGTAATAAGTAGACAATAATGTTGAAAAAATTTACTAAAAAAAAAAAAATTAAGCATCCCATATGTCTTGAAAGCGAATTATACTCCTAAGTCTCATTCAAGAAATCCATTTTATATTATTATTATTTTTTAGTATAAACTGAACTAGTCTTTAAGTGGGACAGAAAGAATACATTTCTATCAACACATATACTGTACATAATATTAAAATAAACTATTAAAATATTTAAAATACATAACATATACAAAATAACATGAAATAATTATTTTTAACAAATTAATAAAAAAATATATATAATGAGATTCTAATAGTTATACATTGAAATATTATTTTTAAATAGTATAAATGGATTGGAGAATGGTAGTCCAATTTTTTATTGTAAAAATATCAAATATTGTTTAATGGGTTAGAGATACTTTTACGACAATAACACTATCTAACACACATTAACAACTCGCATAAATTAAAGCATTAGAGTATTAAGATTATTAGACCCAACTCCAAGTTCTCAAGGGACAACAAGCTATCAGTTCAGTTCTTTTAAGAAAGAAGAACGAGCAATCAGATTCTGGGCATGTTCTTTTAAGTTTTGGTTTTGGTTTTGGTTTTGGTTTCAGTTTCAATTTTGGTTTCAACATTAAATTTAATATACTATAATCAGTTTTCATCATTTCTAATATAACTTTTTACTGTTCAGCTATACCTTTTTACATTTTCAATGTACTTTTTATATTATAAAACTATGTTTTCAAAACCAAAACTCAAACCTTCCTAAAAAAACATGCCCATAAGTTTCAAAAGCTTCATTGATCAACAGTTGTAAAGTTGCAGAATTTATACCCCATTTCCTATAGACAAGGAACTTCAGATTCTAATGAAACTGGGATTAACATGAACCAAAACAATATCATTGTTGTCAAATTAAAAACTAATATTCCATAACAATTTTTATCATAATTTTTTCATTTTGACTAGTGGCCAAATATGATAACTATCTATTTTTAATACTTCATCTATTCAACTCGAAGGGTTTATTTTCAAAAATACTTTTTTTTTTCAATTAAGGAGTTCAGTTTAAAATATCTTAGGCTCTGTGACGAGACACAAAGCGCCCAAGGATAATCTAACCCGGTAAAGTAAAGTGATGCCCACGCTCTATAACCCAGCTAAAGCTTCCTTGACCCAGTAGAATGTGACGGATGGCCAAAAACTGCAATATAAAAACAAAGCGGGGCTTTTCCCCCTGTTCCACTTTGCAATCAAATCAGTAAAAAATAGGATAGAAATTATATAGAACAAGTGCTAAACCTATAAGAAATTACGTACCTCGTTTGGTCTAAAATGCAAGTATATGTAGCCTTACTCAGCTGCTCTTTCCGTTGCGCATTTCCTGGCTATAGCCTCTAATGCCTTCCTGATTTGCCTCCTCCTTAATGACGGCTCCATCCTTTATTGCATTCATGATCTGCCTCCCTCTTTATGACCCGGATCCGGCTCTTTTGCTCTTAAATGTCTTGCAAGATTCCTTCCATATTAATAGCCAAAACCCCCGCCCCTTATATGTTACCTTATAGCCCGGCCATTCGCCTCTAGACTGGCCTAACTTTAGCCCGGTAATACCGACCCAACCTCTACCTTATTCAGTCTCTAAGGCCCTGTTTGGTATTGTGATTCAAGTCGTGTTTTGAAATCACTTTTAATTTTATAATATTAAAAGTGTGTTGGGAATGTAAAAAGGTGTGTTGGAAATGTAAAAAAGTTTATTGGAAATGTAAAAAGATTTATTGGGAATAATGAAAAACTATTATAAAACAAAAGTGATTTCAAAACACGTTTTGAAAACGTGATGCCAAACATTAAGTCTACCCTCTTTGGGCTTTTACACTTTATTGGGCCTAGCCCAAATGCTTACTCACTTTTAGTCACACCACTTTGTTTGGTAAAGAGACTCAAACCAACATTTGAACCTCATTTTGATTTTATAATAGTTTTTCATCATTCTCAATAAGCTTTTTTACATTTTCAATAAAAAATTTTACATTTTCAACACACCTTTTTACATTCCCAATGCAATTTTAATATTTTCAAATTACAATCCAAATTAAGGTTTGAATCCAGTCTTAATACCAAACGGGGCCTTTAAAGAGTGTCTCCTTAGACATTTGCACACAAATTAAGAAAGTGAAAAAAATTATTCTTTTATCTCTATTTATATTCTCTTGTTTAACTACAAACTTAATGTGGAATTGTGTAATGTATGTATATTTGGAAAGAGAAAGTAATTAATTGATCATTTTAAGTAGGGGTAAAATGGAGACTTTTTAAACTTGCATGGAAGTTTGGAAAGTGACCCTCTTTAGAGAACAGATGGCGCATTCTTTATACCCTTACTAATTAATTATGTGTAATACACACTTAAAAAATCAGGACATGCATGGAACAAATAATGTCAAATTAAATATATTAAGCATTGTACCTTGACATCCATAAAAGGTTGTACATTTATGAAAGGAGCAAATGGGCAAATAGTGTCAAATCTAATTGCATTGATGTAATACAAAAAGACCAATTAATATTTCACAACAATTACATTTAACCAAATTAAACATAAACCGTTTGATGTGGCAACTTAGTTCACCTAAAGTATAATACGGAACTAATTTAAAAATGTTAAGGGTATTTTTGAGCCAAAAAAGATCGAAGGTAAATTTACATCTTATGCAAAACGTTAAGGGCAAAACTGCATATTTGGCCTTTGCGAAAATATTTTGTTTTAATGAAATCGAAAGAGTATTACAATGGACAAAGTTTAAATGACTCATATCACAAAGGATTTAACGTGATTAAGCCTTAATTAATTTTCTAATTTATATACATATTCAGTTACAGCCACATGCTTAGTCGTGTTACGCACGTAGCATACTTTTAAAAAAAAACCATATTTATTTATTAGAGTGTTGATGATCCGTGTACTATGCATTTCCAGCAACGTTATATATGATGCAAGTTTCTATATAATTCTTCCATCCAGCTGGACTTAACATTTTGAAAATTAGTTAAATAATTCCTCTTTTCATTAATTAGAAGATGCCACTTTTAATAACATCTTTTGTTTTAACAGAAAATCGAGTCGATTTTTCAATTTTTTTACTTCTCATACTGTTACTAATATAATTAATTATATGTGACTTATAACTAACTCATATTTAAAAAATAAGAACATGAATGGAAACAAATGATGTCGATGCAAAAAAAAAAAAAAAAAAAAAAAAAAAAAACAACAACAACAACAACAGCAAATGATGCCAAATTAATGATTTTAGATATTCTACCTTTATAGCAATAAAAAGTTAAGCATTTGTAAAAAATTGACATTCTCATGGAACAGAGGGAGTAATTATTTTTAAATATTGTAATCACACCCTATTACTTTCAATTTTTCAATGCGTACATCTAACTAATATAGTCTGAAATTGGATTACCGAGTGAAGATCACATATCCAAACTATTATGTCTATTCTTATTCAATCATCATTTAGTTTTTTATACGAATTAATTTGATCTACTTAATTACGCTTCTGATGGGTGAGGGCTCATGGCTTTTTATTTATACATTTATGTACTTATATTTATTTATTTATTAAAGTGTACTTACATTTATGATTCAAGTTTCTATATATTTTTCCAGCTGGAAATGTACTAAAATCATAGCTTACACATGTACTGAGTTGACTTCACAAATTCACGTGTCAAAATTATTATGCTCATTTTGATCTGTTCAAATATCAAAACTAGTAATTTTAAGGATAAGGTTGGTTGCACATAATATGTGCAAGTTTTTTTGAACATAAAGTAAAAAATGTGGGCCCTTATATTTCAAATACCATTATTGCCCTCTTAATGAAACCTTGGGTAATTTTCCAAATCCAAACAAATTCTGGGGCAAATTGTTATTATAAAAATTTATTATTCTTTCTCACTCCCCCACTTTCTCTTCCTCTTCCTCTCCCTCTCCCTCCTCCCTCCCCCGCCGCCGCCGTTCCCCCCCTCCCTCCCCCACTTTCTCTTCCTCCTCCCCCCCCGCCGCCGCAGACCGGCGCTGCTCCCAGATGTATGCCTTTATTGATGCATTCATTGATCTATTCAATATTCTGTTCAAATTCCTTAGGTCGGTACTGCAATTATTACCTATGAATCGGTTGACATGATGTTTTCTGTAGATCGGATTTCTTAAGTTATATCTCGCATTTTTTTTGTCATATTAGATAAATCTATAGGCCGGAAGAAAAACTTTAAAGAGGTATCTGAACATAGGTCGGATGAACACTTGATAAATGCCTTGGTCACATTTTTGGCTTAGAAAAATATCGTAAGTATCAAGCTTTAGCTCGGAAAATTGATTCAGACTGATATCGGGGAATGCATGATAAATACCTTAGGCAAAGTTTTAGCTCGGA
This sequence comes from Leptodermis oblonga, assembly GCA_016801395.1. Lineage (NCBI taxonomy): Eukaryota > Viridiplantae > Streptophyta > Magnoliopsida > Gentianales > Rubiaceae > Leptodermis > Leptodermis oblonga. The sequence continues at coordinate 11,837,348 of CM028759.1, forward strand.
AAAATGCAAAGAGTATTAGGTTTTAGATCGGTAAAACCTAATACTGGGGGGACTTGTTGGTGTGCATAAAATCAACTTCCATTGGGCTTAACCCAATGGACTAAAGTAAAAATAAACAGTAAAGGACAAAAGACGCTTAAAAAAGTCCAGAGCCTTACTTAGGTCGGATAAGTCATCCAAACCGAGCCAAGCCGTATTTTGGTTACAAGGTTAGGTCGGTCAAACCCGTAAAGTCGATCCAGACAGCATATTTCTGAAAGGATTAGGCCGGACCTTAAAACTCTAGAATGCCTTGTTAGTTCCTCCCACTTATATCATGATAATCGGCCTAACCGAGCCAAGATAGTTAGATCGGATCACGCTGCTTCACTGACACAGTAGGTGAAAATCGTCATAGAGTAGGTATATCTTTTCAAGTACATGCAGAGATTTCCAGATCTTCTATGAGAGGAAGGAACCCATGAAATCCGGTCAAAACAGTAGCGTCCACGCCACGCTAAACAGAAGGAGCAGGTGAACAGGTCAATCATGAAGATTCAACGGACACATTTCAACTTGGAGGTATATATACTAAGTCTTCAGACTTAGTAAGGTACGCAACTTTTACCATTTTAAGCAATTATCTATACTGTTTATCTTCTCCAACTCTTCTAACTTGACCGTCGGAGCCTATACAGGGGGGAAAGCCCCGCTCCTTTCTTGATCATCTACAGTTGTCACCGGAACAGTGCGAATCACCTCTCTTCACTACCCTTGCTGGTCCAAGCTATCCAGATCGGTTCCCAGCTCAGTCATTTTCCTTTGTAGTGAAGATTCATTCATATTGGGCTTTGCTATTCAAAACAATTCATTGGGCCGTAAGAAGCACCACAAGAAGAACAATTTTCTGCGTCACATCATTATCATTCATCCTATTTTGTTAAATTTGAGGTTAATCTTAACACCAAAAAAAAGAGATTTTTTTTTTTTTTCATTTTATCCATTGAACTCTCTAAAATATAATATTTTACCCATTTTGCTACAATTTATGATAAACTTCAATAGACAAAAATACACAAATTGTATAATACAATTGTGAAAAGTTACTTATTTTTATGTGCTGAAATTTTCTATAGCAACCTAAAAGAGGAGGGTGAATTAAGTTGTATTTCAAATTAACGTTTGGCCGGTGTCTTACTTCGGCGTCTAAGGTTTTACTTATTATTTTTCATGAAAATTTTCTTTTGACAAAATGAACTAAGAGACACTTAAGATCAAATCCTTCAAACTAAAATCATATATTAGTTAACAATCATCAAAAGAAAAATTAAGACCACAAGTCTAACGCAATTCATTTAATTAAGAGTGAATTGCTTAAACTAGCACGAACCTTTGGCAGAGTGCGATTTTTACCACAAACCTTTTGAAATAGGTTTTTTTAACACAAACCTTTCAAAAACATGACACTACGTAGCATTCCGTCAAAGTGCTCCATTAGATGCTTAACGGAAGGATTTTTTTTTTAGGGCAAAATTGTCCAAATTCTTTTTCCTTTGTCTTATCTTTCCATTACTTTACTATTTTTACAAAACAAACCCTAAATTCTTTTAATTTTTTACATATTCTTCCACAATAAATTTTACTCTATAATAATAAAATATAAGTTTTGATATGAATATTGTAAAATTATAATATTAATAATTTAAGATAATTTAATATTTCATTTTTCGTATTTAAAATTTTGAAAAATAATTTAAATTTATTTGATCTTAGTTCAAAAAATAAGTAAGGCTCCCACTTAAAAAAATAATATAACAGGGGTCAATTCATAAATTTGATGAACACTGTCGGTGACACTGTTCATCATCTTCCTCAATCAACCAGAACCGAAAACTGCAACCTTTTTTAGGGACGCTACTTCCCACCCAGTCTACTAGGAGGCAAAATGGCACTAGGCGCTTTTGGCTGGAAGCTGGCCAAGGCTTCCCATCGTGCCATATTTTGGTCCCCGCTCGATTCTTCCCTTGACAATCTCAGTCCCACCCTCAAGTCGAACCAAATGTTGACACACAACATAGTTCGGGATGGCTTTATCCACCATCGGCTGGAAGCATAAAAAAAATGAAGATGATAATGCCAATGGAGATGAGATGATGACACAAGAGAAAAAAAAATGAAAAAAAAGGGAAAGGAGAGAAGAAGAAGAAACAACCTAGATGTGGAATCGCGCCACCGCCGTCCCGATTTTTAAGCGGCCACGTCTTCTTCTCCCCTTTTCTTTTTTTTTCATTTTTGTTTCTTTCATTTCCCTTTTCATTTATTGCTGCTTTGTCGAACATTAATGCAAGAGTGAACAAAACCCGGGGGGGGGGGGCTATGGCTTCATATCCTTCTCTCTCCCTACATTTCGACATTTTGAGAATAGAAGAAGAAGAAGAAGATGAACTGAGAATCACCCATAAACAAAACAGTTGCGTCGGAGCATTACAAAATATTTAGGGTTTGTTTTGTAAAAACAGTAAAGTAATGGAAAGATAAGACAAAGGAAAAAGAATTTGGACAATTTTGCCCTAAAAAAAATCCTTCCGTTAAGCATCTAACGGAGCTCTTTGACGGAATGATACGTTGTCACATTTTTGAAAGGTTTGTGGTGAAAAAAGCTATTTCAAAAGGTTTGTGGTAAAAATCGCACTCAGGCAAAGGTTCATGCGAGTTTGCACTATTTAATTAATTTATAAAATTATTTCTCCATCAACCTTGATAAAAACAAGTGTGATGATCATGAGCCGAGTTGAGCCGAGCCGAGCTTTGACGTGCTCATTTACTGTTCATTTATTTATCTAGCCAAAAATCTTGTTTGTGTTTGTTTATTTATTAATCGAGCCAAGCCGAGATTGTTCATGAACATTCGTGTATGTTCTATCTCTCATTAACTAACATAAAATGGTAACGTTTATTAATTTAATATACTATATTAGTTTACATAAAAAGTTTAATTTAAACTCATATATTGATATCTATGTACATATAAATATTTATAAAGATTTAATTATTTGTATTATTTAAAATTTTAATGTTCTATATATTTAGAGTGAACTACCTTTAATATACCTTTACTTTTCATTTGTGTACCTTTACTTTTTTTGTAGCCACGAATGTATCTAAATTAATTTTAACGGGCCAAAAATGTACTTTTGCCGTTAAATCCTAACGGGACTAACGGAATCAGCAGTCTGTGCCTCTCATATGACATTTTTTAGGGGTATTTTTGTCCGTTCATTGTTCATCTTCTTCCCCTTCTTTTTTTTTTCTTTCTTTTTTTCTTCTCCTTCTGCAAATTTACTTCCGTCTTTGAAAAATCCACTCCACTGTATATCTTTTTCTTTTAATAAAGTGTGAATAGTTTAGATCGATTCATGGTTCAGATCAATAACATAAGCAATTTATGGTTCAAATCAAAACTCTTTAAGGCATATTTCATACCAATTTTCTTTACTTTACAGATTTATATCAAAATCCCAGTGGTTTGCCTAATTCTCAGTACAACATTATATTTGTGAAAGAAAGTGGAAGAACCAAAAAAAACCCAAAAACACCATAAATGAAAAATAAGAGGAAAAAAAAAATGAAAGATGGTTTTTTTTGGAGGAGCAATCGAGTAGTTGTTGAATGAGTATCCACAAAGCTAAAAGGGGGAACAGGAACAGCAGCGGTGGCGGAGGGTAGAGACCATGGTAGCCGGATTTTGTGGGGCTGCTAGGAGAAGATGGTGGTTCTGAACTGGTCGTCGAAGGTGTTGTGATGGTGAAGACTAGCACAAGGTAGATGAATCACTGGCCAAGTTTGCTGCTACTGGGATTTTATCTTAGAACGCCTTCAGATCTGGGTTGTGGCGAAGAAGAAGACCAGATCAGTGAAGATGGAGGGCTGTTTCGCGAGGATGAGCAAGCCGTTCGACCAGTGCTGTCATGGCTGCCTCTCCAAACTAAACCCCGACGGTGTGAAGAAGATAACATAAGTGGCGGTCGCCAAAAAAAAGGGAAAGCGGCTGCACGAAAAAAAATCCCTTCGTTTGTTAGCTGTTGTTGCTCATTCTCACAAATGGAAACCTAGAATAGAAGAGGAGAGAGGGGAAATGGGGAGGAATTTGGGGAACGGAGAGGAATTTGGGGAGGAATAGAAAATTTTGGAAGAAAGAAAAAGGAAAAAAGAAAAGGAAAATAAAATGAAGAGTAAATGGACAAATTTACCCATAAAAAAGTCATGTGAGAAGCACATGATGAAACTTTCGTCAAATCTAACGGGGCTTAAAGGCAAAAGTACCTTTATGGCCCGTTAAAATTAGTTTAGGTACATTCGTGGCTACAAAAAAAATTTAGGTACCAAAGCGGACACTTTCGAAAAATAAAGGTATATTAAAGATAGTTCACTTAGATATTTATTGTATTTATATTATACAGTTAATATTTTAATCAAGTCTGTTCACAAACGTTAACGAGCATTCAACACCTTGTTCGTGATTGTTTTTATCGAGCCGAGCTCGAGCTTGCTCGTGAATGTTCGTGTTCGTTCTCAACCCGATGTGTGTAGTGTAATTTATTAGAGTAATTTATGAAACATTTAAAACAGGAGACAAAACACAAGGATTTATAGTGGTTCAATCGTTCTCTAACTTAGGATTTTTTAGTCCACTATTTTGAATTACTTAAATGTGTAATTCAAACCCTCACACTTTCTTAGAATCAATCCCCCTTGATCTTAAAACATTTTACAACTGTACCTAACTTAACTCTAAGTTAGGAATTTTTCAAATGCCTAAAACTAGGATTTCCACCTTAGCCTAATCCACACTTAGACTTAGAACTTACCCAAGGTTCCCCCTATTTTTAAACTCTCCATTTCGCCCCGCTTAACTCATTCCAGAAGTTGAGGACTTTTTACTACTTGTATAAAAGTATCTTTGTTCAAAATAAGTGAGCTACAATTAAGTGCAAAATAAGAACTAGACACTATATATGGTCTCTTTATGACTTACAAACTTGAATGACTATTTTTCATGACTTTTGAAGATTTGAATGATGTGTATATGATAGTTGATCAATCCTACATTCTTCGTCTTCATTTGGAGTGTTTAAAATATTTATAGTTTCTCCAAAATCAAGCTCCAATAGTTAGAAATGGCTAGTTGTCTTTAGGCTAGTGTCGAGTCGACGGTACCATCAACATCCGAGTCACATCTCTCACTAAATGTGTTTAACAAAAACAAAGTGTCGGTCGAGCTTATGAGTCGACCACGACTCAAAAGTTGCATCCTTCATTTTTTACCTTAGTCGAATTCTTCCGTTCCTTTTCTTCTTAGTTGGTACTTGCATGCATGGTTATGAGTTGACTCTCTCATCGACATTGAAACAATGAATTTTTCGATTCTTCCCGAGGTTGTTCTTCTATTCTAGGGCTTGCTTTTTCAAACTTGTGATTAAACTTACAAATAGACATTTGAGTTGATAACTCTCTGTTGCTTTTCCAAAACTTTATTTCAAATTCAAGAGTAATCTGATTATTTATTTTTTCTTTTAATCCTAAAAATTAGTTAGTTTGAGACCTTAAAAATTATGATTAATCAAAGTTAAGCTAAAATAAGAATATGACCATTTAAAAATTTCAGTAGAAGTTCATTAAGCTTTATTTTGCCTCATATAACTGTCTTCGTTTGATAAGCTTATTCAAATTAAGCATGTTTGACAATCCAAAATATATGATTTAAATAAGTGAATCTAAGAACGTATGATTAATTGGGCCCTTTAAAATAAGTGATTAAGCCATCACCTATATCTTAAATCTAAACATGCTCAAACATTAGGATTTTAAGTAATTATTTTTTTGACTATATTACCCCAATCTATTTAATGTATAAGCGTGTTTACTCTCTCATTTATCTCTCCTCATTGTCATCTGAATCTCTAGTCCCTTATCGGCGTCTATTTCTTTAATCCTTCTTCATATCAGAATCTCCCATCTTTTCTTTTTTTTTTTTTTTACTATATTACCCCAATCTATTTAGCATGTAAGCATGTTTATTGACTCATCTTCTCTCTCCTTATTGTTATGAGAATCTCTATAGTCCCTTATCGGCTTCTATTTCCTTAATCTTTCTTGATATCAGAATCTCCCATCATCTCCTATATATCGGCAATCGTTATTGTTGTTAGGATCCCTTAATTCTTCTACCAATTCAAACTACCGTACATGAAAATTATTGTTTATCCATGATTGATTATAAATTGAGGTGCTTGATTATTGAAAGGGAGGGAAAATTTAAAGAAAAATTTGGAGAAAATTGATGTACAAGCTAAGCTTTCTCCGATATCTGTATTAACCGAGAAAAAGACAGAGGTTGGAGACTTATTGTCCAAGATCCACCAATTTGCTCATAGGTATGGTTCTTATTTTATTTTTTGTTTATCTTCTAATTAGTGATTTATGTTCTTTTGAATACATGTCATGATTTAATTTGGATGTTATATATCCAAGACATGAAGTAAGAAGCTGGGGAAGGATTACTTACCTTTTGTTGTCCATTACCCATTAAGCATTTTGTTAAGTCAAATGTCATTTTTCTACACTTGTGGAGTCATGCCATGTTTGTGCCTTCTTCATAACTCTCTCGGCAATCTTACCTTTTTCCATTTTTAGTGAAACCAAAAATGTGATGAGATGAAATGCAATAAAATTTGAAAATAGTCACAAAATAAGGTTGCTAAGGATCTCAACTCTAAGGTTTTAAAATCTAAAATTAGGGCCCTTTTGCTTTGATACCAAATGAAATTTTGTATAGCAACTGAAAAGAGAAAGGGTGACACGCTTGTCGCAAGGTGCACCAAAAGAATCTTTCTCAAGATACTTTCTTAAAGATAGAATATCATTGAATAGGGTATCGAATTTCGTGAGACCAGTATTTCTATTTCTTCTCTAAAGGTAAAACTAAGTAATTTAATATGAGCAAGTGAAATACACACTGATCATAGATTCACATATATCAATTATGCATGCAACCAATATTGTTATAGTACTGGGAACCTTTTCAATACCAATTCTCCCTTAGTTTATCGATAATAGGGAACCTCTCTACTACTTCTCTAACCAAAATACCACCCTTATAACCTCTACAAGATGTAATATTGTAGTTGCATTAAGATAAGAAAAATGTAAGCCAAGTGAATCAATGAGCTTACACGAGATTACGCCCCCCTCCCCCCCCCCCCCCCCCCCCCCCCCCCCCCCCAACCCCTCTTTTTCCCCAAAGCTTGTGCTTGGTTTCCACTAATTAGCAGGGCAATTGTGAGATTGGTACCCACCTAATTGGCATTAGATCAAATAATCTATTAAATCCCTTCAGATTAATTTAATCTAAATATTCAAGAACATTGACTACATAAATAGAGATAGGAAAATAATTGCAAACATAAAAGATGTGAGAATGTTTATATCTCACAGTTGTGTAATCAATGTTTTGTTAATTCACTTTGGAATAAACAAAGAAAATAAAGACAATTAAAGAAGAACAATAAATAAAACCAAAATAAATTGAATAATATTATCCAGCCTTCTGACTGGAAGAAAGATACTGGCGGCCAAGCCACTACATTGCATCGTCTGTTAAGTGTACTCTCTCATAATCTAGTAGGAATATAATAATAAAAGAAATACTAATTCTAGTTAATTTAGGGAACAAGTAAGCATGTTCCCATAAGTGGACATGGACTAAAATAAGGAATCTAAGGACATAGATTTCTTGGTGGAATCTCCCGTAACTGAAATAGGCCAAAACAAGGATATTGGGCATTCTGGAAATTAGCTTTCCATTTTCAGCGCGTTTCTGCAGCTTGGAAAGGATGAACGTCGCACTGGGCAAGCTACGCTAGAGTTTCACTGGGTTACGGTCGTTACTGGACCTCGTCCAGCTTGGTCAAGGCAGATGTAGCTTGGGCAAGTCACGCTGGAATTTTACTTTCTTTCTGGACTTTGTCTAACTTGCTCTGCTCTGCTTCTAGCTTGTGCGTTTCTTTAGCTTTTCTACACCTTTTAGATTAAGTTATCCACTTTTGCTTAATGCATAGGGATGATGTATATTAACATACTACCAACCATTAGTGCAATTCTTATGAGATATAGCATGACTTTTGCAGAATGACTTTACCCTATGATAATGTCAATAATCGGACTTATCAAGTGTGAATTAGGTTGTATAACAAATTAAATTCTTTTTAAGTAATTTTTAAACAACCTGGATCACAATAAGTGTGATGTGTGGAGTGTGATTTGTTAGAGTAATTTGTAAAGCAAGTAAAGCAAGAGACAAAACACAATGATTTATAGGGGTTTAGATTCCCCTTCAATCCTAGTACACTACCTAAATTCTTCAACTTAAGATTTCCTAATTCACTCTCTTAAATTACTTAAATGTGTAATTCACACTCTCACACTTGCTTAAGATCAAGCCTTGATTAAGTTTTTTTTTTTTTTTACAACAATGCCTAACTGAGTTCTAAACTAGGAAGTTTCCCAAATGCCTAAGACTAGCATTTCCCCCTTTAGCCTAATCCACACTTGGACTTAGAACTTAGTCAAGGCTCTACATATTTTCAATCTTGAGTATTAAGGCTTTTTACTACTTGTATAAAGGTGTCTTTGCTCAAACAAGTGAGCTACAATTAAATGCACATACAATAACTAGACAATATGGCCTTTTTATGGATTACAACCTCCAATGACTATTTTTCTTGAATTTTGAAGACTTGAGTGATATGTATATGATAGTTGGTCAATTTTGTATACTTAGTCTTCATTTGGAGTGTTTGGAGTATATATAGTTGCTCCGAAATGAAGGCAGCTCCAACGGTTAGAAATGGCTAAGTTCATACTAGTGTCAAGTCGACAGTACCATTGGTAGTCGAGTCGCAACTCTTATATTCAATCTAGAAATCTGTCTAATGGAAACAAAGTGTCAATCAAGCTTGCGAGTCGACATTGGCTTGCAAATCCTTGCTTGTGAGTCACAACCTTCATTTTCTTCCTTAACCAATTCTTTCTTTTTCTTTTTTCTTCTCTGTATAAACTTCCTAGCGTGGTTGCAAGTCGACATGAAAACAATGAATTTTGAAATTCTTCCCGAAGTTTTCTTCATTTTTGAGCTTTATTTTTTGACTTGTGATTAAGCTTGAGAATTGACACTTGAGTCGACAACTCTCTCTAGCTTTGCCAAAACCTCATTCAAGTTCAAACATTAGTATGGTTATTTATTTGCTCATTTAGTCATTAAAACAAGTTAGATTGAGACCCTAGGTCTAACATGTGTTGTGCATTAAAAGTCATTAAAAGTTATATATTTTGTAAACTAAACTCTTTTAATGGGATGATAGGAGTAATAATTATAATAACTAGACAATAATTTTATTTTTTACTCAAAAAAGAACTACAGTAGAACCTCCACAAATTAATACTCTTTAAATTAATAATCTCTCGAAGATAATATTTGTTCCAGTCCCGACTTGGGCCAGTTCAAAAAATTAGGAATTTAATAAAATAATAAGATAATAATTTTTAGGAATATCTCTATATAAATATATAATCCCGCCAATATGATAAGTTAATAATTCTCAAAAATTACAAATATAATTAGGATAATTGACTAGAATATAAATTTATTGTTGTTTGTCTTTTCTTGAAATTTAAATATAGGTGAATTTACTCTAACTTTCTAATTGCATCCAAAAGTTCCAATGTCAAATTCACAAATTGCAACAAACATTGTGAATAGTCGGCGCCACTTTGAGTTTGATGCACTTTATCGGGTACTTTCTCACTATTATAATGTACAATAAACTCGTTGATCCAACTGATTTGTACATTGTGAATATCCAAATTATACTAATTTTAATGCATGAACCCATAGATAGAACTAACTTGTACTGATGGGGGGAGTTTTGGGGTGGTGGGTAACTGGAGGGATTTGTAACCCTGGATTCATGGGTTCTAACCTTGAAGATGCAAAAGTTAAAAAATTTAAAAAATAAAACAAGCTTGTACGTATTGAATTTATCTTACTGAAATTGAAAAAGTCTCTAAGGCTTTGTTTGATAAAACTTAAGTCTAAAGTCTGAAATCAGAATTCATTAGACGACTCTGTTTGATAAAATCTAAAATTTAAGATCTGAAATTAGGACTGAAGTCTGAAATTTGAAAATTGAAGTCTGAATTTGAAAACTGAAGTCTGAATCTTATTAAATTATTAAAAATAAAAAATTTATTTTATTTTTAACATTAAATTTACATATATTTTTAATAAAGTTATAAAAATAGATGATAATTTATTTTTTTATCGTTATAAAATTAATTTATTTTGATTGTTTTTTTTGAATTGATCAAATTTAAAAAAGTATTAAAAACATAAAAAAGAAATAATTATACAAAAAAATGAGAAAATTTAAAGAGAAAAAAGAAATTGGATTCAGATTCAGTGATAAGTGATTTGCTCATCACTTGTTTGTTAGGCCGGAATTATACTTATTTTTTATACCCACTTATTTAATTAAGTTACTCGAGTTTTCGTTATCAAACGCACTTAATCGATTAAACACTTAACTTCAAAACCACTTAATTCATTAAGAATTATGAGTAATAGTTATCAAACACACTTAATGCGAATAAGCTCTTAATCATTCATTTTAAGTGCTAAATCTTGGTTATCAAACGAAGCCTAAATGAATAAATTATTAATTTATCAATTAAATAATATCTCTCTAAAATAATAAAATTTTATGGTTCCAACATTATTAATTTGTAGAGATTTTACTGTAATTAAGTGTCGCACAACAAAATTAGAAAATAAATAAGTGGATAATTAAGAAGCATGTTTCTTTGAATATGGAGTGATTTTCTCAAGAATATATACAACAGTACGTGTGCTGAATTTCAAGAAGTTACATATGATTTTGGACAAAAATACAAGGTTATGAAATTTGTCACAATGTTGTCAACACAATTTCTTTACAAAATTAGTAATCAAAGTCAAACCCAATAATTAACAAAATATGTAAAATTTTATGTTTTAGAGCTTTTAGTATCTAAAGTGATATATAAAAAAAAGCAATCAATTTTCGTAAAAGTAAACCTTAAAATTTAACATAATAGGTCAAATGATACATTTTTTAAGAGTTGAAAGACCAAAATGAACAAAAGAAGTTCAGAAAAGTCCACTGTGCCAAGAGTTAGGCCACCTACCCTATGAAAAATACTAACATGTTAGTGACTGAATAAGAGCTTTTTTATTCTTCTCTCTTTAATTCATATTTACATAAATATCTTTTGAAGGAAAGGTATTGAAATTTGTCCTCCCAACAGAATAACAATTGGGGACAATGGGGAAGGGCAAGATTGAATTGGGGAGGATCGCTTACTTGTAGGCGATATTTGTTCCTACATGAAAATGGTGATACTGCACCTGGGAGTTACCATGATTCAATCCCTAGTCTTCCAATGACCAAGCCTTGAAACGCCATGAAATATACCACCAGACCAAACCCCTGGATACATATATTTACGGGTTAATTACTCAAAACCTCCCTGTGGTATACAAAAGTTATGGATGACCCCCTATGGTTCTATAAATGACCCCCCCCCCCCGCCGGTGCTTTTTCAAAATATGTAACGTTAGAAATTTCTATCAAGTTTAACAGTGAGAAGGTTAGTTTTGTCATTTTACTTTTTTTTCACTTTTTATAAAAATTTTCTTCTAATATTTACCTAAATTCTAACCATTAAGGCATTAACCCTAAAACCTGCCCCTCTCTCTCCTTCCTTAACTCTCTCTCGCCGACTTCTCTCTCGCCTCCTTTCTAATGGCAGTAGAAAATTCGAAAGCACATCATCGAAGCAGATCTGGAGGAGCCACGGAAGAGACTACAGCGTGATGATGAATTTCAGAGATAAAGAGTAGGCCTAGGAGGTCGCAACTTCGCGGTTGAAGTTGCGCTGGGGGTGACAGATTTCGTTGTGGAAGAAGAAACAACAATGACAGCATATGCAGACAGCACCGGGGCTACCGATCTAATTCGTCGGTGAGGATAGAAATAGGAGAAGAAAACCACAACCAAATCCTCTTTTCAGGTTCATTTTAAAGAAATGGATCTTCTTTCTTTTTATGTGTCCCCTTTCTTTGGATCAAAGTCCTTTCCATTTGACTTATAGCTCATATAGTGACTTTGTTCCTTCTCAACCACTTGACAACTTATTCTCTTCACGAACTTTAGAAGTTGACTTTGGAAATCTGCATCAATCCCTTTTTCTTCCAAAGGATTCGTTCTCGAATCCGTTATTTGTTTTGACCTAAGAGATAAACTTTTATTTCCTCCATCATGAGATGTTTGTGATTTTTTTACGGTGTTTGTGGAATAATGGTTGTGGTTCTGGTAGGGGGAAGGGGTGGTGGGGATGAAGATTGATGAAGGTGATGGTGGCGGGTGATAAAGGTGATTGTGGTGGTGGTTTAAATTAAGGAAATTAATAAAAGAAATTAAAAAGGAAAGTAATAATTAAGATATAAAAGATTATGATTTGTAAAAGAAATGGAAAGTAAATTTGATATTATAAGATTATGATTTTTTCAATAAAAGGAAAGTAATAATTACGATTTTTTTAAAAAAAGAAAAGAAAGCATTTTTACAAGAAAAGGAAAAGAGTGAATTGGTCAATTCATCACGAACATTTGGCCATGTTATCCGAATGGAAACGGTCCTTTAAAAATTGTTTTTTTCATCACAAACCTTTCGAAAACGTTACAAAACATGACACCCCTTCTAAATGGACAAGTACGAAGATTGGGCATTCCCCCACTTCATTCCCACCTTGTGTCTCCTCATTCACTCTCTTCTCACAAATATCGACAAACACTTAGTGTCTATAGTCAAAGATACTGCCTATTTTTATCAATGTCCAGCGGTTTACGTCAAACATAAGAAAGATTTTTTCACATTGTTATGGCTGAGGAAATTATGGCCAGACAAAGCCATCCCTAAACAAATTGTTGTGCTTGGAAGGCGGGGCCATTGTGGTGAGTTTGGAAGAACTAAAGGGTTTAATTTGGAGGAACACGAGCCGGCTCCCAGTGGTGGAGGCCGGGCTGGAGGCCATGACGGAGGGTGTGGCGGATCTGGAGGAGGCGAAGGCAGTGGTCACGGCGAAGGCGGTGACGATTATGACTTTCAACATTTCCTCGCTAGTGACACCGTTGGCATTGTCAATGAAATTTGGTACTTACTAGAGAATATAAACTACTTAGTCTAGTAAGTGTCTTTAGTCTTTTTGTTTAGTTTCTCATGTTGTACAAGTTTTCATTGTTGTATTGAGAAACATACACTTCTTTTTGTAGTCCTGACATGTCAGATGTGGACATTAGAGATTTGTAATAGATGAGGTCTATTTATCCTTTCTTTGATGATCACTAATTACCGTAAGCTTTTCCACCAAAAAAAAAAAAAAATATTACAAAACCTGACATTCCGTGAAGTCTTTCTGTTAAAACTTAACAATCATCCAATTTTCTTTTCCATTGTCTTATCTTTCCATTATTTGACTGTTTTTAAAAACAACCCCCAATCTTTTATATGTTTTTACATATTTACCACAATCTTTTATTATTTTTTCATATTCTTCCAATCTAATAAATTTATTTCTATTTTAATAATTATTATTTTCCTTATTTTTATTTCTTTCCATCACTATCATCTTTATCAGTTTTAATAATTATTAATATTTCTTCTCCATTACAAATCCAATTACTTTTTCTTTTTTAAAATTTAAAATTGTATTTTATGTTATATATTATTATTAGTTCCATAATTATGAATAAAAAAAAGGAAAAAAGAAAAAGATGTTGCAGGGTAAATTAATTTAACATCGATTAATTGAATAGAGTGTCCAAACGCCAGTTCTGAAGCTCTGCTCTCATCGCCTCCACAGTTGTTGCCGATGTTGCTAGGCTTTCAGAAGTTGCTGCCTCTAGTCTTTGTCGAATACCACAAATTCCGTTGCTTGCCATAATTACACAGCTCTTGGAACGCTGCCCAAGATCTCTACTTTCCTTCACGCTATCGCAGATCCAGGTCGCCGGTCTTTTTCTCCCCTAAGTAGTTGCCGTCACTGCACAGAAAAATTACAGAGATTTCGGAAAAGCCTTGCGGCGTCACGAAGAAAAGCCTTGTGGTTAGGTTAAGCAATAAACTAATTTCCTTTTAGTTTTTGGTTTCGGCCAGTGTTTAATTAATCGGATCGGGTTAATCGGGAACGGGCCACCTGTCCTGTCCGTTTGACTGGAAAACTGATAATTGGTTAAAACTTAGTTGAACTAGTCAAAACCGGGGTTTGACCAGAAACCGGTTAACCGGCCTTGAACCCAATTTTTTGGTAGTCATTCTCCTTTTATAAAGGAACTTCTTTCTTTCCACAACCAATGTGGGATGTGGGAGACTTGAAACAAATCTGAAAATTAATCGTGCCATGGAGGGATCCGAACATGCATGCTCAAGAATTGAAAAACTCTTAAACTACCTAGGTTAGCCATTAAGCTAAGCATATCTATATGTAAAATTACACATTTGGAAGTTTATATTATTATTGTCCCTCTTAAAAATTACCTTTTTAGTATTATAAAAATTAATTCTATACTAATATGAAAAATATAATATTTAAAAATATTTAAGACGTCACCGGTTTGACTTCTAGTTCGACCCCTGAACCTCGGTTGAACCCCGACCCCTGAGATCGACCGGTTCATCGTCCGATCCGGTTTGTTAAACGTTGGTCTCGACTGATCAATTCCTTCGATTCAGTTATATCTTAAATAGGTTTGGCTTGCTTGTCTTGGTTGATGTGCAATCAAGAATTCCTTTGTACTCAATTGTAGTGAGTTTGGCGTCGGCAGTAACAATTCCAAATTTCTTTGATTTGCTTGATTTTGTCTTCGATGGTTATTAGTTCGTAAATAGCAATTTTGCATTTTTGACTTCCAGATTCGAGTCTTCGATTGAATTCCGATTGATTACTTGGGGTTTCGGATTATTTTGGGTCCTACACAGCAACGATGTAGACAAATCTAGCCAGATTCGAGTTCCTCTCTGAGTCTTTCGTGTCCCATGAGACCCAGTGCATACTGACCCCTTTGCCGATCTTCCCCAGAAGAAACGTGCCGCTATGGCCTGAATATCATGTAGAATACCATTTGGGATGAGTCAGGATTGTCTAAACCACTGATTTAATGAGTACCTCTTATCATGTTCGGGTCAAGGACTCTGCTATCCACTCATCTAATGTCCTACCCTATCCTTAACCGATTGAAACATGGTCGACTTATCAAAATTGACGTGCTAACCGGAGATGCTAGAATAGGCCATGATGGCTACATGCATGTACTCTGCCTCAGCCCTCCTGGCTTGCCCAAATAGCAGTGTATCATTAGCAAAGAAAAGATGCGAGATTCAAGGTGCAGTATGGGTCACCCCAATACCACTGAGCTTGCCACCACACTGGATATCATGAAGCATGGAAGAGAATAATTCACTACATAGAATGAACAGATAAGGGGAGAGATGATCTCCTTGTCTATCCCGCACGCTGGGACTAACTGCCCAAAACTTTGTTTATTGGGTTAATACACAATTACTCCCCTATGGTTTCGGAAACTTATGCATTACCCCCTTAACGTTTAAAAAGCTACCATGCACCCCCTTAACTTTTGTGAACTATGTAAAGTGAACAAAAATGACCAAAATACCCCCAAAATGCCCTTATTCTAGTTGTGAATTACAGTTTAGACGCGGGGGTATTTTGGTCATTTTTGTCCACTTTACATAGTTCACGAAAGTTTAGGGGGGGTGCATGGTAGCTTTTTAAACCATAAGGGGGTGATGCATAAGTTTTCGAAACCACATGGGGGTAATTGTGTATTTACCCTTGTTTATTCAACATGAAGGAGAACTCAACCGTCGACAAACATTGCCCACTAAAAGTTATAACTTATTACTTGTCATTTAATGCTCCACGTAACAATTATTTTAATAATTTATATTTTATTCCAAAACTATCAATTTTATTTTATTCATATTAATTTAATTATATATAACTATATTTGAACAAATGATTGATTTATTAACATATCATGTATTTTATTTTTTTCATCATAATGTAGACAAATAAAATTTAGTTAGTTATTTTATATCTACTTTTATGATAAAAATTATTTAATAAGTTATACTCCTTCCGTTCATTAGAAGGGTCCATTTTGAGAAATATTTTTTGTTCCAATAGAAGAGTCCACTTTTAAATTTTTTACTTCTCTTACCCTTACTAATATAATCATGTGTGGTCCACAATTAGTCCATACTTAATAAGTAAGGATATAAATGGAATAAAGTGTCAAATTAGCTAATTTAAGTGTTGTACATTAATATTCATAATAAGTTGTACATTGGTCAAAGTGGACACTTCTAATAGAACGGAGAAAGTAAGTTTTATCTATTTTTATAAACATCATTCAATCATACATTTTATATTTTTATATATTTTTTATTAGCATATTTGAAGTTTTATTGTAAAATTAATAGTTTTTGTATGTAGTTATTAAATTTTAATACAATGAAAAAGTTGTACACTTTAAATAATTCATTATTCATGAATGGACATATTTATCAAACAATAGCGAGTACCTTAAAAAAAAAAAAAAAAGCTATTAAATATTAGGGCGAATTACATTTACCTCCCTTGAGATTTGTTGAAATTACAAATCGATCCCTTAAGTTTCAAAAAATAACATTTGAGTCCTTTGACCGACTAAACTTTGAGTTAGGTATCCCTTTGAGGCCGAAGAGTTAATGTGGCATGCTGATGAGGTCCGCTGTTTTTTTCGGACGTAAATAACATTCTATTCTTTGAATAGAAACTCCAAAAGTTATTCTCCTCCTCAATGTTGTTCTCGCCGCCACCATCATTGCTGGTAATCATAGACACATGAATTGGGGCGAGTTGAGAATAATAGTCTTGGATTGATAGGAGCTAGGAAGCTTCTGTGAGATGGCGGAGGTCATGAAGATCATATTAGGCTTACTGAGTTTAAACAAGTGAGTCAACTCGGAGGTGGTGGAGAGCGGGTTATCAGGGGAGACAGTGATTCCAAGGGAGAGAAATAGGGGAAAGAGATGTGAGAATGCAAGCAACAATGTTTTTGGAGCGGGTATGGAATTGGCGTTGGAGTGAAACGTTAAAAGAGTGGATTTGGGTGATTAAAATTGGTCCAGTTTCTATGCTTTGCCGCCGCCTCTGTTTTTATGGCGGAGGTTGGTGGTTGCAATTGTTGAGTGGTTGAATTCTCGTCCGAATTGAGATTCCTAATATTAATGGCAAATTCCAAAGTCGGATTTTCGGATTTGCCCATGAATCCCTTTCTAACGTAGTAGTAACAAACGAAGCCAGACTTGCCGTTGTTCGATTAGTTTGCTAGTAATTCACTTGCCTTGAGTAGTTCTAAACAAATTCAAAAGAAATCAAGGTGGAAGTTAATTAGCTTTTGGTAAGACATACGGAATACTTAGCAATTGAGGTTGCGAGAGAGAGGATTACATCAAGGACTTTAAGGATAATATGACATTTTTCATTGTCTGTTTGATTTGTATGAGAAGGGGGATTATGATTTTAATAGATGTTTTTAAAAAGGAAGCAAACATATAGTCGACTTCATCTTCTTGGAGCATGGACCTGATTATCTGATTCAACCCATAAATGAACTATCCATCTTCCCTCTCAGTGGTCTCGGAAGAAAACTCTAGTTCGAAATCAAACGGCAAACTCAAAAAAAGAACAACTTTTGGAGTTTTGTATTCAAAGAATGAAGGTTATTTTCGTCCCAAAAAAAAGCGGTGGGTCTCATCAATATGCACATCACCTTTTCAGCCTGAAAGAGGTATCCGACTCAACGTTAGTCGGTCAAATGATTCAGATGTTATTTTCAGAAAGTTGAAGGATCGATTTGTAATTTCAACAAACTCGAGAGAAGTAAATGTAATTCGCCCTAAGTATTTTGATTTCGGTTAATTTATTACGCGTTAAATAAACGCAACATAGCATTCTGATTCGGGAAACCAGGAAGAAATTTAAACAAAGGCAGACCATTTTTCCCCCCTTAGAACACTCCAAAAGAAGACCATGGCAAGCTCAGTGGCTACCGATTTGGTTGATTTCTTGAACGCCTCTCCAACCGCTTTTCATGCTGTCGGTAAATACTAGTTACTTTTGCGTACTCCAGCAAGAACGAAAGAAAAAACCATTGCTGAAAAAGTCCTACTAAAATTCGATGTTATCAATGCTAAATCGTTGAAGATTGGATCGTTTTAATCGAAGAACATGTTATTTTATCTGTTTTAATTGTCTTGATGATTTTCTGTTGATGGGTTTTGCGGGTTTTTGTTTTGTGTTTCAGACGAAGCGAAAAAGAGGTTGAAGAGTGCAGGGCATCAGCAACTATTAGAGAGGGATGATTGGGAATTAGAAGCTGGGAAGAAATATTTCTTCACTAGAAACTATTCTACAATTGTTGCTTTTGCTATTGGTAAAAAGTATGATATTTCTCTTCCCTCAGTCTATATTATCTTACAGTTGTTGCTTGTTAATTGGAATTATCTCTTCATTCCAAAGAATAATATCAAGAAGAAAACTAATACTCTTTCTTATGATAAATTTGTTTTCTTGGGGATGTAGATGGATAGGTTTGATCTTAAGTTTGTGTTTTTTAACTATTAAATTTAAAACTTGTTCAAAGAAAAACGCTATTTCTAGACCTTGTATGCCTCAAGAAATTAAAATTTTATAAAAGGAATATCTGAAATTCTATCATATTTAATTAAATGGTTACACAGTGATTTGGGGGTTACTGAGAAATGGAATGGTTACCCTAGGGTTGATAGATTTTGTGGTTTATTATTAGTTAAATCACCAAGTATGCATTTCACTCCACTTATTTGGGGGTTTCTGAAAAATCATTGCTGGTATTTGTGTATTTATATGGTTGCCTCTCACGTTTATGACCAGAAATACTATACGGCCATTGAAGGGGCTTTTTTTCTGAATGACTCTCCCTGCTTTAAATCTTGTGTGAATGTACACGGAGTGTCTACTTGGGGATGGGTATGGTCTGAATTTACTTTGGCTGGATCTATGTAGATATGTTGCTGGAAATGGATTTCAAATTGTTGGTGCTCATACCGATAGCCCATGTCTGAAATTGAAGCCTTCTTCAAAGGTAATTTTTACTGCAATTTTTATTGATATATATTATTTTCAAGGACATTCATATCGAATCTTTATATAGGTTTCGAAAGGTGGGTTTCTTGAAGTTGGCGTCCAAACATATGGAGGTGGTTTGTGGCACACATGGTTTGACCGTGATTTAACTGTTGCTGGAAGGTTGATAGTTAGAGATACGAAAGATGATCTCGTGTCCTACTCACATCACCTTGTTAGAATACAGGAGCCAATAATGCGGATTCCAACCCTGGCAATTCACTTGGACAGGTATTTTTTGCTGGTAGTTGTTAGATACTCTCTGTTTCTGTAATCAAGAGCGGGTGCATTGCTGGAATATGTAATATTTTTTTTTTTTTTTTTTTTGGGCAGGGGAGTTAATACTGATGGATTCAAGGTGAACACTCAAAGTCATCTTATTCCAGTTTTGGCCTCGGCAGTCAAGGTATAGACTTCACACATGCTGTTGTATTGCCCATACTGAAATGAATTATTATTTGAAGCTCCTCACAGTTAGGCATAGATTTCACGCATGCTGCTATGTTGGCCACATTGAAATAATTTATTATTTGAAACATCCAATGAAACATGTGCAACAACAACAACAACAAACTAAGTCTTTATCCAACTATGTGGAGTCGGCTTTGCCATCGTGTACAGTCGATTCTCATCGTTTATTTTATATTTAAATATAACATGTCAGTTTTTGTAGTGTTCCTTTTAGGTCTTCCCCTTCCGTTTTTCCTATGAAATGGCTTTTCTGAGGCACTTCCAATGAAACAAGTATGCTGATTCAAAATTACTTGAATCCTTAGTCTCAGTTCTCAAATGGACTGTGTGTTCCTTTATTGTTACTCATATTCTTTCTGTTTTAACTAGTATCTTAATTGACATGAAAGTTTAAATTAGCCATGGTACATTTAACTTTGCCAGTGATGTCTGCAGAAATGTTAATCCAGTTCTTGCCATGTTACTTGGTTCAAGATATTTGGTTTATATTGATATTTGTATGTATAACCTTACCTTGGATAGGGGTCTAGAGTGAGTCATTAGTAGATCTCACTTAGTAATGCTCTCGTTTTTGATCTGAAGTTGTTCGTAATACTTTTGGATGGGATAAAATTTCCCTCTATATACATATACTGAAACTGTTAAGTGTTCAGATTCATTTTTTGTTCCAGGCTCATCTCTACCAATTAGATTGCCTGTTGAAATTCAGTATCTTTATAAAGGAACATAAGGGTTAAGCCAGAACTGATAAAATAGCCATGAAAATACCAGAAGACTAGGATATCTGTTCCTAACTTAAAATCTTCTCATAGTAATTGCTTTCTCAACTTTGTGGAACATTGAAGCTAAGTAGTAATTGTCCTTTTTTGACTTTGTAAGAGCAGTATGCTCTTCTATTTAAATGCTATATTAGAATATGAGGACATGTGGCTAACTAAAGTTTCTTCCTTTCTTCTTCCATGGCTCCTCCTTGATGGTTAAATCTTCTTCTTAATACCGGTATCATTATTACAGGCAGAACTTTCTAAAGATGCGGCTGAGAATAGTTCTGTCGATTGTGGAATCTCAGCTGATGTGAAGAAATCAAGTGGGAAGCATCACTCTCTACTTTTGCAGGTGAAGCACAACATGAATTACTTTCAAACCTTTTGTTTTCTCTTTTGCTTCCAAGAAACTTCTAACAGCTTGTCTCGAAGGTATGCTTAGAACAGGAAATTAGCCTATTTGTATCAGTTCATAATTCCTTTTTTTTTTTCCTTCTTATTTAAATAAATGTAGCTGCTCGCCAACCAAGTTGGCTGTGGACCAGAGGATATATGTGATTTTGAGCTGCAAGCATGTGATGTTCAGCCAAGCATTATAGCCGGCGCAATGAAGGAATTTATATTTTCAGGAAGACTAGATAATCTTTGCATGTCATTCTGCTCCTTGAAGGTAAGAATTTTTCATTGACCACCACCAATAAATAAATTGGTTTCGTTGAAGACATCGTTGATGAATGTTCCAGGAGAACTGTACTTGATTGTG